>CM052798.1:122714146-122766671 GCA_028533885.1 Nasua narica | reverse complement strand
ACAAAAGTTGGATATTCATCCTTTCTGATGGAGGCATAATATTCCATTGTATAGATGTACCACATCTTCCTTATCCACTCATCTGTTGAAGGGCATTTTGGTTCTTTCCACAATTTGGCAATTGTGGCCATTGCTGCTATGAACATTGGAGTACTAGTGGCCCTTCTTTGTACCGCATCTGCTTCTTTTTACTACTGGGTAAATACCCAGTAGTGCAATTGCAGGGTCATAGGGTAGCTCTATTTTTATTTTCTTGAAGAATCTCCACACTGTTTTCCAAAGTTGCTGCACCAACTTGCATTCCCACCAACAGTGGAGGACGGTTCCCCTTTCTCCACATCCTCTCCAGAAGGTACATTCCTCAACATCATAAAGTCTATCTATGAAGATATCATTCTCAATGGGGAAAAGCTGACAGCCTTCCCTCTGAGATCAAGAACACGTCAAGGATGCCCACTCGTGCCACTCTCGTTCAACATAGTACTAGAAGTCCTAGCAACAGCAATCGGACAACAAAAAGAAATAAAAGGTATTCAAATTGGAAATGAAGAAGTCAAACTCTCTCTCTTCGCAGATGACATGATACTTTACATGGAAAACCCAAAAGACTCCACCCCCAAACTACTAGGACTCATACAGCAATTCAGTAATGTGTCAGGATACAAAATCAATGCACAAAAATCAATTGCTTTCCTACACACTAACAATGAAAATATGGAAAGGGAAATTAGAGAATCGATTCCATTTACTGTAGCACCAAGAACCATAAGATACCTGGGAATAAATCTAACCAAAGAGGTAAAGGATCTGTACTCAAGGAACTACAGAACACTCATGAAAGTAATTATGTCATTAAAAATCCAATAAATCATTAAAAATAAGTCCAGTAGAGATGAAATGAGTAAAAATACATCTTTTTAAAAATCCTTACTATGCAGTATATGACACCATAAAATTATAGGTTCTTATGCAAAAGGTTGATGATGGTGCTCCAGGATCAACTACCTAATTATATTTTGGTAAGATTAATATTAAAATCAATTTACATTCCAGGAGAATTTACCAACTAGTAGTGGAGAGAAGAGTGCCTAAGGAATGTCAAACTGGGACAAGAATTTGCTGAAGATAATTAATGAAATATCAAGTTGAGTGTATCTTACAAATTAATGGAAAAAGTTAAACTCACTGCTGTAATTTCCAGCAATATATGTATTAAGTTATTCAATTTACTTAAATTATTGCATTTACTATTTCTTGAAAACATGGACTCATTCTTAAAATGTCATTAATGTTAATTCTTTATTTTTATTAAACTATGACATGTAAGCTATTCCATTTTAAAGTGTTGAAAACATTTTGACATCATAATAATAACATAACCTTAAAAAAACTTCCTTTCCAAGAGGAAACTACTCTCAGTAGTTAGATACATACATGTGTGAATGTGTGTGTGTATGTTTTGAAGTTTATTGTCATATATTGAAAATAATAATAATTTTAAATCTCCTAATTCTCTAAACTGTTTAGTGACTTCCCTTATGGGAGAGGAAGATTTTCGGTCACTTTCAAATCCACAATTTTCCTTCATCCATTGTCTTCATAAAACAGTGTTTTCCATCAGGTTAAAGTCATATTTAGTATTCTGACTCATGTAACTACATAAATAGTATTTAATACAAATCCAAATAGTTTTATATAATTTTTTTTTCTCCTTGAACTTTAATTTTACCAGAGCTAGCAATTATTGTCTCCATTTATTTTTTGTGCTTCTCTTCCTAATCCATCCCCAACTGCATGAGATATTAGCAGAATAGATTTCTTTATATTTATAGTCCCTCCTTGAATCCTCTGATGTCCTATTCTATTTCAAAGATTTTGCTCTCTAAAATGGTCTTTCTTTTTTAGTAAGTTGACACATGATGTTATGTTAGTTTCATGCATACAACATAGTGATTCAATATCTCCCTATGTTTTGCTCTGCTCACCACAGGTCTAATAACTACCATTTGTCATCATGCAACATTATTATAATACCACTGAATACAGTACATAGGGAATACAATTCCCTAAACTGTACCTTTTATTCCCAAGACTTCCTATTGTCCTCCAAGGACTTCTACATACTCCAGGAATTTTCTTTTCCTATCATTTAATATGAATTCTATGGGTCTTGGATCTCATATTCTTTATCTCAATCTCTCTCTCTAGTTGTTCGTATTTGAAGGAAAAATCCTTGAGAATTTTCAGAAGTTGTTTGGAAAGTAAGTATAACAATATACATGAGAACAGCTTTATGATACCATTATATGTAACTGACAATTTTGCCAGTAATATAAATTTTGTTTGAAAATCACTACTCATAATTATCAATACATGTCTCCATTTTTTTTTTTTTAAGATCTCCATTCATCTATTCGACAGAGAGAGATCACAAGTAGGCAGAGAGGCAGTCAGAGAGAGAGGGGAAAGCAGGCTCCCTGCCGAGCACAGAGCGGCTCAATCCCAGGACCCTGAGATCATGACCTGAGCCGAAGGCAGAGGCTTTAACCCACTGAGCCACCCAAGCGCCCCTCTATTTTCTTCTGATACAATGAGACCTTTTCTATTATTGTTTTCCGTTCCTGTAACTGATCTTGTTTCAGAAAATTGTTAGAATTATCTCCTTATCTGCGACATTCTAAAATCATAAAATTATATTCCTTGGCATTTTTCTCTTTTTATTCCTGATGCAAAGTACTTAGAAAGTATTTACATAAATCTGAGGATTCATGAACATCAGAGCCAGAAAACATTCCTGATAGTTCTATGATTTTTTTCTTGATTCTTTCTAGAATCCGATTTTATATCTCCTAAATTGATATTTTTGTTTTCTTAGCTTTCTCTTCTCACTGTCTTTCATTTTATTTTATTTTTTCTATATTTTTTTAAAAAGTACTTCAATTTTATCTTACATTCTCTTTATGGACTTCTAAACTTGAGCTACCATATTTTAATTTCCAGGATCTATTTTCTCATTTCTGATTATTACCTTTTCAGTGGCATTGATATTTGAATCATGAATACAACACTTCTTCTCCCCCATTATAACTTATTTAACTTGTCTTCTTACTTCTTCATTGATTTTATTGCTTCTGGGCTCTCTTTCCCTATTTATTTGCATTTGTCTCTGGCTTTTATTTGTAAGCTTTCTGGTAATCCTTGGCCACCTATTCTTATTTAAAAATCATAAACTGATTAATTTCTGGGCACTGTAATCTATTCCAGTGATTTGTGTCTGTTTTTATTGCAATACCCTACTGTTTTGATCTCTATAGCTTTGAAATATAGTTTGAAATCAAGGAGTGATGATTTTAGCTTTGTTCTGTCTCAAGATTGTTTTGGTCATTTGGGATCTTTTTTGTTTCTACTCAAATTTTAGGATGTTTTTATTTCTATGAAATACTCCACTGGAATTATGATAAGGATTATACTGAATCTGTAAGTTGATTTGAGGTAGTATGAACATTTTAATGACATTAATTATTCTAATCCATTAGCATGAAATGGCTTTCCATTTATTTCTGTCCTTTTTAATTTCTTTCATCAGTACTTTATAATACTTTTCAATCCACAGATCTTTTACCTCCTTGAATAAATTTAGGTATTTTATTATTTTTGATGCAACTGTAAATGGGATCGTTTCACTAGTTTTTCTTTGTGATAGTTCTTTTTTAGAAATATAACTGATTTTTGTATGGTGATTTTGTATACTGCAACTTTATTGAATTGTGTAATTGAAATTTGCTAGGAGAATAGAACTTAAATGTTCCTAACAGTAAGATAAATAAACAAACAAATAAATTAGGTGATGTGTTAATTAACTCGATGAAGATAACCCTTTTATAATCTACATGTATATAAAATTACCATGATGTACACTTTAAATCTTTTATAATTTTATTTGTCAATTATACTTCAATAAAGCTGATTAAAAAAATGATGCACTGAAAGACTGATTGGAAGGGTTTTGCGTGTTAGAAATAGAGATGATCATAGATCATTCAGATCCCATCCTAAAAAACAACTGAGTGATCAGCCAGATTTTTTCACTATATGATCCAAAATGGAAATATTTTCTTCAGTTTTTACAGAAAAAGAAGAGGTAACTCCAATCTCCTGCTTCGTGATACAGGCATCACAGCTGTCATTTGAAAGTTGGAAAATTGTATGAGATTATTTTTGTCTTTCTTGACTTTACCCAGAAAAGAGATGAGGGGACAGTATTCACATGATTTCTTGGATTAAGTAATTTAGTTCTTGCATGTTGCTTTAAAATCTGATTCTATACAGGTAGAAATCATTCAACAAGTTATTATTGACATCTAAAATATTCTTTTGAGAGGCGCCTGGGTGGCTTAGTCAGTTAAGCATCTGCTTTCAGCTCAGGTCAAGATCTCAGGGTCCTGGGATTGAGCCCTGCATCATCGGGCTCCCTGCTCAGTGGGGAGCCTGCTTTTCCCTCTTATCTCTCCCTGCTGCTCTCCCCCCACCCCAGCTTGTGCTCTGTCAAATAAATAAATAAAATCTCTAAAATAAGTAAATAAAATACTCTTGAATGATTAAACTGTATAACATGAAAAATACAAAGATTAATGAGGACATTTATTTTTAGTTTATACTTTATATATCTGGAAAATTTCCTTATTTTTCTTTAAGCTTTGCCTGAAATAATTTTTTTCCCTGTTTTCTGTTTTCAGTGACACACACACACACACACACACACACACACATAACCTAATGGTGCCCTTATTGTAGCATAACTATGTAGCACAACTAATGCTATTTCACAGGTTAACACAGGTTATAGTATGCTTGATATGTCAAAACAATATGTAAATATTTTGGTCAAATTTCTGAAACATTATAATAAAAATATTTGTTAAAATCAATAAATAGGGGTACCTGGGTGGTTTAGTTGGTTAAGCATCTGCCTTTGGCTCAGGTCATGATCTCCAGGTCCTAGAATTGAGCCCCAAGTAAGCCTCCCTGCACAGTGGGGAGTCTGGTTTTCCCTCTCCCTCTGTGCGCTCTCTTTCAAATAAATAAATAAAATCTTTAAGAAGTTCATATAGTTTATTTCCAAATTTAGAATTTCCTTTCCTATAAAACCTGTATTTTATCAGACTACACATTGACTTTTAATTACTCTTTAATGAAACAAACAAAAAAAGTAACTAAATTATAATCCCCTGTTTCAAAGTAAAAAAAAAAGAACTGGAATAGAGGTATAATGGTACAAATGTAGACTTTTAAAAGTGTTTCGCAATATTTTATTGCATCCTCGATATGCAGACTTTTTAATCTCCACCTATCTTGATTTTATTTCAGAACTTTGGTGACACAATTGTGCTTAGGGGAATTTAAAATGTTTTCTAGGTTTAAAAAAGACACAAAATTTAACTTTTTCAGAGAAGATTAATTAACATCCTAACATCATTAGTCTTCCCACTATATTGCCAGTAAAGACTTAACTTTCTTGAATAATGTCTTGCTAAATATATTTTCATAGTAATATCATTTAAACAGTAAAACTAAGTTTAGTCAGCAAAATATTTTGCTGGATGAAACTGCATGAAAATGGAGTATTTCTTGTCATAGATGTAAAAGAGTTGTCTCCCTGTAGTGAGACGCTAGATTCACATGAATCCATAATTTTTTATTTTAATTTGAAGCTAACCTGGTTAATTAATAGATTCATATACAAATTGTCTCCATTTTACATAGTAGGTGACAAGTGGAGGAAAATTGAGAAAATAAGAAATGTGAACATTAGATAAGTTATATTTTAAAGTGCCAAGAAATTTGGGGGAGGCAATATTTCAAATCTCCAGTAATTGAGAGCCAATTAGACTATTTTGAACAAGATGAGCTATAAAAATGCTTATTCCCTGAGGACTCCCTTTCTAAACCTGTTATATTTAGATTCTATAATCAATAAGTGTATTTACAGGTTTGAAGAAATACCACAATTCCTTTTTTATTTCCTGTTAATTTGCTGGCTTGTATGGCTTATCTGAAGAAGGTCAGTCGTCTGTACCAAGATTTCAGAGTTGCTTTTACCTATATGACAAAGGCTGTGGATGTGCATAATTTAAATAGAAGTAAATTATCCAACCATAACCAATTTGCAATGATATGCCCAACAGGTCCTGCCATGTAGCACTGCCTTAAAATACTAATTCTTCTGAAAACCCTGTCGGAAATTGGAATCATCTACTCCGTGCATCTTTCTCAATTTAACTAAGGACATATAAAAACTGTAACTCTCCAATTGCTTTCTGTGATATCTAGTGTCTATAATGAATTAATTAAAAAATCTTTAATACTTAATGGTTGGCATAGAGAAAATCAGCCGTTTTCCCCCATAAGATCAGTTATTAAGGTTACATATATATTGTACACACATTTAATTCTGTATTTTCTCTCTGTTAGAAATACTTACTGATATGTTTATGTTTTATTATGGAAATATGTCTACATGACATCCTAGAATAATTTTCAAATTTATTCTATTAATAAAATGTTGAATTTATAAAACCAACTCTGATGCAATACAAAATCTAGGACTGATATTTATTTCCTTTACTTATTAAATGTAATAGATCTGATGTAATTGAATTAAACACTGGACCATGCAGATTTTTAAAAATTGCTCAATTATTTTTTCTAAATAAAAGACACATAAAATCAGTTAATGCAGACATTCCTGTATATTTTCTTAAGACCTAATAGCCTAGTTGCAATTAAGGAAGCAAAAAAAGTCTACAATAGGTTTACTTCATAGTGATAGGAAAGTACTCATTTACTTCATAGATATTTATTTCATGTATATAATATTTATAAATACAGTGAAATTACTAATTTTACTAAATTAAATAAATATGATTACTTAATTTAAATTAATAATTAAATTTTAATTTAATTATGATTAAATAAGAATGATTACTAAATCATTTTTATTTCCTATTCTCAAATATGTTCCAGCAATAAGGAAGACTCTAACTTACTCTAGATTCACCAATATTTAAGTTGCTATTAACAGGGTAATAGTATCAGCTACAACAATATATTTCTTAAATTTTTTCTGGGGATAATTAATAGAGGCATCTGATGTTAATAGAGAGTTGTTAACAGACATGATAAAATGAATGGTGAAAAATCAAAAAAGATAAATGAATGGTGAAAAATCAAGAAAGATATTGCTTACAGTTCAATATCACTATTTTTAATAAAATACGTCCATAGTTGAAACTTTTATTCCCCCACAGAACAGGTGCTTCCAAAGAGTTTAGTCAGAAGGAATATTTATATAGTCTGACCTCATTGGGAAGAGAAATATTCAGTACAATCTTATTATGTGTCAAATATATGCCCAGACCTAGCACAATGGATAGTATTCCTAGAACACATTCCTTGATATTGTTAACCTTATAATACAATGGAGTAGGGGTGAATATCTTTTCTTACATTTTACAATATGATATCAAATATCTATTCCTTAAACGAAACATTCTTCTTATTTGACACTTATTCTCCTTAGAGAATGAATTGTCTCTGATATAAAATTTTCCACATTTTACTACAATTGTCTAAGCCTCATTAAGAAATGCTCTATATTCTCTTCACACTCTGTGCCAGGTATCAATTCACTGCTCCAAATTCATTCCTTACTACCTGCTTGGCAATTATGGACTGCTGCCATATGTACACACGATAAATCTGACACTGAGCTTTCTTTAAAGGGCTGTGGCCATATACAAAAGTGACCAAATGGGAAAATGAAATACCCATACCCCTTAGAGACTGAGACACTTGCTCTAAATGAACACTCATATTTGGGGACCCAAAATTCCACTGTGGTCTATCAAAGTTGAGACAGACGGTGCTCTGCTCATAGATGACAAGTTAAGTCAGACTCCAAGTGGATCCAGTTGATCCTTAGGACTATTGGGTGTTTTTTCCTCCAGTTCCTGAACCTTTCAGTGGAACAGGCCTAATTAATAATGGGAAGAGTCTGCACATTGGTTTTCTGACTCACGGGGTGAGGGCCATTCTATAAGACAAGTGAAAGCCCCTGAAACTTTCCTGTGCCAAGGAAGTGAACCAGAAAGAAAACCACAGAGTGTTGATACCTATCTCCATTCCATTTAACCCATCAGTTCGACTTCTGATGTCACGTGGATCTTGGAAAATGAGTGCAGACCATCAAAATATTATCAGGTGATGACTCTTACCACAACTGCTATTCTTTTTTTTTTTTTAGAGAGAGCTCTCTCAAGGGAAAGGGCAGAGGGAGAGGGAAAAGTAGTGTCACAAGCAGACTGCACTAAGCGCATGACCCAGAGGTCACGACCTGAGCTGAAACCAACTAACCAAGTCAGATACTCAACCAACTGAGCCATCCAGGCACCTCACAGTTGCTGTTCTTAATGTAGTATCTTTTTTTTTTTTTTTTAAGATTTTTATTCAACCGACAGAGAGAGAGATCACAAATAGGCAGAGAGTCAGGCAGAGAGAGAGGGGGAAGCAGGGTCCCTGCTGAGCAGAGAGCCCCATGCGGGGCTCGATCCCAGGACCCTGAGATCATGACCTAAGCCGAAGATCATGAGCCCACTGAGCCACCCAGGCGCCCCCTTAATGTAGTATCTTTACTGGAGAAAGTCAACACATCCCTGGGTCCTTTCTATCCAGCTATTTACCTGGCTAATGTCTTTTTTCTTTCCCATACAAACGTGCAAGCGCCAGTTGAAGCAGTTTGCTTTTACTTCTGAGGGCCACAATGTAACTTCACATTATTGCCCCAAGACTACACAAACTTTCTGGCCATCTGCTAAAATACAGTCCCCGGAGATCTTAATCATTTTAGCACTCTACAAAACATCACACTGGTCCACTATGTTGAGAACATTATTGTGATTAGATCTGATAAGCTGGAAAAACTTGTATTTGTACTTTAGTAGACATTTGGAAACGAAAGGGGGAGGGAGATAAATGCCAGAAAAATTCAGGACCCAGTCTGTGTGGGAAGTTTCTGGAGGGTTAATGATATGGGGGATTAATGAAATAGCCTTCCCAAAGTGAAAGACAAGTTGCTGCAGTTTGGACCATCAATCAAGAAAAAAAAAAAATAATAAGGCATACATTTGGTAGGCCTTTTATAATTTTGGAGGCAACATAAGCAATATTTGAGTGTGCCACTTTGACCCACATACACAGTCATTCAGTTTCAAGCGGGTATCAGAACAGCACCCAGACTTTGTAATGATTTCAGACTGCAGTACAAGTTGTATGGCTACTTGGGCTTTATAATTTTAAATGATTATAGATCATTTGATCTGCATGATCAGATATAATGATATCAAAAGGATCTGTCACAAATAAAGATGTCCAATGTGGACTCCAACAAGTACCAACAGAAGGGTCATAGGTGAAGACCTGTAGGGTTTTGGAAAAATCTATGCCCTCTTCTTTAGATAACAATTCTCTTGCAAAAAAGCTTCTGTTTACTATTAGGCTTTGGTAAATACTAACGGTAAATACCATTCAATTTCAGGTAGTCTGAGCTTCCCATCATGAAGTCGATGTTGTCTGACCTACCTAATCATAAGGTTGAGAGGGCACAGCAGCAATCAATCATCAGATGAAAACATTATATAAGACACTGCACTTGGGTAGGTCCGGAAGGTACAAGTAAGTTGTATAAGCAAGTAGCTGAGACTTTTTTGGTATCAATTCTGGTTGCATCACTTTCTCTTCCACAATCCATACCTATGACCTCTTTACAACTACTTAAAACTGAGTCTGATTTATGGACAGGAGTTCAAATGTGTAGGATGTGTATAGAAACTGAGTAGCTAGAGAGGAGACGGTACCAATCATGAATTGTTTCTCAGCTCCAGGCTTACAATTCCAGGGCCTCTGTTCTGACAACGGGCTGAATTCTGGCTCCTGATACAAAATGTGGTCAATTAACCTCGTGGGCCTGTGAGAACAGCTGGGGGTGCTGTGCCCCAGCCACAGACCCTGTGTGTTCAGTCTGTGAGCAACCTTTCAGCTCTAGCCCCTGCCTGGTGATCAACCTCCCAGAGCGCTCCTGTTCTGGTCGCTGTGGCTCCAGGCCTTGTGACAGCACCGGTGTCCCCATTTCACAGCAAGCCCCTCCATCAGCACCACCGCACCCCGAGGTTTTTGTAACTCTCCCAATGTAAATGTACACACTGGCCTTTGAGCTCACAGCAGTGCCTTGACGTGCTCTATGTGCCCACCCGACAATTGTGGCAATAGGTCTTCTTTGCCTTTCAGCAGGCTGCAAGCTCACATTTTCTATAGTGGAAAGAATCCCAGCTTTGGGGAACTGGCCTCCCTTCCAGAGTTGATGTTCTTTGGGACTTTTCCTCAGCCCTAGGGTACACTTAGAGCATTCTCCTTACATGTTTACAGTTACTTTCTTATCATAGTTCAATAATTCTTTATATTAAATTACTATGTCATCTCTCGATTGGATCCAGAGTAACGCATACTCATTTTATTATTTAGAGACTATTTGCAAATAGAAACAGTGGTGCTCTCCTGACAGTGTGACTATTCTTTGATCTCGCGTTGGTATTCTTTACTGTTTATTCCCATTCTTCTACTCGCTAGTACATACCAGCATGAAGATCCCCACAGCCTATACTTTTTCCAACTATGTAATGCATAATTATATTTATGTTCCTATTGCCAAGGGACCAGTGCCAGCTACAACACATTTTCTAAAGTCCTTAATCTCAGTACTTTTCCTTTAAATCTATATTCAGAAAATAAACTAGGATTCTTCTCTCTTAATCATTCTAAATTAGTCTCCTAAGAGATTATTAACTTTTTTTTCCCTTACAAAAGAGATTTATCTCACAATTTTTTATGAAGAAATCATTGTTCCTTCTCATTTTTACTGGAATGAGAGTCAGGTCACCGATCCTGTTCTTTCAATATGTATATAAACAATATAGGAAGAGATATCTTTGCTTCTCTTATACAGCTCATCTGTGTTTCCTGTCGAATTTCATCCAAGAGCACCTAAGCACTCCCCATCTGTTTTACATCCCTACCTAAGATGTGGTTTTTCGGATACTCAATGTGATTTAACCCATGAGAGGTAAATACTTTAAGTATTCCCTTGAAAAAAAATAACTATGCACACAAATATTAGATATTAGAAGGCTAAATTCTTACAGATTTATGAGTTTAGCCCTAACTTTAAAAGGGCAATGGCATAGCCAAAACTGACTTATTTTAAAATTCTGACAAGAATCTATCAGTTCAAAAAGTGTCACTAACAGACATGCGCTTCATTAGGAAGCCAAGTGACAAGAAGAAAAAAAATATGACCAAGTTGCCTTGCATGTTCACTACTGATGGTGGCTCTCTTGATGGTAGCCCCATTAAATGCTGTGACTCTGACTAAGTATATCAGGAGATAATCCTAATTGTTGGTATGTGGTCTTATCTCCCATTATTCAAAAGTTATCTGAATGCTTTGGCTGCATTATAAACAGAATTAAATTAAGAGCCTCACCACCAATGTCCAGAGTCAGACAATATGACATGAATCCAAAATGGTGAATGGTGAACTGAAATTTCAGGTGGAGAACCAATAGTCCATGGCCTGAGATCACTACATCATTGAGGGAGGATTGCTTTTTTTCTGGGGGCAGAGATAGGCAAGAATGAATTGTGATCATAAAATTTGTCTACTTCAAAGCAGTAAAGCAACGTATTTTATCTGAAACATGAAACTGCCCTTAATGGCAAATACTTGAAGAGTGCATTGCAAATGATAAATATGAGCACTGAAACACGAGTGGAACATGAGTTTGGGCACACACGGAAGGATTTGTAATTCAAAATAAGATGGTAATTGTAGGCATCTTTGATCTAGTGACATGTGAGAAGCAACTGAGGTATAGTGAGGGAAATAAATCAAATTTTTTGTTTGGATTTCACTTTTTATACAGGGAGATGATGTTCCTGGGCTAAAATCATCTTAGGTATGGGACAAAGCCAGAATTAGACTGGGCCCTTCTTAAGCAAAAACATTTTGAAACAAGCAAAAATTTTCTTTTTAGTCTTCTTAAGTGTTAGTTTCTAAGCCTCATAGATATAGATTCCATTTTCCTTTCTATGAAAAGAGATTCAATTTAGGGAACTGTCCTAGAAGGAGTTAAATAAAAAGCCAAAATTTGGCAAAAGAAAACAAATACATAAAATCTGAGATCATTTTGTTCAAATCTGAGTTTCATGTAAGCAGGAAAAGAAAATGTAGAAATCATAACACAGAAGAATATGGAAATAGCCACATGTAAATCATTAAAATCTAAGTAACTTAAATATTATTAGAGAATATAAAATGTCAATGGCAAGTCTTAGATATCATTAGATATTATTAGATATTAGATGTCATTAGATATTAAGTTTAAAAATGAATATAAACTTAGAGATTAAAACCCAGTACACAACATTTTTTATTTAAATCACAGATTTAAGATGAAATTTAGAGATGTTATTTTACTAAGAAAAACTGTACAACATAGAATATTCCCTAGCTGGTGTCTGATTCATCTGATTAATTATCTAAAATTTTAGGGAAAGATCTGTTGCTACCAGACTGTTTAAATCTTGGAATAAGTAGTGAGCCTCAATCACTGCTAACCTATTGATTCTGATTAATCCTGTAGTGATTAAAATGCATTAAATGATCTTTAATGCACTAAGTGAGTTCTTGAATTTCTAATGTAAGTTGAAATTCAAAAACTTCTTAAGCAGAATGATACATAAAGCTCATTTCAGAAATTCTGAAAAGGGTTTTAATATTTTCTACTCTAAATTTCTTGGTGAGCATCAATCTGTGGGTTATAATATTAAGTTTCAAAAGACTAAATGTTAAAAAAAAAAGATAGAAATTCACCCATTTGGGATGCCTGGGTGGCTCAGTGGGTTAAGGTCTCTGCCTTTGGTTCAGGTCATAATCTCAGGGTCCTGGTATTGAGCCCCACATCTGGCTCTTTGCTCAGCAGGGAGCCTGCTTCCCTTTCTCTCTGCTTGCCTCTCTGTCTACTTGTAACCTCTTTCTCTCTGTCAAATAAATAAATAAATAAATAAATAAATAAATAACTTAAAAAAATGAAATTCACCCATTCAAATTCTATAACAAATCAAGACAAGAGATCAAGAAAAAAAAAGCTATTTTAAATTTCTTTTATAAAAGCCTTTGTCATTTATATGTATACTTAAGAGGTATTCAAATAGAAAAATTACACTTATTAATTTTTTTTAGGTTTACAACAAAATTGACCGGAAGGTACAGATTTCCCATACATTCCCTGCTCCTAAATATGAATAGCCTTTCCTATTATCAATATCCCTTTCAGAGTGGTATATTGGTTATAACTGATGAACCTACATTGACACATCCTAATCACCTGAAGTCCACAGTTTACATTCCAGTTTACTTTTTTTTTTTTTAACAATCTATGGTTTTGGAAAAATGTATGACGACATGTATCAATTCTTATAATTGCATACACAGTATTTTAACTTCCCTAAAAATCCTCTGAGCTCCACCATTTTATCCCCACTCCCAACCCTTGGCAAGCACTGTATCCATAGTTTTGCTTTTTCCAGAATGTCAGAGTTGGAATCCCATAGTATGTAGCCTTTAAGATTGGCTTCTTTCACTTATTAACATGCATTTAAGTTTTTTCCATGTTTTTTCACAGTTCGATAGCTCATCTTTTTTCATCACTGAATAATAGTGATGAATTGTATGGATGTACCGCAGCTTATTAAGGACAACATGATTACTTCCACATTTTGGCAATTATGAATAAAACTGCTATAAACTGCATAGAGCACTGGGTGTACCACAGTACATGAACAATGAATCTTGCAACACTGAAAAAATAAAATAAAATTGGAAAAAAAGAAAAAAACTGCTATAAATATTCTTGTGCAAGGCTTAGGACATAAATTCTCAACTCCTTTGGGTGAATACCAAGGAGAAAGATTGCTGGACGTATGATAAGACTATGTTTAGTTAGGTAAGAAACCACCGAACTGTCTTCTAAGTGCTTGGACCATTTTGCATTCCCACCAGCAATTAGTGAGAGTTCCTATTATCCCACACCCTCAGCAGCATTTGGTGTTGTCAGTGTCCTGGATTTTGATCAATTTTATAGGTGTGTAGTGATACCTTGTTTTAATTTGCACTTTCCTGATGTTAAATAATGTGGAACACCTTTTCATTTGCTTATTTGCTATCTTTATATATTCTTTAGTGAGATATCTGTTAAGTTTTTTGGCCCATTTTTTTAACAGGGGCTTTTTTCCCCTTATTTTTGAGTTTTAACAATTCTTTGTATATTTTGGAGAGCAGTCCTTTATTAGATGTATCTGTTTTAAGTATTTTTTCCTCGTCTGGGGCCGGTCTTATTCTTTGGACATGATCTTTCACAGAACAAAACTTTTTAATGTTAGTGAGGTCTAGCTTATCCATTATTTCTTTCACAGTTCATGCCTTTGATACCATATCTAAAATCTTTGCCCTTCCCAAGGTCATCTAGGTTTCCTCCTGTGTTATCTTTTATTAGGAGTTTTATAGTTTTGAATTTTACACAAGACTCTTTTCTAGACATTTTCCCATTAATATTTAATAATACACATGAAAGTGTTCATGAACAAAAATGAAATGTGTTTTTATGCATATGAACACAATATAACGATGGTTTGTCCTTGTTCACCACCTCACCACATGTATTTGTGAGTGTAATTTAGAATTTGTATCAGAAGGCATCTATTTTAAAGACATTTATAGGAAATGCTTTTATTAATATCTTAAATGTATTTAAACATGAAAAATGGTGTGGATATTTGTAAGTCTCATAAGATGCATTCATCAAGCATATTTTAATTGAGACAAAAAAGCTAATTTAAATGATCATAATTTAAACTTTTTAATTAGGTATTTTCACTGACATCTTCTATAAAATTATTTCATATGTAGTTCTCAGATCTTCAGAATACCCAGAGCTCTAAGTCAAAACTAATTAAAGTTAGGTTATAAAGCCACAATTGAGACTGTTAACTTAATTGGTTATTTGGGAATTAAATCTTTTACAAAAATGTTTTCTGAAGTTTTTCTTTGCCTATTTTTGACTATATCACTGATGTTTTTGTAACTTATTACATTAAAAAAGTGACATTTTAATGTGCAATGTTGATATATACAAATAAGCCTAAAATGGATTGTTTTGTAAATGGAATAATTCTCCTTTGGAGAGAGGTGTTTAAAGTAATGAATTATGGTGAATAAATTACTAGAATTAGAATTATAATCAACATTAAATGTAGAAACAAACAGAAGCACAGGGAAATGGCAAAATTCTGTATGTCCCAGATATCAGAGACTAATTTAGTTAATATTAATAATGTGCAGATGAAAACATTTTTAGTTTTTGAAAACATTTCATTTTGAGTAATTTTAGACTCAAAGAAAAATTGCATAAATGGTGCATATAGTTTTCATATATTCCTCATCATTTTCCTGCAATATTTTCTACTTATGTGATAAAAGAATAAGAAAGCAACATTAATACAATATGAATAACTAAACTATATATCTCATTTAAATTTCACCATATTTTCTACTAACGTTATTTTTCTGTAACAAGATCTGACTGGGGATCCACATTGCATTTCATTATGATTTCTCCTTAATCTCTTTCAGATCATAGAATGTCTTCAGTCTATCCTTGTCTTTTATAATCCTGACATTTAGGGAAGAGTACTGAAGAAATATTTTTAGAATGACCTCAACTTAGATTTGTTTGATGTTTTCCAATGTTTGGAATGAAGCTATGCATTTTAGGCACAGAAATGATATTGTCCCCTCCTCCGTATATCAAAGCTTGGAGTTTACAATCCCAATGTCTTGCTATTGGATATATTTTATTGATCACTTGGTTAACTTGGTGTCTGCTGGGTTACTCAACCATGAAGTTACTCTCCTTGATTTTCAGATTTAATAAATATCTTGGGTAATATATTAGAGAGTATGGGTATATTATTTCTTCTCAAACCTTTGCCCAAACAAAGCAATCTGGCATCTTCATTTACCTGCTCTTAGAGGTTGCCCAGAGTCACAGGGATCCTGTCTGATGATCAATGAGCATGTTCTTTACATTGCTTTAAACCTTCCCAGTTTTAGTGTGCTTCATCTTCCATCTGTACCTGGGCTATGCAGGCAGCTAGCTAATCTCACCTTAATGTGTGTGAGTAAATTAAATAATTCAAAATATGGGCACATGTACATTTAGTAGTATTTTGAAAGTTTTACATTTTAAAATATATTTAAAATTATTGATATTTTTATTTTTGTCCTCATGTACACATAAATGCACTAAGTAACTATTACTATCCCCTTCAAGAAGTAAGAAATACTGAGGCTTGCTAAAGAAAAATAAAACTACTAGATATATAGGCATAGGTAGCATTTAATATTGAAATTATATGCAAATTAATTCACCTGGTTGATGTGATTGTGATTTTTTATGATAACTCAATGTTTTAATTTTTTTTCTTTTTTTTTTAAGATTTATTTATTTGACAAAGAGAGATCACAAGTAGGCAGAGAGGCAGGCAGAGAGAGAAGGGGAAGCAGGCTCCCCGCTGAGCAGAGAGCTCCATGCGGAGCTTGATCCCAGCACCCTGAGATCATGGCCTGAGCGGAAGGCAGAGGCTTTAACCAACTGAGTCACCCAGGCACCCCAGTGTTTTATTTTTCTATCTTACAAATTTAAATGGCTAGGAAAATAATGTGTTGCCCTATTTGGCTACTTCATTACATGATGAATGGCTTGGGCAGGTACAGAGTTATGTCAGGAGGAGAAAGTTTAGCAGGTGGACTCATGTTTTCGAGATTCTTTGCTGCAAATGTGATGCAGATGAGCACTGTGCTTTTGTGGTTAAGGGCAACTGTGCTTCAGACAGCTGAAAGCTTCACAGGAAACTCCAGTCGAGAGGTTCCATCTCACTATCACCTTTTCTCTCTTCTTCTACCAGATCTCTGCTGTTCACTGTCAACCATCACTTGAAATCTTTTCCACAAAGTATTAAGTATCTCCATCACTTTCTTACATGTATTTTATTTTTGTGTCTTTTAGAAAATCATCCCTAGGCTTTTTTATTTCTCTAAAGCTACACAGCTTTGATTAAGGAAAAAAAAAACTGTTTAAAGCATTCCTTTCCTTCAGAACCCCCAATGAGACTTTCATTGCTCATAAGGGAACATCTGGAATCTGCCATGTTTTGCATTTGTAGATTGTTAAAAATCCATGACATTTTAAACTGCATGTTTATGAGATCAGTGTCACCCCAGATATTTAAGAGTTCTAGAGGATTTGGGACTTGCTTTGTTCTCAGAATTTTTCCCACACTTGAACTTCAAACATTTTCTGATTTGTTTCCCCCTCACTTATTTCTTCCTCTTTTTATTCATCTCTTCTGACAATTACCCAAAGTACTGACATAATCATTTTTAAAGGAAAATCTTTCCTTTAGATTTCCTATCCGCAAATTTATTTCTATTCTCCAGTCTCTATATAAAACTTCTTCAATACTTTTATTTTGTATCTTTTTTTTTGCTACTTTTAAGGTTTTTACCCACTTGTTTACTAATCATATTTTTTATATCTAGCACTGTCTTATCTTTACAGCCTCCAGTATATTTTAACCTATTTTGATTTTTTTCTTTGAAAATCTTATTTATTTTATCCTTCCTGCTTATCTTATTCTGGGCATTTTCATTGCAGTTACTATCTTCTTACAACATTCAGCTCCTTTTTGTAAGAAGTAAGTCTTGCATTCTACTGTGCTACCACACAAGTTCATAACATTTGGGTTGCATCCTTATGTATAGATATTTTCAATATAATTTTTAGACTCTTTGTGTCTTTATGTTTCTACTCCTTTTTTCTTGCCCTGATGGATATTTCATAAAAGACAAGTTGTTGTATTTGTAACCATTTTTTCTCCCAATTATCTTGAAACAAAGAAAACTCCATTTAACTCTTTCTTTGCCAGTGGTCATAGTTGTGTGTGCAAACATGTGTAACTGTGTACACTGTGCTTGGGCCAATGAGGGATGAAATAAGTTTCTCGAATCTATAGTTGCAGGTTGTTGTGAACAGAAATTAGCTCATTTTTAAGTTTCAGGTGCATTTACCCTTCTTCCCCCTGTTCTTCTAGCACCCAGCATGCATTGCTATTATGATTTACTTTTCTAGTTTTAAATCCTGAATGGAAAATTTTACTTATTCTTATTAAATTTTCTATAATAGACGGTAGAAATTTCCATTTTCCCTCCAATTGTAGGGGCGAAGGTTAGGCTACTCCAAGATGAACCATTTTAACATGAACTTCATTTTGAGTTAAAAGCAATCAAAACATAGAAGATGCAGGGAAAAACTCTCTTCCTGGTCCTCAACTGCCTAAGTTTACATTGGAAAGTAGAACCTCTTTCTATAAGGAAAGTAACCCTTAGGAAGAGGGCTATTCAGAGACTTCCCTTTACCTAAGAAATTTATCTGCATAACAGGGTAACCTTTGTTTCACAAAACATCTCCTTTTACCTTCCTTCTAATGGCTTTTCTCCCCTTTGTATTCTCAGATTCCACCTCTCTCCCCAGCTCATACAAGTTTCATGCTCCCTCATAGTCTTTGGAATTTCATATCTGCATGGATTCCAGTTTGATTTTCTCCTGTTGATCTATCTCATGTCAATTTAAGTCCAGCTAGAAGGACTCTGAAGGGTAGATGAAGGTCTTGTCTTCCTCCTCGACAACCCCAAACCTCTGTAGCAATTTAATGTCTGTGTTCTTTCTAACACTATTTCCGAATGGACTGCGGAAAAATACTCTGGCAATAAATGAAACGTGGTTCACATGCAAAAGGTATGTATACCAGTGTTTTTAGTTTTTAGGAATAATTGTTCCCACAGAAGTCAGAGAATAAGGAATATACATGTAATTTCACCATCGTTTTTCAATAAATTTTGTCTAGATGTGTTTTCAACACATCTAGATATGTTTTTACATTTTAATATAGTACAACTAATTTTACCTTCTAAGGATCTTCTAAATCAGCTACCTCCTTTTTAATTCTAGTAGCTTTATCTATTACATTCAGGTTTTGGTAATTTTATGGTTCTTCAATTTTTTTTCTAGGTATTTTTGTGTCAGTTTTGTGTCAGTCAGGTACAGTTAAGACATCATATTTATCCTGAAATGTTTAAATTTGACATTTACTTCACTGAACAGTTATTAAATAAACCAATAAATTTGTTCTGTTTTGCCACCATCTCATTGATTTGCACTAACTAGATATCTTTGAGTGCAAAGTTTTAGGCTTTGCCATATAAAAGTGTCTTTAGAAGCTCAAAAACATCTCCTCTGGTTCACTGCACAGTGAAATACAGTAGCAAATATAGTTATTATAAACATATTAATATATACTTTTAATCAACAACTCAATAGCAGCCTGCTGTGCTAATTATTTTTGGTACATGAAGGCTGATTGCATTTTCCTAATTAAACATTTTTCCTTAGTATTTTACATTTACATATTCACTGAATTGTGTCAAGTATTATTAAAATTTACTTTGCTGTTTATAAAATTTATATTTAGAAATAAAATAAAATGAAATATATTACTTTTCTTTCAGTAACAAACAGTAAATAAAGGATACTAGAAAATGTAAATATTAGACACATCAGATGATACATAGATCTGCATCAAATATAAAGTCATTTCAAATTTTACTTAGGTCTTAATTTTAAGAGGTGGCAAAAGAAATAACTTACATGATTCTGGTAAGACATAAATATAAGAGAATAAAAACTTAAAAAATTTTATCATCAATTTAACAGATAATCTTGAAAATGTAATTTGTCTGGTTGTTGAGAATTCAAAAATGAAATAATATCTCTATCAACCATAATACATAAGATGCAAAGTAGGAGAAGCCTAAGTTTGCATGAGAGAGAAACAGAAGTATCCCAAAGGATTACTCCAAAGCTTATGGACTGAGGCTTGAAATACAAGAAGGATTTCGCCATGATAAAAAATGATGGATTGCAAGTGATTTTAAGATAGAAGAAATTTTATACAAACAAGCAAAGGAATAAGTAATTGCAGAAAATTTCTGGCAACTCAGGTATTTCAATTTGACTGAAATATTTAAAAAGCTAAGAAATAGGAGTTGTGAGAGGTTAGAAAGATCTAATTAGACACTAGGTCATAAATATCCTTACATCTCAATCAGAGAAGTTAGTTATTACCCCGTGCATAATGAAAAGAAGGAACATCTTTGAAAAACTTTCATTTGGTGATTATCATTGTAAGAAAAGTTCCATCACATTTCATGAATGTGCAGGAAATATGGAAAGGGAGGGAAGAGCTTGTGGGAAAGAACAGAAAAGAACAAGGAAACTAGGAGAGATGTTTCTAATAAAATCACTGAAGAGACTATCCTTTCCCCCTTGTGTTTTCTTGGTGCCGTTATTGAAAATTAATAGATTCTATATGCTTTGGTTTATTTCTGGGCTTTATTCTGTTCCTGGTCTATATATCAGTTTTTATGTCAGCACCACCATACTTTTAGGAGGCTGCATCTCCATGAATATTACGTTCCTTATTTCTAGTGACTCTTTTCAATATACATCATATTGAAAGTAACAGTTTTAAGTTTTCTTCTAGAACTGCAAAATTTCCTTTCTACAGAGAGGAAAAATGGATATGTACATAGACAATTTACATGCTTGGGCCAATAAGGCCCATTGTATCCATTCAAATTTGTGTTCTCCCCAAGATAATTCCTTCTAGAGACTTGATACTTTCAGATTGGCTCCAAGAACAGTTAGTATATCCTTTTACTTATTCATCAAGGTCATTCTTACTGCATCAGATTTCACTCTTATAGTTTTAAACCTCTGAAGTCTACTCTTACCTTTCCCAATACAACATGGTTAATTATTAAAACCTCTATATAGAAGAGAAGAGGTTGACTGCAATAGAGGATTTTATAAGGCCAAAAAGTATAAACATCCAGAAAATGTCACATATTTGGATATATTTACATTACTAAGAGATAACATATTAGTAAGAGCACTGGCATTGGAGGACAGACCTTTGTTCTTTTCCTGTTCTTATTGATTAGTCCCTGCGTATTCTGAATCAAATCACCTAAGATTCAATTTCCTCGTCTATGAAATAAGAGCATTCAATGTTTGCCTTCAAAACAAGAAACTTTATTCCTTTTCACAGGGTTTGAGTAGACACAATACACAATAAAAAAAATTTTATATTAAAAGTGTAAGTACTAAGTTTTTACCAATTACTGAATAAACATAACATTATTTGCTTTAATCCAAGAGTATTAATGTCTGAGTATTCAATAGAAAATCTTAAGAGAATAAGAAATCAAGAGTAAATTTTGTCATCTTTATAATGTAAAAAATAGTATACATTCGTAAGAGCAGGTCACAAAGAAGAGCACATCTGTTTTAGCACTATGTAAACATCTGGGTAAGCACATCACAAAAGCACATCACTGACAATCTTAAAATCTCCCTCATATTTTCTCCCAATAAGTGATCTTAATCTTTATATTGATTTTTTTTCTCTGTCCTCATGACTTTACCATGTAAGTTTGCATAATTAAGCTATATATTTATCTTGTAAAATATATTTATATAATATGTGTGATTTTTCATCTGGCTTTTTTTTTTGCCATGTTTTCTCCAATTATTTTTATTTCTGGATCATATTCCATTTTAAGACCCCACATTCTTTAAACATTTTGCTGGTCATAAAAATTGGGGTTGTTTCCACTTTGTGCATATTAGAATGCTTCTATGAACCTTACTGCAATATTTCCTCAGTTGCACTCATATGCATTTGCTAGTACATACCTAGAAGTAGAATTGCTAAGTTACAGGTGTATACATATTTCTAAGATTAACAGAAAAGTCCTGTTGTACAAAGTGATTAAATTAATGTTTACTCCACATAGCAGTGTCTGGGGATTACTGATATTTTACATTCTATCCAACACTTAGTAAAATCCTTATTATTATATTTAAATAGTTACTTTTTTTAATTTTGTAGAAATACCAAAATTTATTCCATTCCTCTCATCTTGATAGATTCCATTAGAACTATTTTGAGCCATAACCATAATCAAAAATAACATTATTGGGGGTACTTGGGTGACTCAGTAAGTTAAGCATCTGACTCTCGATTTAGGCTGAAGTCATGATCTGAGTGTGAATCTAGCTCTGTGCTGGGGTCCTTGATCAGTTTAAGATTCTCACTCCCTCCCTCTTCTGCCCCTCCCCCTCCCTCTCTCTCTAAAAAAAATTGAAAAAATAAAAAAATAATTGCAAACAAACGGTAATCTATGAAATAGAAATTTCTGTAGAATAAGTATATAAAATAGAATTCTCAGATCAAAACATATATGCCCATCTTGCATTTTAGTAAGTGTATCAAATTATTTTAAGAGTTTTTTATTCATTTATATTCCCATTAATACAGTAATAGTGTATATGCTGTCCCCACTTTTTTCATTTCCTTATGTTCACAGAATTTTTGTTTGTTTTTGCCTATTTCAAAGTTAAACTTATCATTCCTCAATTTGCATTTCACCAACTTCTAGTAAGTTTGAAATAACCTTCAGATTACTACTCACCTATATTTAGTCTTCTTTTTTATTATATTTACTATTTTCTAATTAAAACATTATATATTTTTTTACTTCAGAGATTTCATGTATATTAGGAATATTAACCTTTTATATGTATAGAAGTTGCACATATTGTTATAGTAAATTGCTTGCAAAAATGGTCCTAATCCCTCTTCCCTTTCTCTTGCAATCTGCACCTCTTGTAATCTAACTTGTAGTTTCTCCATTTCAGTACATTTCCCATCCTTTATATTTAGGTCCACTTTGTAACTTATTCTGGACAATAAAGCTCATTAGAAAGAATGTCAGTTTTGAACCAAAACCTCAAGAAGCCTCAAATAATGCAGCTTATTCTTCCAGAAATCTCCATGTGAGCAAATGCTGACTACCTTACTGGATGAAGTGAAACAAGCGGCCCCGTTACCCTGGATGCTCCAGCCAACAGTCTCCACTAACGCATGAATGGAGTCTACCAGGACCAGTCAGTGCCCAGCCCACCCACTATTTGACCACAGGCACGTAAGCAAGTCTAGTCAAGGTCAGTTGAGCCCGGCTCAGATCAGCTGAACTACCAGATAAACACAGAATCAGGAGTAATATAAGTGTTTTCATTTTTTTTTAGGACACTGTGATTTTAGTTGTCCTATTATGTAGATATGGATAACTGTTCAAATTTTTAATCTTTTGATTTTTATCACATTTTTATGACTATATTCAAATCTTGGTTTAGAAAGGCTTCTGCTCCATGGGTGGTAAAATCATTTCCCTATAAGTTATTTTAAACTCTTGAAGTTATAGCTTTGATTCATATAGGTATGAATGTAGCTCATATACATTTTTTTATTCTATGCTGAAATAAAAAGCCAATTCAGTATCACTATTTAGTGGATCCTTTTCAACTGAATTGAAATGTATATTATACATCATGTGTGATTTGATCAGGTACCAGCTTTCAATGAAATTGATTTGCTGTCTCTTTTTTTTTTTAAAGATTTTATTTATTTATTTGACGGAGAGAGAGATCACAAGTAGGCAAAGAGGCCCGCAGAGAGAGGAGGAAGCAGGCTCCCTGCTGAGCAGAGAGCCTGATGCGGGGCTGATGCGGGGCTCGATCCCAGGACCCTGAAATCATGACCTGAGCTGAAGGCAGAGGCTTAACCCACTGAGCTACCCAGGCGCCCCTGCTGTCTCTTTTTTTAAAGGTAGTACAGAAACCACACATTATTATTGTATCTCAGATCGAGAAACATGACTCTGATTCAGGCTAGAGTTCTTCATAGATTGTAACAAAGTATGAATTTTTTGCTCATGATATCACAGGTCTTGTGTAAGAGAAGACAAACCAGATCACATTAAGGAAATAAAATGATTTAAAATATCAGGAAAACCAAACAGAAATACCCAACACCAAAGGATGAATGTCAGAATTAAAACTCCTATTTATTCATTCATACAATGCATATTTATTTTATTAAGTATATAATATACCAGGAATTACTAAAAGCTGTCCTAAATTCTGATGAGAGTAATACATAGATAGTAAAATAGTTAATATATATAGTTATATATGTAGTTATATAGCATATGTATATGCTATATATGTAATATATAGCATATGTATAGCATATATAACATATACTATACGCACACACACATACAGGTAATTAAAAATGTTGAGAGAACAAGAGATGTGCATATCCATAAGAAGCAGATTCCAGGAAGAGGAAAAAAATATAGCATGTTCAAAGGCCAGGGTGCAGAATATGCTTGGAATATTAAAGAAACCTAAGCAGGGGTGCCTGGGTGGTTCAGTTGTTAAGCGCCTGTGTTCAGCTCAGGTCATGATCCCAGGGTCCTGGGATCAAGCTCTGCATTAAGCCTCACGTGGAGCCACGCAGCGGACTCCCTGCTCAGCAGGGATGAGTTGATAGGTAATGAGATCAGAGTAGTAGATGAAATCAAATTCTATAGGCTATCTATAGGCTTTCTGCTGATTTTGATTTTTAGTCTAATTATATGGAAATTCACTTAAGTAGCTAGATAGAGCACAGGAATTATATGATTGGACTGACACCTGGGCTGGCACGAGGATAAAGATGAAAGCAGAAATAACAATCATGAAGCTATTAGAATAATTCTATTATTAGATGACACTATCTCAGAATAGAGTGATAGAAATGTATATTACAAAAAGTCGTAAGATTCTCAGTATATTTTGAACATAAACTTAGCAGAATTTACCAGTTTCTTTCATGTGGTTATACAAGAAAGAAACTAAAGAATGACTCTAAAATTTTTGATGCTGAGTAAAGAGAAGATTTTATCGAGATGAGAGAGATAGGGAGAGGAGCAGGTTTTGGTGGAAAGAAAAAAGCTTGGTTTTGGAGATGTTACATTTAAAACATAGACACAGAAGAGATGATAATCAGGGAGTTGTTTAGATGTGTCTGGATCTCAGGGTACAAGTCTGGCTAGAGGTGCCTATTTGGGAGTCGTTAGTACGTTGACAGTGTATCAAGCCATAAGAATGAATGGTAAAATAGGTAGAGATGAGGAAAACTCTAGGGATTAAGTCTTGTGGCAGTCCAATATAAATATATCAGAAAGAGAGTAAATAAAACTGAGATCGATTAGCTATTGAATTACAACAGAATCAACTGAACATGGTTCTGGAAACTTAAGGAAGTAAAATGTTTCCTAATGGAGAACATGATCAATTGTTGCATGTTTTTGATAAGTCAAGTGAATGAGGACTGAGAAATGTCAGTGGATCTGGCAACTTGGAAGTTACGTGGGACTCTAAGGACAACATATTTCCTGAATATCTAAGTGTAGTGGTTTCAAGAATGACTGAAGCCTCCTTCAGGGGACATCACAAGAATAGGAAATTGTTCTGGTGAACCTTCCTGCAATATTGTGCTGAGAAACATATAGTTTTAGGTGGAATGTGTGATCATAGGATTTTTTTTAATATATGAGAGATATTATAGCATGTTTCTATGCTCATGGAAATGACACAATAGAGAGGGGAACATATATTACAATTTTATATTTGAACCATATCTCTAGGTAGGCTAATGTTGTATAAGCTGGTATACCAAACGAGAGTCTTGTGATACATAAGAAAAGGGAATTCATCCAAAGGAACAGGGACAAGAGTATATGATATAATGAGAAGAGTTGTAAATATGACAGAGTTACTCAGAATAGAGAGAGTGTGAATGGAATAGAGAACTGTATAGAATTCCTGGGCAGTACATGTAGCAGAGGCCTTTTCTAGTGTAGATGAACAAGGGCAGAATTTAACAAAGGTTGGTATTTTTGCCATTTGAAGGATGGAGAGAGTGAGAAACAAAGCAATTTGTAAGGCATACCAGGAGTCATTAGGACGATTATAAGCATGGACAAGAAGTACATCCTGTATGAAAAGGAAAACGAAGATGTGTGGTGGGGAGATAGCAGTGAGTAGTTGGTATTCCTAGAAGCTCTGGTGGGTGTGAAAAATTGTAGCAGTTAGGGTAACAGAGGGGGCTGGAAGATAAAAAGATGATGGAACTCAGGAAGGAGATTTTTGAGGGGTCCCAAGTTTACTGGTCCCAAATGATTGGGGTGGGAGGCTAAAGGAGGTTGTAGGACAAGATCTTTGAAGGAGGACACTTTGAAGTCCAGGCTATTGGGGAAAAAAAATCTATTGATATATATCAATATATGTCGATATATCTATAAATATCTATATCTATCTATCTATCTATAGTAGGGACAACTATAGTGAACTAGATGTCAATATCTTTAAGAAATAAGTGCAGATAAACTGACTCTAAGGAAGACTGGAATGAGGAAGGATAGTACTGTCTTGAAAAAGGGGGTTTCATAGTTGTAAGAGTTAATTTTATACCAGACCCCGAATATTAAAATAAAATTGATATATTAGTATATACAATGAGAAAAGAAATAAAGTAAAATAATTTAAAAATAAAAGTAGCAGGGAACAAGAGGGTATTATGCTAAGCGAAATAAGTCAGTCAGAGAAAGACAATTATCACATGATTGCTCTGATATGAAGAATGAGAGGCAGGGCAGTGGGTTGTGGGGGGTGGGGAAGAGAAATGAAACAAGATGGGATGGGGAAGGAGACAACCATAAGAGACTCCTAAACTCATGAAACAAACTAAGGGTTGCTGGGAGGTTGGGGGGTAGGGTTATGGACATTGGGGAGGGCATGTGCTATGGCAAATGCTGTGAAATGTGTAAGCCTGATGATTCACAGACATGCACCGTGGGGCAAATAATACATTATATGTTAATAAAAAAATTAAAAAAAATAAAAGTAGCAGATGCTTTCAAGGCATCTTGAAATGACAAGGAACTACACCGAGAAAATACATTTTTATTCTGGAATATCAGAGATAAAGGTAGACTTAAAAATAAATACTCTATATTTTAAGTAAGTTAAGAAAAAGAAATAAAATTCTCTCAAAAAGAATTGAAGAGTATGAAGAAAAAATTTAAGTGTATGAAAGATAATTTTTTGACCAGAATACAGCAACTGCTTTGCTGTTTAGGATCTAATTACAGGTCTCCTGGAACTGAGTATTTATTAAGATTCCAAGTAAAACTTCTGTTGTTTTTGACAGACTCAAGAAAAGTGAAAGGATACACGTTACCACCAAGTTTCTTCCAAGTGTTCAAATATACTTTCTGATTTCTGTATAAAGTTTTGTTAAAAACATAAAATTATTTTAAGAACTATAATCAGTATAATTTATTAATGTAATTTCTATAGTCAGGGCCTAATAATAGAAAGACAATAAACAGCTAATGTAAACATATATATCTCATCATTATAGTTGCTGGTTATTTTTCTTTAGATGTTACCACTGCATAACTTCTTCAAAATTTATCTAATGGCTTCATTCCTCACTTTGTATTTATAAAATCTCTGCTCTTAAAACGTTTTTGAACAGCCATAGTATTTATAGTATTTTTATGGATATCTTTATGGAAAAACTGAGCAATAGGGATTTGTTATGAATAATTTATATGTAATGATTTCCAAAACAAAGTTATAAAACATAAACTAAAAATAAAATGGGTTTGTGTGGCCTAAGGTAAGACAAAAAAAAAGTTTAAACAGAAAACTTGTAAGCTACTTAAAGTTACATAAAACAGTAAAAATATACATTTTTCTGTCTGCTGTTTTATACGTCCTTACCATTAAAACATGAGTACAGATGTTCCTCCCATTTCCCAATAATATTACTGAAATTTGGCTCAGTTTTGCATTAACATATTACAAATAACAGGAAGACAGAATTAATTGATTGAGGGCAACTTCTTCTGCCCCCTAGTCTTTAAGTCTCTGGAGGATTCAAAGTATTGGAAGTTCCATACAGTTAGCAAAAAGGAATCAGTGTATGACTGTAAAAATAATCTTAGAAATAAATGATGCTTCTTACTCTAACAAACATACTTGAGGAAGTTAGTCCTGAAAAATAAAGTTTCCTGCTTGAAGCAAATGCACGGTGAGAAATGGAACTCTTAATCTCTGGTTGTTTCATACTTGTCCAGAAGCTGAGCTACAAT
This sequence comes from Nasua narica, assembly GCA_028533885.1. Lineage (NCBI taxonomy): Eukaryota > Metazoa > Chordata > Mammalia > Carnivora > Procyonidae > Nasua > Nasua narica. The sequence goes on along the minus strand of CM052798.1, from coordinate 122,738,275 downwards.
AGATAAATTGGGTAACTTCTTGTTTTATGTTTGCTCCCTCAGGTTGGAGAGATCAAAAGGCAGGAAGGGCTATATATGTAAAAATTCTACTGTGTAATAATCTTTAATTTAAAAATTATAGTGATGGATAATAAACCGCAACCAAGTGATTTTGCTTACTGAAGCATGTTACCATCCTTCACTATTGAACTGAAGAGAGAATATTTGATGTAATGTTTATGGTGATTCCATAATAAAAACGATAACAACAATAATAGGGCAAATATTTTTTTAGGGATCCAGCATACAGCAGGCACTGGCTTGTAGGTGTTCTAACACAGATCATTTTCTATCATCCTCATCATAACTCTATGCAGTAGATACTGTTATTAGCTACATCTTACTAATGTGGACACTGAGATTTAGAGACCTGGAAAAATTTAGCAAACTGTCATCATATAGCTAATAATATCTGGATATTACAACTAAAATCTGGTAATATAACGATCCAACTCTGAAACTATCTTGATCACTGCATTTACTTCACTGTATCTGATAGGCCTATCAGATCATTAAAAAAATGGTTTCTTTTCCTGTAAGATTTCTGACTGCATAAGCTCTCATCTTTATAATTAAATGTTACTCCATACTACTCTCAAAACAGAAAACTGCTTACAATAAAATTTTTGATAGTTATCTTCAGTAACACGAGACACAGAATTATAGTCTCCTAAGTCCCTCTGCTTTGCCTACATTTATTTCTATCTCAGAAAAACATCTAAATACTTTACAAAGCCAATCCTACTGTTAGCCTGTTTAACTTGTTTGGAAAATGGGACATGAGTTCATTACTTGCTTTATAGCCCTCTTTACTACTGTCTTAAGTTTGTTTTAAGAAATATTTTCTTTGAAAGTATTTGATAGTTTAGTCACAGGTCCCGTGTACTAAGATTTGATAAGCAAATTCATACTTTTGATTCTCTCAACAAATATTCAGTAATTGCTGTTGTAGAGCTAATTACCATGGGTTTAATATTAGAAATGCTACTTTTTACCCTTGCCTTCAGATTAACAAATAGTTGATTTATCATCTTAATGAGCAACGAGCTTATTTATTTATTTATTTATTTAATGAGTACCAATTTAATGGCTAAATCCATTTTCATCTTATACTCATCCCTACAGCCTTTGGCATTGTGGACTACGCACTTCTTGGAAAAATGTTCATCTTTTGAATCCATGTGACTATATTCCCTCATTTTTCCTTTTGCCTGTCAGATACTTTAAAATACCCCTTCTGGACTGCTCTTTCTCTATGTAACCTATTTTCAAGACTTAATTCTAGACTTTCTTTCATTCTCACACTCAATGAGAGATAACATCTACCACCTTGACATAAATTATTTATATACTGTGATGTGCTAAATCTGTATCTTCTTCCCAGAACTCTGTTGAGCTCCAAATCAAGTTCCTTCTGGACATCTTCCCTTGATGTACAAAGAGTGAATCAGATTCGATGTGCTAAACAGTGAAATAATCAACACCTCCTACCCCCAAAATAATTTTTCCCCTTCCAGGACAGGACCTCAATCCTTGCCCAAACCAGCCCCACATCTTTTTTTTTCTCACTCTCGATAGGCAAATTCCATCATCATTGATAGCTGAGTCTACCACTTCAAACATATCACCAATCTCTTTACTAATGCTTATTTCCCTAAAAATGACCTTAAGTCCCTTATTCACTCCCTACTTCTTACTCTACTGGACCACATATGTATCCTGTATTTGACATTTCTTCATAGTATATTACTTATGGTTCTTCTAATGATTCTCATTGTCACTTTGTGTAAGCTTCTCACTTGGCATGGAGTACCCATTTTTTTTAATTATTATTCATCACCTTCAGTCTACAGATCAGAATTTCTTCCCACACAAAACATTCCTTAATATTTGAATACTGAATTAGTTGACCCTTCCCTGTTCTGATGAAAATTTATATTTCACATTATTGTCTATCAGATACACTATAATTGCCTTTTAGTTATTACTATTCCTTGACATTCCCATGTCTTTTAAGGCAAATAGAATAGTTTGCCACTGCAGCTTCAGGCTCTGGTATAGCAAATTTTACAAAACGGGTTTCAAAATTAATAAATTACAAGAATAAATTAGTCTCTTCAAGCAGTTCACAGGTATACAGATTCTAATTTAAAAGTCTTATAAAACAGCACTGAAATTAATGTGAGGATTTAATCTTTTCTCTACTGAATTTTAACTGTGAACTTTTGAAATGCAAATTTAAACCCATCTCAGAGGTTTTTCTTTTAAAAAAATACCAGATTCTAAGATCCTTGTTTCCTTAATGCTTATGCCTTTTAAAGATCCTGTTATTATAGAGACTTCTCCATTTCAGAAAAGCATGTCTATTTCCAGTAACACACATTTAACCAGTCTGTTCATTATCAACTTAATCCTTATATTTTCTTTATAAGAATGAATATTTACTCTTGATTACTTTCCACAGATACACATTATGAATTTTTAATTCTTTATAATTTTTGATTACTTCCCAGTAAAGATTTGAGATAAGATTTTAGATAAGACATGCTGTATTGCTTTTTAAGACAGGAAGTGCTCATTAAAGACAGTTTTGTGTCAAATATTTACAAGAAATCCTTTTTCCTGAGAAAAATAATGCCTCAGTTCTTTTTATATAGAATAAACACAAATATATGTGAATATCTCTCATTAAATAAAAAGTTTCTTTATACTCTAGATTCACATATTTCCAGGTCATTAAAAATGGGAAATGTTGTTAAGAACATTTTATAATAGCATTTCACAAATGCTTATGGTTATTTATACTGTTTGAACTTAATAGAACATGGCATAGAAGAAACAGTAAAACTAATAGCAATAAAAAAAGAGTGTTTCATTTTCTGATATACAAAAAAAAAAGGGGTAATACAAATGCTCTCCTAAGGACACACTATTGTGAATCTCTCTCATCTAAAAACCAGCAGGCAGCAAATTCAGGACTCATGCCACCTAATGTTAGCCATATCTGTGCAGTTGGAGATACTGTAGTTCAGTTTCGACAGAATATGTTGAAAAAGATGATTCACAAATGTTTGAACATAAAATTCGAACTCTTGCTTAAAAAACCTAAGTAGCTACTCCTAAGATATGTCAAGATTTTTTTTTCTTTTAAAGATTTTATTTATTTATTTGGTTGGGGGGGAGAGACAGCACAAGCAGGGGAAGGGGAAGAGGGAGAGGGAGAAGCAGACACCCCACTGTGCATGGAGCCAGATGGATGGGATGCAATGTGGGGCTTGGATCCACGACTTTGGGAACACGAACTGAGCCACAGGCAGACACTTAACCCACTGAGTCACCCAGGTACCCCCAAGATTTTGTTTTTGAGCATTTTGAATATTTTATAGACTCAACTGGGACTCAAGGCAAAAAAAAAAAAAAAAAAAAAAAAAGCTTTTCATAGGGTTCAATTAAGAAAGTAAATATATTGCAACAGAAAGGATGATTTTTAAAAATCTGATGACACGGGTTCCTATGTTCACTCTCCACAAACTATTTGTGTGACCTTTGCCAAATTATACAACTTAACTGAACCTCTAATTCTTCTAATATAAAATAAGAGTATATTACCTAACTCCATGGTAATGAGAGAATTTAGCTAGATAATATGTATGTATTACGTGTCTTGCATGGGCACTTTAATGAATCTTTCTCTGTTTTTTCTGTCTTCTTATTTGCCAATTAAATTCAATATATTTATGATTATGTTAATATCTGGAGAAACCATTATAATTTACCTTTTATTAAGAATAGAATTATACAGGGGCGCCTGGGTGGCGCAGTTGGTTAAGCAACTGCCTTCGGCTCAGGTCATGATCCCGGAGTTCCTGGATCGAGTCCCACATCGGGCTCCCAGCTCCATGGGGAGTCCGCGTCTCACTCTGACCTTCTCCCTTCTCATGCTCTCTCTCACTCTCTCTCTTTCCTAATAAATAAATAAATAAAATCTTTAAAAAAAAAAAAGAATAGAATTATACTAATCATCAAGTAAGATAGCTGATAAAATTGCTAATTACTTAGTGATCAAGGACTAATATTTCTTATATCCATTTACTTTATCTCTATTTTTGATACTTCTCAGCTCATGACACATATTATTTTTATCATATTATTTTTAAAGGCACTCTCTTGTTTTATTCTTCCCCTTCCTTCTTAGTCCCTAATAGTAATCTCTCTCCTTCCATTATATCCATTTTATTACGAGTTGATATATGTATAAACTATATCTATTAATAAAATATGTAATTGTACATATGTATATTGTGTAGATATGTGTATAATGTATGAAACTACATAAAGGATATGTATATATATGACACTCAATCATAAACATCCATGATTATAGTATTTTTGTATATGCTTGATTTACATAAATGTTTGGTGCTATGTTATGTAGGTCAAACTAGTTTTTTTTCCTCTTCTCCCCCATATATTCATCCATCCAGTCATTCAATCACTTATTTAAATCATCATAGACTTGCAGATACTCGTTTTATTCTTTGGATTATAATTCAATACTATTGCCATTTATTTTGTTACAGATTTGGCCTTTGGGAGTTCACTATACATAGTTGTCTCCTGTGTCCTTGTGAATAATGCCTAATTTTTTTTTTCATTTTCTTACTTTCTCGTTTGACAAAATGTTTTAGGCTCAGCTTCTATTTTCCTTGCCTCAGCTCTTATGCTATCCATTTCTTCAAGGGACTTCAATTCCATCTGTTAGAGAACTGCATTTAGAAACAAAGATCCAGGTGCTGGCGTGCTTGTTGCCATTAAGAGGCTGTTGTCTCTATGTCCTCCCACCAGATACACCAGGAAATATATGTATATTTACTAACCCATCTATACATAAAACTCAACATTTCTCTAACCATTCTTAAGTATGCATTCCAAAATTATATGAATTTATACAGATATAGCCGACTCTAATTCATCACCAGAGTTCAACCAAGTTGTCTTCCCTTTCTTGCTTTCTATTGCTTTCTCTGACAGTGTAAAACCTTCTGTCTTCTGTTATATAAAATTTATTAATGTATTTGTTCTTTTTATTTTTTAATATATGGGGATTGAAAGGTAGAAGAATGGAAAGAATGCATTTTTAAATGAAATGTTTAAAAATTTTTAGTATCATATTATTTCATTCATATACATATATACACTCAGACATGATTTTATCTATGGGTCTTAAAGTCTGTAAATTAGCTAAAGAATCTGAATGGTTTTTTCCTTTAACCACCGGCTAGGGCTCCGGTGCAAGGATAAATGGAAGTGGTGAGAGTTTAGGAAGATATATTAAATCTATCATCAAGTATAATGAGACCTATGATGTTGCAAATGCAGTTTATCAGGTTAAGAGTTTCTCTTCATTGGGAATTTTCATTAGGAATTAATGTTAGTTTTTGTCAAATGCCTCTTCTGCCTATATATAGGTAATCATAGTTTGTTAATGTGATGGATCACTGTGAATGATTTTTAAATGTAAAAATAACTCTGCTTTCCAGGGATAAATTGTCCTTGGTCATGATATTTTTTATTAAATAAATAAGTTCATTTTGTTTTATTTATTTTTATTTTGTTTTTCTTTCTAAGTTTTCATTTAAATTCCAGTTACTTAACATAGAGTGTAATATTAGCTTTGGGTATAGAATTTAGTGATTCAACACTTACATACACCCAGTACTCACCACAAATGTACTCCTTAATCCTCATCACCTATTCTTACATGTAGTTGGATATGATTTTTAAAAATTACATGAATTTTGGGGCTCTTGGGTGGCCCAGTAGATTAAAGCCTCTGCCTTCAGCTCAGGTCATGATCTCAGGGTCATGAGATCGACCCCCCCCCCCACATCAGGCTCTCTGCTCAGTGGGGACCCTGCTTTCCCCTTTCTGCCTGCCTCTCTGCTTACCTCTGATCTCTCTCGCCCTGTCAAATAAATAAATAAAACCTTTAAAAAAATTACACAAATTTTGCATATACATTCATGTAGGATTATTTTGTCATTATGTCTTTGGTTTTGTAAAAAGGGTAATGTTAACCTCATTAAGAGGGAAAGTATTTTCTCCCTTTTAATTTTATGGAAAATTATATGTAGAATTGTATTGAATTCTATTATTTATTTGTTTATTTATTTATTTATTATTATTATTTTTTAAGATTTTATTCATTTGACAGAGAAAGATCACAAGTAGGCAGAGAGGCAGGCAGAGAGAGAGGAGGAAGCAGGCTCCCCATGAGCAGAGAGCCCAATATGGGGCTCGATTCCAGGACCCTGAGATCATGACCTTAGCCGAAGGCAGACGCTTTAACCCACTGGGCCACCCAGGCACCCCTATTATTTATTTTTTAAAAAGTCTGGTAGAATTTACCACTGAAGCCATTTGGACATGCCATTTTATTTGCAGCAATGTCTTTATTTAAATAGTCCTATTTCCTTAGTAGCTATAGAGATATGAAGTTATATACGTATTTTTAAAATAGTTTTATTAGAGTGCCTGGGTAGCAGTCAGTTGAGCCTGACCTTTGGTTTCAACTCGGATCATGATCTCAGGTTTCAATAGTGTTATAGGGTCATGGGATCAAGACCCACATTGGGCCCTAAGCTCAGTGTGATGTCTGCTTGAGTTTCTCTCTTCCTCCCTTTCTGCACCTCCCTTCAATGCGCCAGTGCACCCCCCTCTCAAATAAGTAAATAAATCTTTAAAATAAAATAGCTTTATTAACAAATGACATAAATGTTATTATTATACACTTTTATAAGTTACACACACATATATTTATGAAATATTCAACATAACAATGAAGATATTATAACCCCAACAAATTTCTTCATGCTGACAGTGTTTTTTAAGCTCGTATCCCCACTAGTAAGAAACCCAAATCTTTTCTGAAGTGTTTCACACCTGTTGTTCCTTCCTGTGTTAGACTGCTCAGATCCTGTATTATAGTTTACCATAAAGCCCATAGAAATACTGGGAGACACCTTAAGAGAGTTTGGTAAGTTGTATGTATTCTCGTCCCAAGCCCCATCATGCAGCAGCAACTTTATTTTCTCTTGATAATCTACCTTAATCTTTCTAATCATCACTTTATCTTATTGTTCAGTTTTATTGGTCTAGAGTTCAATTGACTCAATATTGTCAAATGTCATTTTCAAATCCCTATTCAATGTAACTCTTTTCATGCTTTCTTGTTACAAGCACAGGAATCAAAAAGTTGAGAAATAGATAATTAGACACAATGATCAGAGGTATCTCTCCTGCTTCCACCTTATGATTCGTCTGACTACAAAAGAAATAGCATCATATTCTCTTCACTGAATCAGAATATATATCTCCAGCTATAGGAGATAAATCCAAGCTCATAAGTTTTTGCCTCCTAGTTGGCACCATAACTGAATCCTAAATAAGTTATTACATACAGCTTCCTGTGCATCAGCTGTTTATCATTGTTGGGGTATATCTTTTGCTATGAAAAGACTTACTTGCTCAGAAGTAATCCTATAAGAAATGATATGTCCTAGAATGAACTTTTAATGATTCTGTGATTAGCACTGCAAGTAAAGCATAGCAAGTAGGGAAGGCAAATTCATACCCAGAATTGGTATCCATTCTAATGTAAACAAATTATTGTTTCCTCCATGATAGAAGACCTTAAATAAAATCAAAATATAGTCAAGTGGCTGGCTATTTCCTACCCATCCCCTTCACCCTGGTACGATGTCTCTTTAGTATTCACATTGGTTTCTGTTGCTAGCAGAATGGACAGGCAGTAGTGATGGTTATGGGAACAGCTATGGCACTGGTAGTCCATGTGTTTGACTTCATTCAGCTCCTAAATGCCTTCTGGAAACACATAATAGGTTGATAGAATCACCCAGCCACTGTGGATGGACTCAGGCCAAACTCTATTGACTACCTTAATCCTAGAAATCCCCACTCTGTGACCCAGTGATTAATACTTTCTAAAATCATTGCTCAACAATGTTGACGATTGCTTATTACTATGGAATGAAACTTGTGTAAAGAGTTGTGTACCTCTTCGGGTAAGGCCAGCAGGAAGATTTTAATGGTATTTCAGTAACTATGAGAGTCAAAAGTACTTTTCAAGATTACTGACATTACTCAAAATATTTATCAATGTCATTATTGCATTTATATTTCAGGGTATTATAAAGCTTCATTCAAGAAACTCAAGGTACATTAACTGATTCTAGACATCAACATCAGAATGGTGATGAGGCACAAAACTGTCCTGCTGTCTAAAGATTATTTTCTGTTAACCAGAACTTAAGCTTTTATGTTTGTGTTATCGTTTGTGTTCTGTGGACACCCAAGGGTTGTCCACAAAATCCAGCACACTGTGAGCACTTTCCCACCGTCAGAGATCCCTGCTTGTCAAAATATTTTCTTTTTTTTTTTTTCAAGATTTTATTTATTTATTTATGAGGAAAGAGAGAGAGTGAGAGAGAGAAGGTCAGAGTGAGAAGCGGACTCCCCATGGAGCTGGGAGCCCGATGTGGGACTCGATCCCGGGACTCCGGGATCATGACCTGAGCCCAAGGCAGTCGCTCAACCAACTGCGCCACCCAGGGGCCCTCAAAATATTTTCTTTATTGCATTAGCCCTGCTGTCCATGACAATACCCATTACTTTTGGTACTTAGATGCTGAAAGTGCCTCTGTGAGCCAGTATCTCATCATTCTCACTAAAATCAAAGAGTCCCGTTTACTGGCAATCTCCCACATTTATCTCAGGACTTCAGCGAAAAGTAAGTAGAGTATTTCTTTTGTTAAATACACTTTTTAGTTTTAAATGGCTTTAGGTTTAGAGAAAAATTGGGAAGAGATACTAAAGGATCCTCAAATACTCCACATCAACTTTCTCCCATTATTATTATCTTATACTAGCATTGTACATTTTTTTTTACAATTAATGAACCAATAGCGATATATTATTAACTAAAGTCCAAACTTTATTCAGATTTCATTAGTTTTGCCGTGTGTGTGTGTGTGTGTGTGTTTCTGTTCTAGGATCCCATAAAAACCACCACGTTATATTTAATCATCATGTATCTTTAGGCTCCTCATGGCTATGAGAGTTACTACCTTCCAAGGTTATTGACAGTACTCGAAATATTTATCAATGTCATTATTAAGGGAGATTCTTTTGAACCTGTAAGGGACATAATTAATGGTAGGTTAATGAATTGTCTTTTCAGTTTCCTTTAGCTCAATATAGACGAAAGCTGAGTTTATGATTTAATCAGTCAACGAAGCAAACAATTTGAAACATTCCCCATTAATCGAGCAAGCACAATACATTGAAATTCACTGTTAAGAGCACTCATATCTTAAAATCCATTCCTCTATGTTTTGTGCAGCATCCACAGAATATGCTCCTACACATGTGCCCTAGACTTTTGCCAATATAATTGGGAAATCTGAAATTCTTCTAATATTAAAAAATTTCCTCTGAGATTGATTTTGTATGGTTGATGTGGTGATAGTAATGAGAGTTCCTCACAATGAGACCTAAGAAAAGTTGACGTGCTCTTGCAAGATATGTCCCTGAAGGTTCAGTAAGGGAGGCAAAAACAGTATTAGCATTATAGAGTAAGGATTTTTTTTATAGGAACAATATCTTACACTAATGTGGAAGCAACTGAGGTAGGTTACACAAGGAAGATAAAGAATGAAGGGGAACTCATTTACCAGCCCTCCTGTTGCCAGGTGTATCAGAAAGGAACTCTGAAGAACTGATGGATTCGACAGTGCCTTGGGTTTATCGCCCTGAGTCTTACAGTAGAGTTACTGTTGGTCAGGAGGGACAGCAGTAAAGAAGGACAATCAGACATATAGCATTATAGAGTGAGGACCAACGGCAACCCAGTAGAATTTCTGCATCTATCCATCTCCAGGGAGAGAACAAAGACCAGGTGGAATCTGGCAGCATCTCCAGATCTTTCTCTCCTCACCTCTATCTATGATGGCCTTCAGAGAGTAATAGCTACTGTTACTCACTTCTGGTTTCCAAATCTTGAGCAAAATTTCTGTCAATTCTAACGTGGAAGTATGCAATAAAGAGGATTTTGAAATCCTCTTTATTAACATTATAAACATTAGTCCCATCTTAGGCAAGTTAACATAATGTTAAACCATCATAAACCCGACTTTGGCATATCACATGAACTTGAGCAGTATCTGAATTTCAGGTCTACAAACTCTGTAGCATCAAGGATAACAATATTTTAGAATAGGAATTCAAGGTCCTGGTTTTCTGACCCCAAACTGAGCTGACAATGAAGACACCGAGCCTAATATCTTTGCTCTAAATTCTCCACTACAGTTATAAGAAAGCAGCCCACTCCACAATTCTAAGAAGTTTCCTTGGCTTAACTGTACCAGCCACTTGATACGGCAAAGCTGGTCTTCAATATACTTTGGGCAGGAAACCATAGGAGTTAAATTAACTACTTCATCATGGAGTGTCCTTGACTTCCAAGTTCCCTTTTTCTAGGATTCATGGATTTTCACACCCTTCATACAAACCCAGAGAAATAGCCTATTATAATTTTTATTTTCTTGAGGTCTGTCACAGGGAATGACTTCCAGATTATTTATTAATGAGCATTCCTAGTTTAGGGGCAACATAATGATATGTAGCAATTTGAAGCATGAATAAATTTTTTGAGGCATTTAATGCCCAAAGGATTATTAGGAGGGCTGAAGAAAGAGATTCAGCCTGAGCTTCGAGAGATGATGCCCAAAGTTGTGTATAGAAGAGAGCTTCTGCCTCTATAACACCTGAGCATTCTGATTCCAGAAAAGGAATATTTAAATGACAGGAATCCTGGATGGACATATCACGGACAGTGCTTTCACTGCAGAAAATATGCTCAGGTTACTAAAAAATCCTAAGATTGCAAAACGCTTCCCACAAACATGATTTGTATCCCCTGGAGAGTAGTATCACATTCACCATTGTATATTAACTGATCACTGTAATGTAGGGCACACGAGATTCCCCTGAGGTTGATTCATTTTTTCACATACAATGAGAATATCAATTAGCGCAAATACAATTAAACAAAATTTAAATGAAGTAGGGTAAAACTTATACTTTAATGTGTGAATTCAGGTCCAAATTTTTCCTCATCTCTCAAGTAAAGGGGCCATTCAAGTAGAAAAATTATGTTTTCTAGATGAATTCCACAGTTTAATGTACTATCCTTATTTAGTTTAAAATGTACTTTTTCTATTACTTATTATTTGTGAATCTAGGTTATATACTATACTAGTTTTCTATTGTCCTAACAAATTACCACAGATTTAACAACTTAAAACAGTATCTACTTCTCATTTTATAGCTCTGTATGTTGAAGTCCAGAGGGGCTCAATTGGGTACTCTGCTTAGGGTCTCACAAGACTAGAATGAAAGTGTCGGCCAACCTGGACTACCATCTGGAGGCTTTTGGGGAGAATCCGCATGCAGGCTTTTACCAGTTTTTGGTAGGATTCAATTTCATGTGGTTGTAGGATTAAGGGCCTCTTTCCTTTGGCCAGGGAAGTAACAGGTGGCCAGGGGTCACTGTTAGCTACTTAAGACCTCCCACAGCCCCTTCTATCTTCAAAACTGGCAGGGACACACCAAATCTCTCTGACTTCTACTCTTCCATATCCCTTTAACATCCTCCTTCTTCAGCGCCAAGAGAAAGCTTTGCTTCTAATAGCACTTATGAGTACACTGGACCTATCAGGAAAACCTCCCTATTTTAAGGTCAACTCATTAGTCAACTTGACTACATCTAAAAGTCTCTCTTTTGCCTGATAATGTAACATATTCAAAACTATGGCACTGGGGGCAAAAGTTATAAGGGTCATAATTCTGCCTAGCACACATATATATCTTAGAGAAGAGAGAGATATATTCAAATAGTAAGCTAGACAAATATCAAGAAAATAGAAAAACAGACAAAATAAATGAAATCTTTCATGGGGGATTAAATGGATTATTTTCTAAAGACTTTAATATGTGCATGTTAATACCTTCTGAAAAAAGATTTCATAAAGCCACATTTATAATATCTATTTAACTACAGAACACTGTTTTTGACAAACATTTTTGAGACCAACAGTTCTCTGGCATTAGATTTTACAAAAATTGCTATATAAAAATGCCATATATGAATATTTTATTAAAATTCCTAAATAAAATACTATCATGTAAAGTAAAACAATCCCTTAAAAGAAGCATTTACTATATTTAAGTATTATTTCTTTAGCTCAAGAACCTAAGGATACCTAAGGATTAATTTTGGTATAAATATCAACACACAATACCAACAGAACTTATGATTTCAACAGATGCTAAAAAAAACCTTTTCAATTAAATCCATTACCCACACTTGATAAAGAAATTCTCCTAAAATATTAAAGCGTATACATACTTATATAGCTAAATGAGGAAGATATATCTCGTACTAATACCCAAAATGATATTTAAGACTGAAAAGGGAGAGATAGGGGCACCTGAATGGCTCAGTTGGTTAAGCATCTGCCTTCAGCTCAGGTCATGGTTGCAGGGTCCTGGGATCAATCCCCATGTCTAGAACCCTGCTCAGTGGGGAGTCTGAATCTCCCTCTCCTTCCCCACCCCCACTCATTTCTCTCTCTCTCTCTCTCTCTCTCTCAAATAAAATCTTAAAAAAAGAAAAAAAGGTAGAAATATGCTATACATTAAGAAAAAAAGCAATGAGGTCTGTTTTAACCATTACTAATTATTGTTGTTCAGAATGTGTTCCCCAATGCAACAAAAAGTGAAACACAAATAAGGAATTAAAAAAAAAAAAAGCTTTCTTCAAATTCCACAACCCCAGTGATCCAATGACGATCAATACACTTCTTTCATGTACTATTATTCTCCTACTCTCTTCAAATAGAGGCTGCTGAGTTTAAACATTTTCAGCCTAGTTAAGTGTGTCCATTTATTTTTCTGATACTTGTACAACCAACTTCCCTTCCTTAATTATATGTTTCTACCCTTTGTTTTCACTTTATTTGAAACTCAGACTTTTTGCTTTCTGAATATGTTCTTCTTTCACGTAAAATTCCTCACAGATGAAGATAAGTCAATAATTTCTAGGTCAGAAAAAAAATCTATTATTCAAAGTTAAAAAAAATCTATTATTCAAACAGATCCTCTCCATCTTTACCTACCTGAGTAGATTTATTATTACACAGAGTTGGTTCCATTCCATCAGAGAAAATCAAACACATGCCTGAATTATATTCATTGTTGTCTTGCCTGTCTTCACTTTGGTTTTTCTCTTCTCAACTATAACTTTCCTTAGAGTCTTAACTCAATAAATTTCTCAGACATGTTCCCTTAGGAAATATGCCATGTTCTTCTTCCTTCCTCTTACAATAATTGCATCATCTTGAAACTCATCTAATACCACTTAAAGTATTTTATGTGATCTAACAGGTAATCTCTTCCCACTCTTGTTTAAATTATTGTGTAACCACCCAGTATAGATCTTCTCAATCTTTGGCTATTTTCCCTCTGTGTCTTGTAAAAGGGTGCTTCAATAATTTCCTGAATCCAAGGTTCCTCAGAGATCCACAAACCATTCCTTTTTTCCTGCTATAAGCTTATTTGGACGCTGCTCACCTTTCATGTCTTTGTAATAGTGATTATAGCCTTTTTTCCTAATATAACCTTTTAGAATATCTAGACATGTTAGTACTTCAATTTTCTTTTCTTTTCCGTTTAGTCTGGCCACTAAGATCTGTATATATTCTTTTCTTGCTCTAGCCTCTTTTCTGAGTTAAAAAGTGAAAACCCATTTTATGAGAATTGTTTTGGAGTTTTTTTATTTGTTTGTTTGAGTTTGATATTATGTTTCCCGTTGAGATTTTTTTTAGAATACCTAATTTCTAGCTTCAGAGTATACCACTTGTAAGACCTTTTTTAAAAGGTTTTAAAAATGGGTTACAGTTTAATTGGTCCAAAAATATGACTTTCCCTCATAAAATGGTCTCTCCAATCAGTTTTGTGCCTTTATAAACTATATTACATATCTACTATCTAAATTTCTGAAATCACAAGGACACTGGTATTAAAATGTGACAAAAAGAGGTGTGCTTTGCTCTCTTTGAGTTCAAATCCTTCCAAAAGGTGCTCTTCATCAAGCATGTCCAAAAAAAAAAAAAAAACACAAAAAAACAAAACAACAACAAAACAAAACATCTAAACAAACAAAAACCAACAAGGACTACAATTTTGTATCTAGTGCCACCTAACATGTCTTTTTTTAACAATTCCACAGCCAAAATTTTACATACTTACTATTGTGACCCAAAGTCAAACATAACAAATTATGTACTTCTGAATTAAAAATTATAATAAATGGGGAATGTAAGTAAAAATGCTCCCCACTTTAAGCTCACTGATGCCCAGTTATTCTCACATTTTATATCAGCTACTGTGTGCTCACTTTCCTGGCTTTCTATGTAAGGTATGTGAAACCCCTAGAGATGGGAGGGTTTATTACTCTTCAAATCAGCATGAGAGTTAGACTTTACCCAAATAAAGTCACTTTTTTCTGCTTCTAAGAGCAAATTCTTCCATATTCTGCAGCCTGCAACAAATCTGTCTTTACCTGTGCTCAAAGACACCAGATAAAAATGTAAAGGTATATTTCATTTGTCCAGTGCTTCAACCCATCAAGTCCACATCTCCTGAGAGTGGCTGTCCACTCTCCAAAAGACACAGAATCCGCAACATAGTAGTGATCACGATGACATACCCTATCAGGACTGTCGTCTACATGAGTAATACCGCCTGCAGCTGAGAAGCGCCAAGACTTCAGAGCCATGTGCGGGGTCCCTGCTTAGCAGACCCATCGCGGTATGATATCACGGCTGCTGTGAGTTCTAGTTTGATTGACAAAAGCGTCATTTATAAATTAACCAAGACTCAATTATTAATACAATTCTAAAACTTTCTTTTTCCTACCCAAATGCATCAACTGAGGCCCAAAACTGAAAAGGCCTAAAGAACTGTAATATACCATCTTTGCTAGACATGCAAAATGGTAGCTCAAAACAGGTTTGGCAGTCCTTCTAGTCCATTACCCAATTTCATATCAAATATAAGAGTCTGCAAAAAACAATTACACAGAAATGACCAGTGACTATGAATTTCTTTGAAGACAGTGCTCTGAAGGCTTCCTGCCTTCCTGCGACACCCATGGCTGCCTTCATCTTCCTCTAAGTGAGGCTTTACGAGAACTACCAGGTGATATGAATGTCTATGGCCTGTGTTATAAACAACACAGATTTGGGTGCCTGATACTGAGAAAATGAAAACAACAGGTAGCAGGTAGGTCTATCTGTCATGTCAGAATAAAAAAGTGAGGAGGGCAGAGATGGATATATACTGTGTTTTCAAGTTTTGGTTTTGCAAAGATGGAGATCTTTTTCCCAATGGCAAAATAAGCACCACAGAAGGGTGTCATACATGAGATACTTTGAGAAACCCGCTAGAAGAGATCTGCTTGCTATTATTGGAAATCAGAAAGGCTGTTCTGCTTTCCCAAGGAAAAAGGCTGTTTGTGGTGCTCAAGGGAAGCATGGAGAAAATTTAAGATGTTAGCTGGAAACCCCAGCCCTAACACTGGATGCATAATTATGCCTGCACCAGCTACATAAAATTTTGCGCTTTTCTACATTCTTCCTGTCCCCTCAGAAGCTGATCTTACAGGAAAACTGAAATGGTATCTACTGAGGAAGAGAGGAGGTAGAATGAAAAAGAGGATAGAAACGATTTGTGTCAATGTTTCCTCCTGCAAATTTCAGAGCCTAGGTCAGGTCAGTTGGTGAGGAGAATGCAGGTCAGACAGATATTTGAGAAAGTGGGGAGCGCTTTAAACTAAATGAGAGATTGAAATTTTAATGTTAGATTATATTGGACTTCTAATAACCTGAAAATAACATGGTTTATTGACAAATAAAATTGATCATAAAAAGATCGCTGCCAAAGTCTGCCATATTACACAGAGTCTGAAATGTAGTGATGAGAAAGAATATCCAGTAATTGTCTTCATAATTAGAATTTGCCCTCTGTCAACTGGTAGATAACATTGCTATTAGAATTCTGATATAAAATTCTGCTTTTAATTTCTTTTTTTAAATATTTTATTTATTTATTTGACAGAGAGACATAGCAAGAGAAGGAACACAAGCAGGGGGAATGGGAGAGGGAGAGGCAGGCTTCCCACTGAGCAGGGAGCCCCATGTGGGGCTCTATCTCAGGACCCTGGGATCATGACCTGAGCTGAAGGCAGACGCTTAATAGCTGAGCCACCCAGACTCACCCTGCTTCTAATTTCTTTGTAAAAAGCTTTCTCTCTCTCTCTCTCTCTGGAATCTTTTAGAATCTTTTCCTTACCCCGATTTGTTGCTTAAGTTTTATTATCATTGACTCAGCTAGCAAATCTTTCTATTTTATCTTTTAATTTTATTGTTCTACATTAATTTTCTTAATTGTGTTCATTCACTTAGTTTTGATTTCTTTTTTTTTTTTTATAAAACACTCCCAAGTTTTTCTACCTCCTTTCCTTTTTTCTCTCTCTCTTTTTCTAATAGTAGGCATTCTATAATATTTTCTTTCTCTGGTTCTTCTATGCTGTATTATTCGCCTTGTTTTTTTCAGTATAAATTTTTAAAATAAATATCCAAAAACACTTTTCTGGCATTTTCCTCCTAAGGGGAAATGGTTTTTCCCCACTACGGGGAAACTTCTTCTAGGGCTGTCATTTTCCCAAAAATAGTGTGGAGATAGTCTCATGATCTAACTATGCTATATGGTAGCCTTGTATGCACTTAATTTGCACTTATTTGTAGAGCTAGACAATGATTTTTATATCTAGTTGTGTGTAGAAGGTGTAAAGAAAACTATAAAAGGAGGAGAAATCAGGAAAATCATTATCTAGTAGCTTCACCCTTCTAGAGTCTTTTCTAAAATGTTTTGAGGTTCCTGAACCTGAAATGCACCATGTTGGAAAATTGTTCTATTAAAAAGGACACAGGCTTTGGGTAATGGAGGAATAGATGTAGCCATCAAATAGGTTTGTTAAACTATCATGCCTTACTGAAGTTAAGACTGAATCAAAAGAACATGCCTTGTGGTTAGGTTCTTTTTCTCTGCCCCCACTCTCCCTGCTGCTGCTGATTATTTCTACAGCCACCCTCTTCAGCTACAATGGCTGAAGTGGCAGCATCTCTCCCCAATGCCAAGTTTAAGAGACTGATATCTGTGCATTGAGCATAGCATACTCTATTGAATTTATTCAGATTGTAGTGTATCTGGTCAATATTTCCCAGGTTGTGGTAAGAGATCTGGTACTTTCCTGAACTTAAAGTTTTAATAAATATTTTTGATTCACTAGATTCATTCCACTGAATATCAAAGATTGGCAATTTTTGAAATATGCATTAATTTATCCATATTTGCTAAACATATAGTCACCTAGAAATTAAAACATCTATTTTTCAGTCACCATATTTATTAGATTGATATTTATGCTGCTTTTATATTATTTTATCTTTCACATTTGAAAAAATATGGAATAAAAAATTCAAAGGTTTATAAGATAGCATTGGTAAATCCTGAGAATTTATCCCTAAAGTTACCTGGCATCTAAATAAATACTTTTTCTCATCTAGGTAGTTAGTGCTAGAAATAATTTTCAAAATTTTTTTTCATATTTGTTAGTGAAATACATTAGATATATTTCCAATAGGATTCCTCCAAAATTTGGTTTGGTTAAAAATGATTCAAAATGTAAGAAATATAGTTGCATGGGTAATAAGGATTTTTACATTCTGTAACAAATTCTATGCGACCTTGGGAACAATCTTAACTGAAAATGTGAAGGTAAATAAGATTCCTCAATGATAAATAATTTCCTGAAGGAAGGTGGAACAGGAACAATTTCTCAAGTTAATTTTTAAGTTCTATGGTTATTCAAAATTCCCAGTGTTATCCTATTAATACTAGTGAAATCACCACCAATATTAGGTATGTCCAAGTTACAAACACTCATTTCATTAGATTTTAAGTGAGTTCCTTTATAACATCATTTAGCCATAGACCATATTATCATCTGATCTTTTTTTTTTTTTTTCCAGGTAGAATTTTCTATGTGTTTGCTTGCTATTTGACATGAATTAACATTTTAGAATTTAGGCCTCTATAAAATATGTAGAATTTGTCTTTAAATATAACCATACTCACAAATCATTTTGAATAATTTTCTCTAAAGCAGAGCATCTAAATATAAGAAGTCATTTTAAAAAATTTATTTCCTAGTATAGATGATTAAATGAGACCCACATTATCTGGCAAACTTTATAGTCTATATATCATGAAAACTCACAAACTTGATACATCACACCCAAGTATGTATGCATATATATGCTTATATATACATATATTTAATACTATATATATAACCTAGCAATAAAGCTATTCATTCATAAATTATATTTTTGCATTCGAATTATGCATAAAAGGTCATCTCAGGCACAGTTTAATGCCAATGTGGGTACAAATTAAATGCCTCACTTTAACCTCTGAGCAGACAAAAAAGTTTAATATTAAGTTTAATGTTTTATGATTTAGTGAAATAAATTCAGATGGACTAATCATACCTTTCTAAGAGTGAACCTAGTATCATCTACCTAGCTAGCTAGCTATAGAGACTTTCTATATAATTTGCAGGCAAAAACATAATTCAGAGACATAAGTAGGAAATGGAGACTCTCAATCACATCTAGGCTCTGTTGCACTCACATACATTCCACTTGACATAAGTATTTCACCTGAATATATAGCCCTGACATTCTATTAATAACATTTATTGGAAACTTTCAACCAAGGTAAACAGTATTTACCCTTCCAAGTACACCATTGTTTGAAGGACATTAGCAATGCATAATTTGTAGAGACTCTGGTCTTCATGATTCTGTTTTAAAAGCTAGCAGATATGCCAAAGTTGTAACTTATAACCCCAAGCCATGAACTTCCTGCAATTGAGAGGAAAGACATTTATTCTTTCACACGTAATATTACGGCAATCTGGGGAATCAAAGTGTGAATAAATACCATAACTTAAGTTTATGTACTTTCCATTATAACTCTGGAGAGTTAAAAGGCCATGTGAGCTGCACTGAGCTCCTGGCATGTTTAGTAATGATGAAAGCAGAAGGGGGAAAATTATATATAATGTTAATACAAAAGTATTGGTATGTTGTTATATGCAATACTATTTCATATTTAATAATCAGGACTAGTGTTGTATAAGAAGACTGGGATAAGCATGTGATTGGTTTTATATATGATGCTTTCTCTAGAACAAATCACTGCCAGCCTTGCTTCTACACTGTTCAGCATTTCTAATTAATTTTTGACCTAAAATCTAATGCTTTGGTGTGGCGTGCTACAAATTAGATAACATGCTGTGTATGTAATTCAAGCACTTTTGGCACCAACCAGCCCCATGTTATATAAACATTATGCTGATTTAATATGAACTGTGCATTATTTAGAATCATGTTGAAATCACTGAATATTTTAAGTGTAAACTTAGCTACCGTAACTCAAATACCTCTTCATTATTTGTAATGATTATATAAATTATTCTTGTGTGAGAACACAAGTATAGTATCCTACTAAAATGAGGGAAAATACCCTTATGATAATAAAGAATCCTGACTTAACACAGATGCCAGGTCTGTACTATCGATAACTGAAATGAATTATGAAATCTAATAGTGATTTTAAATAATAATCACAAAACATTAACTGTATACTTCAAAGTAGTTAGATGGATTTTTTTAATGCCCCTAGTTGCAAATTCTTTAGGACAACTTTCTAGAACATCAACGATCAAATTAGAGACAAAATGATATTACAACATTTACTACAACACAATTGAAGAAATGGAAGGAAACAAAGTAGTGTGACTTTCTCAGAATCACAAAACCAGGCAATCACAGAGCAAGAGTTGTAATCTAGCTCTCTTGCTATAGAACAGCAAAGTATTCATGGGCCCCAGATTGAAATTAATTTAAACTCCATATTTTAGGGGCACCTTGGTGGCTCAGTGGGTTAAAGCCTCTGCCTTCAGCTCAGGTTATGATCTCAGGGGCCTTCGGCTCAGGTCATGATCTCAGGTCCTGGGATCAAGCCCTGCATCGGGCTCTCTGCTCAGCAGGGAGCCTGCTTCCCCTTCTCTCTCTGCCTGCCTCTCTGCCTACTTGTGATCTCTCTCTCTCTGTCAAATAAATAAATAAAATCTTTAAAAAAATAAACTCCGTATTTCACATTCTTTTTGACCCTCTGCAAGTCATTTAATCTCTTTCAGTCTTAGATTTTCCATTAAAAAAAGGAAGATGACCAAAAACAGCAACAAAACAAAGAAACAACAGTAACAATAATACATCATGAGATTTTGTGAAAATGATACAAGATAAACAAGCTTAGAAATTTGGTGGGTAAAGGGCTTAGTGTAATACTTTGCACACAGAAAAGTTAAACATTAGCTATTATTTTTTATTATATTTGTTTCTATTAATACTATGAATATCGGTATGGTATATTTTCCACTAGACTTAATTATCAATCTCAGCCATCAATGTAAAAGTTCTCTCATCACATCTGTCCCTTAGTGTAATGACTATGTGCCGCATTGGGACCTTGAATATACTGACTCTACCATTAGTATAATTAACCCATCACAAGCTCCTTTAAAGTCTTGTCCCTTCTTATCCTTCTCTGCATATAAAGCAGCAAAATTCCAACCTGTTTCTAATTGAAGTAACTGTATGGTGCCTGTACCAGCTTAAATGAAAAACCATATACCCATGCTTCATCTCTCTCTCAATTCATATAGGCCCTCAGTAGTACCCAAAAACTCTCCCACACTTTGCAAGCATGTTCCTTCTATTTCATTTCCAAAGCAACTGCTTCATACTTTCTCCTCAGACCTTAAACTTCCAATTGTACTCATGTGACTCCTCACCAGCAAGAACTAAAAACAGTGCCCTAAGCCTCCTCATGAATATCAAAGCAATCATGAACGCCTTTCTTCTCCTACCAATACATCTGTGTGCTTATCTAACGTGGGTCCACATTTGCATTTTCCTCCAGTTATGGCAGTCAAGGTAGCTCCCCTCTCATTAAAGGCTAGCTCTTCCATCTGTACCCTGAATCCCATCCATTTGTACCTCTCAGGTAGCTGCTGCTGTAAGTCACTTCTCCTTATAATTATTAATACATCACTCTTTCCTGAATATAATGATACTTTTGTGTTCACCCATTACAAAGAAAACTAAACAAAGCAGGGTCAAACTTCCATTCACCATTCACCTCTATGCAACTCTATTTCCCTTCAACTTCACAGAAAAATTCTTGTTAGACTTAAACATCTGTAGTCACTGAATTCACTTCTTTAACTCCCAATTTCCTCATTCTACTCAAAATTGATTTGTCAAAATGACTCTACTGACAGTAACCTCATCAGGTCACCAATGGTTTCATGTATGTTATCCACGGCTACTTCTCTGTCTTCATTTTAATTGACGTCTAGGCAAAAATTTTCACAACTGAACACTTCCTTCTTTCTAAAAATGCTGCTTTTCCTTGTCATTGATGACACCATATTCACCTGTTCTTTCTTCTACTCATTTGTTCCTCCTCCTTAATCTCCTTATCTGTTCAGATATAAATTTTATAGTTACCCAGAAGGTCAGAGACTTTATCTTTTCTCTTTACTGTGTCCCAAGGTTACATAATCAGTCCCATGGATTTAAAATGAATTCATGGTTATCTGTATGCTGTTGACATCAATTTTATATCTCTAATAGTGACTTTTTCATTAAGCTCTACCATCAGATTTGTATAGAAAATTACTTATTAGGTTTGGCAACCTCATCATCGCTTCAGATATCATATGACCTAAACAGAGCTCCTCTTTCCACTATTTAAAAAAAAGCAAGTAAACAAGCAAACCATTAACCCCAGCTAAACCATCTCAGAATAAGACTTAACTGATTTCCTTTTTTCCACTCCTGCTGTCCATAATTGATCATCTTCCCACAGCCAGGGTGATCTTTTAAAAACCATAAGACATTTTTCTTTTTAAGATTCAATAGAGAATATAAAATGGAACCATATAAATACTCAAACCAAAAGAAGTCGGAAAAAAGAAAATGGGGAACAAAGAACAAATGAGATAACAATTAGCAACATAATACATTTAAACCTAAATCTTATATTGATAATCATATTAAATTTAGAGGTAATTTAACAATCTCAAACACTCAGATTGAGAGGCAGAGATTATCATATTGCATATAAAAGTAAGACTTAAATCTATACTTATCACATACATATATATATATTTTTTACATACAAATTATATATTATTTTATATATTGTTACTACTTACATTGTAATTCACCATATTGACAAAAAATAAACCAAAACAAAACAAAAATATGCTCATTTCAATAGACTTAGAAAAAACAGTTGTAAAGTGCAATATACATTCCTGATAAGGACTTTTAGAAAACTAGAAATAGGGGGTGCCTGGGGGCTCAGTCAATTAAAGTTAAGTATCTGCCTTCAGTTTAGGTTATAATCCCAGAGTCCTGGGATAGAACCCCCCCTTCGGGCTCCCTGCTAAGTGGACAGTCTGCTTCTCCCTCCCTCTCTCCCCTTCCCTCTCCTGCTTGTGCTCTCTCTCGCTCTGCTCTCTTTCTTTCAAATAAATCTTAAAAAAAATTAAACTAGAAATAGAAAGATACTTCTTCATCTTGATAAAGGATGTCTATTAAAAAACCTATAGTTAACATCATCCTTAATGGTAAAGACTTAATGGTTTCCTTCTATGTTCAGAAACAAAGCATGTACTCTCTCATCACCTCTACAATACTGTAATAAAAGAATCTAGCCCATGTAGTGAGGGAAAGTAAAATAAAATGCAGCAGGATTAGAAGAGAAGAAGTAAAACTGTACTTGAAGAAGACATGATCTTGTATCATGCAAGCTTTGGTAAACTCAAATTATATACTCAACTTTTACTTCCCTAAAGTAATAATCTACAAGATTGTTGAGAAACAATATGCAGTGGAATTCATAATAATTACTTTTAAAATTCAAGGTAAATAAAAATAATGTAAAATTATACAATAATAGGTTGTATTTATAGTAGTTCGACTAAGTTCTATACCATGTATGGTCATATAATTTCTATGACTGCACTAAGTAGGTTAGTGAATGAAATAAAGGCATGATATAAAAATTAAGGATATTTAAATTTTATAAGGATATATAATTTTAAGGATATTTACTGATCTTAATTTTAATCCAGAAACTTATATGGAGACAGCAGAATAGCCTAATAAGTCAGGCTTATCCTGCTTTTCTCTAAGAAAATCATTTTTTGTTCTTGTTTTTTTTAAAACTTTTGCATATGGGAAAATAAACTTTATTTTACACATTACTATAACCATATTCTGATTGTTAAGTCCACAAAAGCAGATTCTAGATCATCTCAAAACTTGATTCTGCTTCCACATGGGCTCTGGACCATTTTATAGTCTATCTCTGTACATGGCCTTTTTGAAATCAATGAAAATTCCCTGTTCAAATTAACAAGATGAGGGTAGGAAACCAAATGGAAAAAAATGACCCTTGAGATACTATGGCTCTTGAAATTGAAAAGTTACCTTGTTATTACAGAACTCAAGGCAACACATTTCCTATTTCAAGGGCAGTAAAGTTATGTGTTAAAAAGTATTTTTAAAACAGTCTTCCCTTTCAGCAACACACTGAGGTATTAAAATTGAATTGAGATCTTAGGAATGAAGATAATGAAAACACAATAGTGCTCTTTTAAAGTAGTTTTACGAACTGCTTATCAAGTGTAATAATGGTTTTGAAATTACTGGAATGCAAAGAAAAAAACCCTACCATTTCCAT
>CM052798.1:122593901-122713646 GCA_028533885.1 Nasua narica | reverse complement strand
AATTCTTTTTAAAAAAGAAGAAAAAGATAGACAAATAAGACACAAACAAACAAAAAAGATAGACAAAAGACACAAACTCGTCAACAAAAATTGACGAGTAGGAGTGAATCATCAGATCAAACCTTTTGTACGTCATCCTAACTCTGGAGTAATTTTTGCATATTCTTAAAGCCAATGTGAGTCCTATATTCTAATACTTGCAAATAGAAGACCTCTAAAAAATACAAAATAAGTGATTAATCTTAATGTGTGGACTTGGGTAACCTAATGATGTAGTCTTTCAGGTTGGGAGGTTAGAAATATGTCCAAAATATGTTAAAATTGTTTCCTATGGTAATGATTAACTCACAGCATTTGCCTTCTAAGGTATAGTTCAGGAGATTAGAAGTAAAATGCAGCTTTTGGAATATATTTTATGTTCCAGTACTGTAATGGCAAATATTGGTAGAAATGTGAGAAATAGGATTCTTCAATTACAATAGTGGGAAAGTTAGCTTAAAAATCCATTCTTGAAAAAAAAAATCCATTCTTGAGGCCAGTGTGACAGTATTCATCAAACTGAATTTGCATACATTAGGTGATCCAATAACAACTTCTGAGTTTGTATTTCAGAGAAATCCTCATATGGGAATTATCATTAAGGACCATGCAACGTATGTGAAGATGTTCATTACATCAATAACTGAATTATATTGTTATCAGATTATTGGAGACAATCTAGATTTTGAATGGATAAATATGAGGTAGCTGTATACCATGGAAAAGAGTTATTTAAAAACAATAAACTAAGCCATACAGGTCCTAAAAATAGTGGTTAGTGGAAACATTTAAAAATAAAATAAAATCTATAGGTGAGCACTAACTGTGTAAATCTGTATAAATTTGTATAAATTAACAATAAATATATTTTCAAAAATGTGTTTTTAAAAGCTACATACAAACTCAAAAGTCCATAGCCAGTAGCCTAGAACTATTTCCTAAGACAGTGTGGTATGGTGAGAGTGGAGAATGGGGAAAAAAGAAAATAAAATGTATCAGTAAGGGTAATAAAATGGGATTCTGATAATCTGTCGCCACGAAGTAAGAAAAATGGTTAACTCAAACTTTGTCCAGGCTCCAAGTATAATAATAGTATTAAAGTAACATATCTTGAAAATCAGGTTTTGTTGTTTTTTTAAGATTTTATTTATTTAAGGGGCGCCTGGGTGGCTCAGCTGTTAGGCATCTGCCTTTGGCTCAGGTCATGGTCCCATGGTGCTGGGATCAAGCCCCGCATTGGGCTTCGCTGCTCAGAGGGAAGCCTGCTTCTCCTTTCTCCCACTCCCCCAGCTTGTGTTCCCTCTCTCGCTGTCTTTCTCTCTCTGTGTTAAATAAATAAAAATATTAAAAAAAAAGATTTTATTTATTTAAGAGGAGCAAGATCAGGGGCAGAGGCAGAGGGAGAGGAAGAAGCAGAGTTCGCTGAGAGGGCAGCCTGACCCCGGGCTCAGTCCTAGGACCTTGGGATCATGACTGAGCCACCCAGGCACCCTGAAAATCAGGGATTTAAATTTAGGCTTATTTGACATCAAAATTGTTTATTTCACTGTCCCACAATGTTCCTCATATAAATCTCATTTAATTCATTCAAAAAAAATAATTTTAAAATAATATCACCATAGCTGTATTGAGAGAGAAAGAGTCTTTTCAAAACATCACTGAATAGCAATTCAATATCGCCTACAGGCTAGGATTCAAAGCTGGCAATCCTAAGAGTGATCTATCACAGTCCGAATGTTGGCAATTATTGGGTTGTAGGGTTAGCAATGAAAACATACTTTGCAGAGATTTATTATGGGATTTCAATTTGATTTTCCCCAGGCTATTAGTAGTAACAAAGCTCTGTTTCCACATATCCTGGGGCTTAACAGTAAGCAATATACCATTATTTCTCCCACTTTTATTTTATATTCTTCAATCTATCTAGACCTCAGTAAGAGTCACAAAGTGGCTGTGAATGTCTGTGTCTTATGTGACTTATATTTTTTAAATAAATAGATAAGCACACTTACTAAAATGTGGTAAATACAAAGAAAACAAAACAAAACAAAACAAAAAACAGTCAGAAGTAATCTGAAACTGCCTGATTGCAATTTGAGTATTTTATAGATAGAATTTGTGTTGAAGTCAATTATTATCTCAAAGTTTAAAAAGGCACTATTAGACTATCTCTAACATTTATGAATTTTAATCTTTGTCATATCAGTTATTCACTGTTAAAGAGCTACACAAAAATTAATAGATTAAAACAATATTATGCTTTTGCCCAGATATCTTAAATTTTATCAGGACTCAGTGGTGTTTCTTTTGTCAATGCATACCAAGCTGGGGCAGTTCCCAGTATGTGGTAACTGGAGGACCTGTTTTCAAAGTGCCTCACTTATACTTAGCAACTTGGTGGTGCTGGTACTCAGCGGCAAACAGCTGGGGCTATAGTTTAGAAGCCCCACTTTCTCTTCACAGCGTCTTCTCCATGACTGAGCATACAAATAACAAGGAAAAAAGGCAATGGCTTTTTTTCTGACACAGTGCTGGGATTCATAAAATATCACTTTCACCATATTCTTTTGATTATGGTTACTGCAAAATCCCACCAGTTTAAAGGAAAGGAGAACATATATCAGACAATGATGGGTGAATTTTAAGGTTTTGCAAGACTGTGAAATAGGAGATATTGCTTCGAACATACATTTCAAATGTCTCAAAAAATAATTCTGCCCTTCTGTATTATAATGACTAAGATCTGTGGGTTACAAATGTTAAAAGTAGGCACATTTTCCTTGTTATCTATTTCAAAAGAAAAGTTTGCAATATTTGACTTTTAAATATGATATTTTGCTCTTTAGGAATATTTTCTTATAAGAAATTTTCTTATAAGTTTTCTGTTTTAAAATTTTTATCACTGAAATGGGGAGGTTTCGTCCCATTAAGATGCTATATTCATTTTATTTTTTTAAATAATCTTTGATTAAATATCTGTGACTGAGAACATAATTTCCCTTTTTATAATGTTCTTTTCATACTTTGGAATTGAGTTTATGATGGGTGTTAATTGTAGATAGTTAATAATTGTAGATAGTTATTATGTATTTGAAATCATTTAATAACATAAGACTCTTCAATTTTTCTCATTTACTTTATGTCAGCTCTTGGTAAGTTGTTTTCATCTTTAGGGATTTTTCTATTTTCTCTACATTTTCATGTATATTACTATGGAGATGTTAATAATATCCTGTATTTTTTCAATAACTCTAGACTCTGTATTGATATCTACTTTTCAATTTTTGGCACTGGTTATTGTGCTTACTATTTTATTTTATTGCCATATTTGAATTTTTATAAACTGTATGATACTTTTCACAAAAACAACTTGTTTTCTGATTCTGTTTTATATTTTCACTTTATTACCCCATATTCTTGTAATTATGCCTTTCTTTCTACATTTAGTAGATATAATTTGTTGTTCTACTTTACCTTGCACATCTCTCAATTTTTTCCTTTGTAATATATCATCAGACAACATTAGTATGTGCATTCAAACTGAGAAATGTTATTTTTTTCTGGAGAATAGAATCATTTATTATTATGAAATATTCCTCCTTATAGTATTCCTTTTTTTGCTGTAGATTTACTGTGCTTAATATTAACATAGTCAGACAAACTATATTTTGCTTAGTGATTGCGATGTTAGTACAGAGCATTCCATATGACCAAGTTAATAAAATAATGGCATCTTTTATAACCATGATATAATTTTAAAATTAAGAATTTAACATTGGCATAATACTGTTAACCAAATTACATACTTTATTTCAATTTCTCCAGGTTTTCCACTAATGCTTTTTTCAGTTTCAGGATCTAATCTAAGATTCTACAGTGCAATTATTTGCTATGACTCCTTATTTTCCTTCTAAGTAGACAAATGACAGTCTACTTTCAGTTCATTTTTATTTCTAGTTGCAATATTTCATGGTCCCAAACTAAAACCCATCTCCTTTCCCACCCCCTCGAGCCCTACACTGTAATTTTTATATTCCCACTCCTGCAGAGCTGTCAAAAGTGTTCATCCTCTTGTCTGTTAAGCTTTCTGTCCTGGCTCACCTTCTATGTCCGTCTTTTGGACCTTGGTTGGGTGATATTTTACAACACTGATGATTCTTTCATGTGTTCTAAGTGTTCTGAATGGGAGCGTGTCTGCAAAGCATCATGCCTGCCATTAATCAAAGTTGAAGTTTCTAACTGTTTTATAAGTAATCCAAACTGAGTTGTTGGAGTTAACTCTACAGTCAGCATCCCCTTCATCTTTCAAGCACTTAGGCCGATTAGACGATGTATGTACGTTCTCTCTTCTCTATTTCCTGAGATTCTATCTACACTGTATGATTAATTCGCATGCTAAAAGCAAAAGACTAAGTTTGAGCTCATTTTCCATCTATGTACCACCCACATACACATAATGTATGTAGTGTATATATTTTCTGTGCTAAAATAAAAGTATCCTCTTCTGATACACTGAAAGGATAAACAAATACTCATCATTCAGCAGATAACTTTCTTAGTACCTACTGTTCTACCACGCATTGGATATAACTCAAATGTGGGACTGGGAATTTCAGGGGAAAAAAACCCATAAATAATTAATAATAATAATAATATATTTATGGGCAAAAGTAGAATTATACAATATGTTCAAAATATGGGGCTATAAAAAGAATAGAGGCCTGGCAATTTTCCTAGATTCTATCTAGGAGCCAAGTATACCACTGCCCCATCTGGAGTATTTAGCAAAATGTGTTTTAGTAGTTTGATAAAGATGGCATGGGAAGAAGAGAACATAGAAAAAAATCATAGAGCAAAAGCAGCAAATGTCAAACGGACAAGGCTTTTATGTAGCAAAAAGTCCAGAGAGGAAAAATGTCTTGTCTTACTAAATCATCTTCTTTCACTACATCATATATCTTTCTGGAACATGCATTGGCAAGTTAGACTAGAATTCTACTCTAACTGTGTCATGTAACTGAAATCACTCAGTGCAGATAAATATTACCAGGATTGAGAAACAAAACAGAGGATCATGGGGGAAGAGAGGAAAAAATGAAATGGGATGAAACCAGAGAGGGAGACAAACCATAAGAGACTCTTCATCTCAGGAAACAGACTGAGGGTTGCTGGAGGGGAAGGAGGTGGAAGGAATGGGGTGGCTGGGTGATGGACATTGGGGAGGGTATGTGCTATGGGGAGTGCTGTGAATGGTGTAAGACTGAAGAATCACAGACCTATACCCCTGAAATAAATAATACATTATATGTTATAAAAAAAAGAAAGAGTGATAGGTGTGATATTAAATGATGTACTATGATTGGTGATTCTCTCTCATTACTATGGGCTTCCTTTGATGTAGCTTAATAAAGATGGGCTTAGACCTCATTTTCAACTCAGAAATCAATTTCTTCCACTTATTAGGTTCTAAACACTGTATTTTAAGGTGACCTGTCAGATTAGACACACTTGTTTGATTTTCAAAAATAAGATGTTATAAAATAATAGAGCACTTGAAGCAAAATCTAATAAATAAATAATATTAAAGATTAAAAAACATATTATTGAAAAATGTAGGGCATTCAATATAGCTCATCACTTGTGATCTATAAAGTCTAAACAATAAGCATATAGGTTAAATTCAGTGACATCAAAATTTGTCATGTCTCTTGAGGACTCACAATCTTTAAAAACTAGTCTTGCAATGAAGTATTATCCACATTTATGAAAGAGTGTATGCCTATACTCTTAGATATTTTGTTACATTTTTTCATCACTAATGTTTTCAGGGATATTAACTCCAAAATATCAGTATAAGATATAACTTATGGAAATGAGCCAGTATCACAGTAAACAAAATAATTGGAAAAGATATGGCACATTTATTTGTGCCACAATAAGTGTCCAGAGTATTTTAATATTATTTATTTCTTTTATCAAACCAGCACAGAGCAGTGAATGAAATCCTAGAACTGCCTTTGGTTTTAGAAATAACAATAATAATAATAATAAAATAATAAAATATAATCTTTATCTAAAATAATCAATGCTAAATGCTATAAAAAAGACAAGACAGTTTTGTAGGACCTCAAAGTACGCTGCGCTTAATAAACAGATTTTGCTAATCTTTTCTAAGTAAAAACCAAAAAAAAAAAAAAAAGTTTACAGAGAGAAAAATGATTTGCCTGTGCTCCAGTGCCATCCACAAAATGCGTCAGCAGTACTCATTATAGGCCAAACAAGATGCCAGACTCTCAAACACTTTGGGCACTGAAATGACTTTTGAAAACAAACAAAAAGAAAGTGGTATGCTTGAGAACACCAAGCTCACTCAAATCACAGTCCCCAGTCACCAAATAAATGTTTCCTTTCACCCTCAACCCTTATAAGGACTTTTTGCTCCCGTCCTCCTACTCCTCAGAAGAATGGCAAGCTTTCTTTCCAAACATATTCTTTATTCCCATCTCAATCCACTGAGCCCTGCATATATACCCCTACCACAAATTCCATCTCCTGGGTGCACACGCACACACACAAACACACACACACACACACAAAGTAACACCCAATTCTTCTCAAGACTGCTTCCCCAATAGTTCTTTAGATACAGAGCAGGGGATATTAACTTCTACTGCACAGAAAAAAATAAAATAAAACAGAAGCTATGAGACTTGCAGCGATACTTCCTGTCACCTAATTTAAAGTAATAATAGTATGTTTGTGTGTGGTAAACAGGAAAATGACATCTCAGAGATCCCCACGACCTCAATGTCACAAGCTGTGAGTATGTTACCTTACATGGAAAAACAGACTTTGTAGGTGAGATTAAGTTACGGAATTTGAGAAGGACTGATTACCTAGGTGGACTCAATCTAATCAGAATCTTTTCATTCTGAGGTCAGAGATAGACGTTACTGTGAAATGGTTGGATAGAAGTAATGTTGCTGGTTTGGAAGGAGGAAGAGAATCATGAGCCAAGGACTGTGGGCAGTCTCTAGAAGCTGGAGAAGACCGGAAAATGGATTCTCCCCTAGAGCTTCTATGAAGGAATACCGTCCTGCAGACACACTGATTTTAGTCCAGTGAGACTGTGCCAGATTTCTAAGCTAAAAGGCCAGAAAATAATAAATTTGTGCTGTTTTAATCCATTGAATTTGTGATAATTTGTTATAGCAGTGTTATAAAACTAATACAGTGGATATACACATATCTATATTTATGCTTATATATATACATATATATACACATATACATACATATATATATACTAAAGTACTTTAATATTTTAGTATATATATACGTATAAATATATTAAACCTATATATATGGCAGAAAAATACAAACGCATGTGTGCGTGCGTGCGCACACACACACACAGACACACATACACGCGTAGGAAGTATAGTAAGACATTTGAAATAATATGCACTCACTTCTTATTAGTGGTTATTTGTGATAGGCAAGGTCATTGAGGTTGGTAATAAGGATAAAGGGAAACTTAGCTTTGTCAGTGATATTCCAAGTTAAAATTCTTCTAAATTCTAATATGCCCTTTTTAAAGAATAATGTTTCTTGGGGACACCTGGGTGGCTCAGTCAGTTAAGCATCTGTCTTCAGCTCAGGTCATGACCCAGAGCCCTAGGATCAAGTCCTACATAGGGCCCCTTGCTCAGCATGGAGTTTGTTTCTCCCTCTGCCTGCCACTCCTCCTATTTGTGTGTTCTCCCTCTTAATCTGATAAATAAATAAAGAGATAAATAAATAAATCGTTAAAAATTTTAAAAAATAATATTTCTTAGATAATGAATGTAACAAATTAATTAAAGTCTTTATAAGAACCAAAAAGTTAAAAAAAAAAACATAACAAAGTTGTAGGGGACAGAAGGAAATCAATGTAATTGAGAAAACTTATTTGCAAAACTGTTACACACATCATCCTTTTTGCCTATTTCCACTCTTGTGAGTGTTCAGCAGTGATTTGGGCCCCCAAGATGAATATGGATACCAACTTAGTAAATTAACTATTTGTGTGGATGATACCAGCATTCACATCACAGTAGTACCTAAATTATAGGTTATATTGTTAGAGTAGGTAGTTAGATAGGTTCTGACAGGATGCCTGCCTAATAGCCAGCAGAGAGGACGTCGTGGCCAACTCTGAGGCAGTCAGTCAAAGCCCTGTCCTGGCAGTACTCCAAAACAAAGCCACAAGAAACCTAATCAAATCAGATGGGTCCCCGATGGCCAAAAAAGTAGGCCAAAGTTTACATTATTCCTTCATTATACCACATAAACATACTAAAATCTCTTCCCTCAAGGTGCCATGACAGGAAACTCCTAACCAAATAAGGAACTAAAAAAGCAAGTAACCCCGCTTTTAAGAAATCCATGCCTCAAGAAATTCTACCCCTTTGTTACCAACTGTCAATAAAAGATAGGAAACTAAACCCCAGTGGGCACAGCTCTCGCTGGAACTCACTTGCTCTCACATCTCAAGGGTCTCCTTTCTCTTTGCAAAATGAAACTTCTGCTATGCTTTACTTTGACTTGTCCTTCAGCTCTTTCTTGAGGCAAACTCAAGAATCCGGTACTGGTTGGCAGTGGAAGTGTCAAGGCCTAAGAACTCCCCCAGTTTCTGATTATATTATGACAGTTAAATCAGTTAATAGTATCTATGGTCAAAGTGTTTATTATTATTATTATTATCATTATCATTATCATTATTATTATGTACTTCATACAATCTTGCACGGGAGATCATTTCTATACATTCTGATACCTCATTTCGATTAAAACCCAAACTATTTTATGTCTTTGACTATATGAAAATTTTCTTAGTTTTAGCAAATCTGTCTCACCCACTACTTTTACCACTGATTCTAAATTGAATATTCCCCACTAATTGTAGTATCTGTGTATAATTATGTAAAGCTGAATTCTATTTTTTTCATTTGCTGCCATTTTCATCTCTCTTTATGAAAAACATTAAGATCCAGAAGGAATTGAACCCCTTCCGGAATTTAACCGTCATCCTTTTAGGAAGCAGTAGGAGGCTCTCTGGAATCTTGCCTCTTAGTACTTGAATAACTGGCATCTGCATATTCCAACTATGAAGATCTTACTCACTCAGTGCCGAGTAGAAAATAATTTGCTTCCCTCCTTCTTCCTGTTCTAACTCTAAATGTACAATAAGCCCATATGTTAATTATTATTTTCCACCCTCTGTTTAACCTAAAATTTCAAACACAGGAGTCTTTGTACATGAGTTTTTGTTTGTTTGTTTTGGTTCTTTTTCTGTTTTCTTTTTAATATTAGAAGACCTCCCTTGCAAGTTAGGTCAAGGAAAAGATTTTCATAAAATGAGTTGCTTAAAGAACTCTGGCCTAAAGGAGTTCTCTGCTTGTGAGACTGGAACATGAATTGCTTTATTAAACATACACACTCAAAAGACTATAAGAACATCTATCTTTGTTCTAAAATTAATACTGTTATTTAAAATTACTGAATATCTCCAGCAAATCTAAGAAACAAGCATTTTCTATGCAATTCAATTCTTCCTTTATACACATGTTACAAAAATACCAGGCTTCATCCAAGAAATAATTTAAAAATAAGATATACACATACATGCTTATATCTGTGTGTGTGTGTGTGTGTGTGTGTATCTTAGTCTTAAATTATCTATTCTTGGATTATATATACATATATATATATCTTATTCTTATATATATGCACATATATATTTAAATTATTTCTTAGATGTATATGAAATTTCTAAATGATACAGTAATATATTAAAATAGACAAATAGTGTTGAAAGTGATAATGAGGCAACTTTGTGTAACTAGAGAAAATAAGGAAAGAACAAATAATTCTCTTTAGAAGGAAGAAAAAAAGGGGAAGAAAGGTGGTAGGTAAGCTCTGATAAAAGCGATCACTATAAAGTGGACATTAAACTGTTATTACTATTTTATGATCATAGCTACAACTATGAGTAACAACAATAATACTTGCTGGTATTTATTGAGCATGTATTATGTACCAGGAATTTTTCTACACATATAGCATTAATTAACTCAATAGTCCAAAATTCCAAGGGAAGAAAGTTATAAATACATTCCAGAAGAATAAACATCATGAATAAAGGACTAAAAGTTCAGGGTAACCAAAAGGCAAGTCAGAAACATGGAGAATGCCTGGAAAATAGTGAGAAAGTAAGCTGGATTGGAATAATGTTGCACACAACTTTAATGCCCTAGTAAGTCATTTGAATAGGATGATTTTGATAGTAAAAAGTCATCAAAATAATTTAAGTAAATAGAGTCGGCAAAGCTGATCTATCTTTTAGAAGAATAACATCTGCATCAAGATGGAAGTTAAATTTAGTAGTATGGACAAGATACTGGAGAAATAATAATAAAATAAGAATGAAGAGTTAGGTAGAACTAGAGAGTTATTCAATGGCACAGATTTTGGTCTTGAAAATATTACGATTGAAATGCCAATGGTACACCCCGGAGAGAAGGCTAAAAGTAGAGATTTATAACCATAAATCTGGTCTGAAGCCAGTAAGCATCTAAAGTAAAAAAGAGGCAAGTAAGTAGAAGACAAATGCCAGAAATAGTGTCATTCTAGCAAAGAGACTGGAACAAGTAATAAGTAGATGGGAAGGATATTATCACAGAAAACAAAACAGGAGAGATTTCCCAGTAAAAGAATCCAGAGTGTCAAATGTTACCTGGTTCAATTCTTGTTGGATTTTGAAAATATCAAGACACTGATGAGTCTAGAAGGAGCAAATTAAATGGAGTACTGGGAATAAAAATTAGATAATAAAGAATTAAGGAACTGAATGATTAATTTTTAAAAATTCCTTTAATACATTTTAAAAGAAAATGTCCAAATAAAGGGAAACAGATGGAGGCAATTGTTTGTATGAGGGAGGGGAAGTTAAATTGGAAAAAATTTAATGAAGGCAGTTGAAGTACTTTCTAATAGGTTACAAATTACTTAGGACCCAAAATTATTTGATGCTCAATAAACACTCCTCTGAATAATATTATCAATAAGCTGTTAGGAGATAACATATTTTTAATTTGTGGATTGCCCATATAGAACTTTTCATATTTTATATTCTTCTCAGGGGAACTTGTAATATCTTCAAAGCTAGGAAAATATAGAGACAAAAATATGACCAAGGAAGATTTTTTAATGTTGTTAAATAAAGAAAAATAATTATTTAGCATGTAAATTTTGTTGTCTCCAAACAGTAAATGGCCATCAAATGTGATCATTGTGTTTGGACATTTAATGAAATGGATAATAAATGTAAAAATATCACTGGATTATTTGCTGTCCTTGGTAATACAGATAAAAGTATAACTTAATGAGTGAAATTAAGGAATATAGCATTTAAAATAGATAAGCAACCTAGATGCTTATGAACATTTCAGAAAAAAATAGGTCAGTACACATCTGAATATGAAAATACCTTCCTATCATGACTAAGGCTTATGTTCTGATTTTTTTTCCTATTCTCTTTTATTTTCTTAAAAAGGTACTTTCCAGGTAGCTTTAAGAGAGAAAATAGCATTTAAAAGGGCAATGATTTGGGGCATCTGGGTGGCTCAGTGGGTTAAAGCCTCTGCCTTTGGCTCAGGTCATGATCTCAGGGTCCTGGGATCAAGCCCTGCATAGGGCTTTCTGCTCAGCAGGGAGCCTGCTTCCCTCTCTCTCTGTCTGCCTGCCTCTCTGCCTGCTTGTGATCTCTTTCTCTCTGTCAAATAAATAAATAAAAACTTACAAAAAAAGAGACGGCAGTGATTTAAACTGATCAAACAAAATATCCCATTTCTAAACTATGCATATTATATTTAAAATTCACATATGAAAATATTAAGGCACTTAGCAAGGATAAGAACTGTGTTAATTTATAGATGGGATGGTTCTTTTGTAGAAATAGCTTTTAATTTAATCACCCAGTAGCCAAGGTACTCTAAAAATTTGTAGAACATTAAAAATATCTTTTTCATCCATGATATTTCAATTAAGGTAGAGATCTTTTAAAGTACCAATTGAGGGGTGCCTAAGTGGCTAGGAAGAAAATGGCTCTTGATTTCAGCTCAGGTCATGATCTCAGAGTAGTGAGACTGAGGTCCCTGTGAGGTTGAGCGTGGAGACTGCTTGAGATTCTCTCTCCTTTTCCCTCCACTCCTCTCCCCAGTCATGCACATGTACTTGCATGCTCTTTCTCTCAAATAAATAGATAAAATCACCCTAAATAAATAAATACCAATTGAAGGGGTCACTTTTTCCTTCTAGTCAAGACTTCCTCCATTCACATAGTATCCTACAGAGCTGAAGACCCAAAGAGAATGCATGAATTCCCTATTTTCAAGGGAGAGAGCAGAGCTTAATTTAGACATCACCAGGTTAGCCAGCATGATTATAGTTTTCCTTTGAGTTTTATTGATGCAGCTTGTCTTTTCTATGTCAAACTAATTTAGCAGTTGCAATTTATATTTAATATACTATGGATAAAATAAAGATTGCAAAAGCCTCCATAAGAAAATTAAAAGTGAACAAGCAATTAAGGGTCCCCTGCTATATTTTTCTATCTGCATCACCTTCCCTAGTGGAGGTAATAAATCTTTGGCAACATTACCAGGAAAGAAGACACTGACAACCAATAAAAATTTGTTAACATACCAATTCTGCTCATCATTTGTAGGCATAATTTTTTCTGATCCCTGCAAAATCTATATAAAATTAGGAGTACTTACATGGAAAAGAGATGTGGGGATACAATAGAAGAGGCACATCAGACAAAATGACAACCTATGATTTCTAATTTCATCCCATTTAAAATGAATCTACATAATGTTTCCTGAAAACTGAATTCTTTCATGTTTCCTCCACTGTTTTCAGGATCATTGCCTTAGCAATAGTCTTGTGACTTACGTGGTAACAGGACAGCAAAAGTGAAGCAAGTTTTCTGGAAAATGTGCATGTACTCTAGTGATTTCCAGGTAGCCACAGTCAAGGTGCTTATAGTTCCCAGTTCATAAGCCCCCAGTAATTCTCTGGAGGCAAGATGGGTATTTTAGGCTCTAAGTTTTGGAAAGTGAGGTTATGCTTTAGCAGATATTCTTTCAAATGTTCTAACATACAGGCTGAGAGTGTACACATGCATACACACACACACACACACACACACACTCCATACACATATATGAATGCACAAACTCACACATACACACAAGCACGTACATGACTCCAGAGACTCTGATCTCTCTCAGAGTAAAAATTGAACTTTTCACAACAGTCTGTAACTTCTAGGCAATCTGCCCCTCCTTCACTTCTAACTTTATTTTCAGTCTTCACTAACTTTCTCTCTTACCCTTCTTCTTCTTCCTAGAGCTTGTAGTCAGTTCTAGCTATCCTGGCATTTGTATGTTTTCCATTCTTAAGATGGTGGGCAGTCTTCCTCATTACAGCCATTTCCTCTACTGAGGCCACTCTGCAGATACACAGATGATTAATATGTCTGCTTCATGCATCTGGTCAAATGTCATCTTCACAATGATGCCTACCTTGCTCCTTCTTTTTAAAACTGCACACCACTTCCACAGGCCTACCTGATCCTCTTACTCTGTTTCTTTTTTAAAGTCACTTATCTACAAAAATAGTGATTTGAAGGGGCACATGCATCCCAATGTTTATAGCAGCAATGTTCACAATAGCCAAACTGTGGAAAGAGCCCAGATGTCTATCAATAGATGAATGGATAAAGAAGAGGTGGTGTGTGCGTCTATACATACACATATACATACAATGGAGTATTACTCAAACATCAAAAAAATAAAGTCTTACCATTTGCAATGATGTGGATGAAACTAGAGGGTATTATGCTAAGTGAAATAAGTCAATCAGAGAAAGACAATTACCAAATGATTTCACTCATATGTGGAATTTAAGAAACAAAACAGATGAACATAGGGGAAGTGGGGGAAAAGTAAAATAAGATGAAGTCAGAGAGGGAGACAAACCACAAGAGACTCTTAACTAAAGGAAACCAACTGAGGGTTGCTGGAGGGGAGGTGGGGGGAGGGATGGAATAACTGGGTGATGGGCATTAAGGAGGGCCATGATGTAATGGGCACTGGCTGTTACATGCAACTGATAAATCACTAAACTCTACCTCTGAAACTAAAAAAAAAAAAATCACTTATGTTTAATGTACAACACACTTATTTATATTTTTTGTTTATTTTCCTTACTTGTCATAGATTCACATTTTGTTTGCTTGGTTCTCGACAGAGCCCAAGTGCATAAAAGAATGCACAAAAGAATGCACAGGTTAGTGAATGCATGTAAAAGAATAGAGAAAAGAAGAAAAGGGAAGAGGAAGAAGGAGGAAAACAATAAAGAAGAGGGGATAACCGAAAGGAACTGGTAAAGGTGAGAGGACAGAGCCAGAAATAAAAGTCGGAGCAGAAATCAAAACAGTTTGCTCTCTTCATCGAGGTCTTCAGTTTCCTGATCACAACTGTCAACATGAAGCGCCTGTCCTGTGGATAACTCTACGCTAGCTGCCAGTGAGCAAAGTCTCTCTCATGCCTTCAACCAAGACTCGACCCAAGATGTCAAAAATGCAGACATTAGCAAATGTAGGCTTTGTATTAGCTCAGGCAGTTGTTGCTTCTACTGTCATCTTGGTACTTCTGTCAGAAAAGAAAAATTCATACTGGCACACATACTGACTGTCTATTTTAGCATTCCTTTGAATCTCAGGAAGATCTTGTTTTTCCATAAGTTTTACTTAACATAGGCTGGTTAGGACAGGGGTGTATCACTTAAAGGATGAAGTTGATAATTCTAACGTTCCAGTTCTCTAAGTGCCAGCACCTTCTTGTTACCATAAAGTTACATACAGACCTAATGTCTAAAAGGAAAGAGGAATTAGGAATTGTTTCTCTATATATCAACATTTTGCGGTAATGCTCACAGGAAGCTATTAGCATATCATAGTTGAGACTTTCTGAAACAAAGTAAAATATTTAACAGCTACTATTTTTAGAGTACAAAGAAACGGAAAACAATTCAATCATTTGTATGACAAGCATCTTATTTTAAATACAGATTCACCTTATTGTTTACATAAATAATCAGTCTTTCAAAGTACTTAAATATAATAGTTTTTATAAAAAGTTATGTCAATTAATTATCATATGACTAGTATTATAAAATGTCACTTGATTTTTTTAATTTTTTTTTTAAGATTTTATTTATTTATTTGAGATAGAGACAGTGAGTGAGAACACGAGAGGGGAGAAGGTCAGAGGGAGAAGCAGACTCCCCATGGAGCTGGGAGCCCGATGTGGGACCCAATCCCAGGACTCCGGAATCATGACCTGAGCCGAAGGCAGTTGCTTAACCAACTGAGCCACCCAGGCACCCGTCACTTGATTTTTTTAAAAAGCATAAACTACTAACACATTTAAGAAAAATTATCTTTATTTTGATGTGAACATAATACCAATATAGGCAAGTACTTGTTGATTTTTACTAACTTATTGTTTGTTATTCATGTCATTTAATTTTAATACGAACCTAATGATGTAGAGCATTAGAACTTAAAATTTTATTTTATATATTTTGTAAGCAACATGAAAAAGCACTATGCTGATTTTTAACAGCTAATAAGACAGATTTCATTGATAATTTCATCGATCATTTGAAAATGAAATATTATCTAAAACTTTGGTGCCCAGCTTCTTTATGACATTCAAATCAAAGACTCAAAGTTAAACATAAATTTACAGTCTAATCAAAGACTCAAGGTTAAAAATGAATCATAGTCTAAGGACAACATCTAATATCTTAATCCTAATTGGGGCCTACTAGATAATATGGATCTTTTTAAGATAAATCTGTGACAGCAGGTCATGATAGCTTTCTAATTCATTATTATTTTATGATTATACCACATTTCTGGGTGTGTATGAAATGAGAGAAGGAAAGAATAACCAATGTTCTCTGAAGAAAAGAAAGTTCTTAGCAAAAGTGGTGGATGGGTAAAAACAAACAAATATGCATGCCAAGTATAAAAATCCCTAGTTTGCCCCGCACTCAAAAAAAAAAAAAAAAGCCCGATAGATTCAGCAAGTGATCTTTCTTTTCAAGCATTTAATTCTTCCTCAAAATGTGATGTGAGGTCAGGTTCAGATAAATCTAGATTATATTTTAAGTTTTAAATAAAGGGAAGACAAGAGGTAAAAATTAAAAAGTACGTATTTCCTAACTTCTTTCCTTTAAAATATGATTATACATACACTGAGGAAAGGAAGATTTCCTGGAAAGTTTTGCTGTCTTCTTAGCATAATTTTTGTTGTTTTTGTAAAGACATCTTGATTAATTCATTAAATGCTACTTTGTCTTACAACTAAAATGTGTATTAGTACATTTTTGCAAGAATTCTTGAGAAGGATACATTTCGAAGATAATGAAATTATTTATCAGATGCAAGAAATTCATAATGGTGTCACTACAGATGACAATTCCTACTTTTTATTCAATCAAAGAATATTCTCAGATCAGGATGGGTGATCTTGTTCAATAAAAACATAATGTTTTCTCAAGAAATAAATCAGTATACATCCATGGAGTACCATGATAATGGCATTATTTTTATTATATTTATAATTAATAGCTCCTGAATTATACAGCAATTTAATTACGTTTTACAGTGCTTTGCTGTAATCCAGTGAAGAGAATAGCTATTTTCCAAAGGTTTGTTATTCTGCTAGCTTGACAATTTACCACCTTTGTAAGTAGAATGAGCAAACAAAAAAAATTAACTTCTATCCTCAAGTGAGATGGCTAAAATTTAATTAGACAAGTTTCATAAAGCAATAGGGTGATTCTAGCCTGTCTATCCATAAACATACTTGGATGACATAAAAATGTAGCCCTTTCCATCTTTTTTGAGAAAGATATACGGATCTAGGTTTTGTTTTGTTTTAGTCAATCAGTTCTCTTGATGGTTGTGATAAATTGGACAATTATAGTTTCCAACCTCAAGAGGGAAATTAGGCAAAACTTATGTTTCGTATGATTTTAAATCTGGTGATTTCTATCGGAAAGATGCAACAGCCTGCGTGCCACCTACAGGCTATTTCTAATGTGCTCTTAATGGATTTGAAGGTTGATGAGAAACGATCAACTCAGCTGTTGCAAGACCACTTGCAAGCTCTGTGCTTAAATTCATCATTTTAAGGCTATCCATGGTCTTGTGATTTTTTTTCCTCACGTAACTGTGACTCAGCGTAGCCGAGGAACAGGGGTGCAAGAGCACGCTGCAAGGCCACTCGTCACTGACAAATTCGGCAGAGAAACAAATGGTGGTGAAACAAAGGAATTTATTTCAGCGAGGGGAACATCAGCAAGAAGCGGCTCAAAGATAGTCTCCAAAGTGCCAAAAATACCTGCAGATTTTCAAAGGGAAAATGTGGGACAAAGATGGGTGGGTAGGTTTACATAAGCAATGAAGGTTAAGTGGATCATTGTCTTGGAATCAGGTACTGGCAGGGTCTTGTTTGCTCAGGGCAATCCCTACTCTATGAGGGGGTAGTTCTGGTTCCCCTTCAGGAGATGATTTGCCCTCAGGATCTTCTGCCTGAGCCAAGAGATAAACTGGAAAGAAGAGCCCAACTAGAAAGTTTGAGGTCAAAATGGAGACACCTGAAGTCCTCTTTTATTAGCTTTAATATAAATAATCACACAAAAATTATACATTATCCTTTGATTATTACGGATGTTGTCAATGAAAGACTGGGCTAACTCTTACTTTCATCCATCCCCAAAACTTTATCAAAGAATGTTTTAGCTAACGTCAGGTAAGAATGCATTTTCGTAGTAGAGGTCATAATCCTTGCCTCAATTTAAATCCCTATAGAATTCCTGCAGAATCATCTATGCAATTCATTTAGCCCCTTTGGTAATTCTTACAGGCACAGGGTATTTTGTACAAATACTAGGATAAGTATTTAATAATGCTGAATAATTTATTTTTATAGAAATCATAAATATAAAATATTATCTGTATTTTAAAGCATAGGCAACTGAGTATCTGGTATATGAAGTTACTTCAGTAACATCACAGCATTTCTTTCTTTCTTCCTCCCTCCCTCCTTTCCTCTCCCTCTTTTTCTCTTTATTTGTTAAGTAGGCTCCATTCCCAGCATGGAGCCCAAAACAGGGCTACAACTGAGGAGATCAAGACCTGAGTGGAGATCAAGAGCTGAACACTTAACTGACTGAGCCACACGGGTGCCTCAAAGTCACAGAATTTCTTAAGTGATACATCTGAGTTTCCATTCTGAGTCTTTAGACCTTTGTTTCTCCAACAGTGATCCCTAGATCAGAATCAACATCACCTGGAAATTTGCCAGAATCCTTAACAACATCTGAAAACTAGAAACATAAATTCTCAAGTATCATTTTAAAACTAACATATTAGAGAAAACACTGGGGGTAGGGTCCTGCAATCTATATTTTAACAAAACTTTCAGGTGGAGCTGATCCACACTAAAATTTTATAACTGTTTTAGACTATAAAACCTGAATCTTTTTTTCTTAAATATTCATCTATTTATTTGCGAGAAAGACTCCCCTTCACCCACATATGAACGCACGCATGCACGTGCATGTGCACACAGGAGGAAGGGCAAAGGAAGAGAGTCTCAAGCAGACTCCCTGCTGAGCACAGAGCCTGATGCTGGGCTCCATCCCATGACCCATTAGATGATGACCCGAGCCAAAATCATGAGTCAGACACTCAACCAACTGAGGCACCCGTTCACCCCTAAAATCTGTACTTTTTAAGTGATTCTAAATGACTCCCTCCAGGCAAGGTTTTAAAGTTGCACAGAACTACTAAGCAAACATTAATAACAGGTTACAGAAACGGAAAGGAGAAAATGAAATTGCAATCATTAGTAGATAATATGATTGTCTCCACAGAAAATCCAAATGAATTTGACAAATTAATAAAATTAATTTGAAAGTTTAGCAAAGTGGTTGTAAAAGATCAGTATACATATGCGGTCTACTTTTATATATATAGTGAAGAACAGAAACATAATAAAAGTCTAAATAAAACTGTCACCAACTAGACCACTAGGCCTGACTTTTACTGCCCACCTGCTTATACTCATAGACCTTCATCCCATGTTTGTCCTTAAGCTCTTCTTTCCAGCTTATCTCTTAATTCTGAAAAATAGAAAGCAAAACCGCCCCTCAAGCGATAGCCACTGCCCTGACAAGCCCTCCCGCTCACCCAGACCACCCAAACCA
Organism: Nasua narica; assembly: GCA_028533885.1. NCBI lineage: Eukaryota > Metazoa > Chordata > Mammalia > Carnivora > Procyonidae > Nasua > Nasua narica. The sequence goes on along the minus strand of CM052798.1, from coordinate 122,694,212 downwards.
GTGTGAGCATGACCCTCCCTGCCGTCTTCTGTGCAGATCGACCTCCAGAATGACCGACAATTACCTTTACCTCATTGCAATACTAAAATCTCCACCCAAAGAAGACCACAGGGCTCATTTACAACACACACAATGTATGTATAGGCATGTTTCCTTAAGGTGCATGTGAAACCTTATGCTTGTCTCTACATATGGTGACAAGGCTCTCCTTTTTAAATACTGATATTAACCCTAAATAAAAGGAAGCTATCCACCTTTGCTGAGGGAGTCATGGCTTTGGAAGTTATTCCCCATGATCTCCTTATTTGCTGCAAATAAAGTTTACTTTGTGCAACGATTCCACCTTGGGTATCTGTGACTCTCCAAGGAGCAAAATCATGTTGGTTGGGTTACGGAACTGCAAATTAATTGAGAAAGATCCAACAAAAATTCAAGTGAAATCTAAGCATTAAAACTTAGAAAACTATATTGAAAGATATTAAAGACCACCAAAATATTTAGTTTAATACATAAAGCCCATCTACAGAAAAATTTACTACCACAAGGATGTCATCCACTCAGAATTGTTCTAGAAATTTAATGTTATTCTAATAAAATTTCAAATAGCGTTTTTATGGCCTTTCCTGGCTAATTCTAAATTGAACATAGGCATGCAAAGATCAAAGACCATCCAAGACTGAGAAAAAGGAGGAGTGAATTACTCTAAAATATATCAAGATTTATTATAAATCTATAATAAACACAACAGTGTTGTTCTAGTGTAGGAAAAGATAAATCGATGGCAATAAAATACAAGTTTAGAAACAGACACGCATAGAGGAAATGTTGATATCTGACAAAGATACCATAACATTATCAAGAATAAAATACACTGAACAATTAGGCAGCTAGAAAAGAAATCTTTATCCTTATAAAAAAAGAAAGGAGTAAGTAAGAATGGGAAGGAGGGAGGGAGAGAGGGAAGGAGAGAGAAGAAAGGAAATCTATTCAAATCTCTTAGAATAAAGTGTAGGCAAACATATTACAATCTTGATGTAGGGAAGGATTTCTTAACACTCTCACCAAAATGTCAACATAATATAATCAATATATACATCCATATATATATATGTATATATATATGTATTCAAATATATCTAAATCTAGAAATTGTTTATCAAAAGACATCTTAAATAAGTGAAAGAGAAGCTTAACCCAGTTAGAAGGTAACTATAATGTATAATCTATGATTAGTATTCAAACATTTTAGTAACCAACAAAGCATGGACATGCATCTGTAAGGATAGAAAGTATTTGTAAACAATCAGCAGGTACATACTTGTTTGCTGTACATAGTTAACAAAACCAGTAACATCAAGAATCCATAGAGGCACCTGGGTGGCTCAGTCAGTGGAGTGACTGGCTCTTGACCTCAGCTCAGGTCTTGATCTCAGGGTCCTGGGATCAAGCCCCTTGTTGGCCTCTGTGCTCAGTGGGGAGTCTGATGGTCTCTCTCCCTCTCCTTCTGTCCTTCCCCCTGCTTGTGCGTGTGCACACTCTCTCTCTCTAACAAATAAATAAAATCTTAAAAAAAGAACATATAAATAACTCCTACCAATAAATTAAAAAATGAAACCATCTATAGAAAAATGGCAAACAATTTGATCTAACAATTCATAGATAATAACAGATACAGCTTTAAACACACACACACACACACACACACACACACACAAGAAGCCCAAACCAACCATTAATTAAACAAATGCAAATTCTATCAAAATGAGATTTTCTGCCCCTGTACCCGTGAGACAGGGAAACTGAAAGTGACTGCATAAAACACTGCTTTTTTTGGTGCTTCTATTCTTGCTAAGGCTTACACCTCTGCCTTACACATCCCTTAAAGTATTTCCTCCTTGTAAAGATCAAGGGGTTAGTGATTTCTTGGGAGTCTTCTAGGAGTGACCAGGAGAGGTCATCATGTATGTTTTCCAGGACCACTGACTCCAGACACCCTGACTCCAAGACCCCTGGCTCCAGGGCAGAGGTGACACGGAAGACACTTGAGCACTCGTCCTTATTTTGGCGAGTTCCTGTATACCTGAGAGGACACATATATCTGAACACCGTCTTCCACAAAAACTATAGTCCTCAATGTCTCCTTTCCTTTCTAAGTATCTAAGACACTCCATCTGCTATACTCTATCACTTAAACTCTTCAATAAACTCTGCCCTCACTTCTTCTTGGCTCATGTTTGATTTCTGTCCTGTGCAAAGCCAAGGACCTACCTAGCTGGTCCTGTGGGACCCCCTCTGGGTGCTCAGATCCAGCCAGCTTGCATCACCTGGAAAGAATTAAAATCTATGATAATAATCAAAATATAGAAAGAATAGGAATCTTTTTTTTTGGGTGGGCATGTAAATTGTTAGAATCACTTTGGACAAATATTGGCATTATTTAAAAAATTCTAAACTAATAGGAGTAATTCTACTAGCTACACATGCAAGAGAAAATGTCATATATTCAAAGCAAGAAGTTGATACAAAAATGTGTTTAGCATTGTTAACAGTAATGAAAAATGAGAAACAATTCAAATATCATGGACTTGATAACTAAGAAACTAATGGTGGTACATCCATATAATAGGATGTTAGAGAACAGTTATGACTACAGTTGTATAAAATAACATAGATGTATTTAAATGCCTACCTTCAAGTGATTTCAGCAATTCTCAGATTATTATTTCTATTTCAAAAATAGGCAGAAATGAGTGTACATGCACACTGCACACACATATGCATTGGTCACAATCAATTATTAAAGGAATGAGCAGTGGTGTCTGGGCAAAATTTAATAATGCCTCTCCAGGGAAAGCACAGGAAGTCCTGATTTATATCATCTGTAAATTTCTGTGATGTAAATACTCCCACCATAGTGATATCAAACTGCGTGAAGTGACGTGATATAAGGACAGAACCAAGGAGTACTGCAAGATTCACATTCTCTGTCACTCTACTGTTTGCACCAGTCCTAGCAACAAGAAACTGAAAGCTAAATACTTTCCTGTCAGCCTGACTTCCTGACAGCCAATAACTGTCCCTTTGTCTTCAATTTATGGGCTGAAGCATGAACTCCAAAATTATCTGGGACCGAATAATTATGTAATCCAAGGAATCTCTTCTCTCCCCTCTTTTTGCTCCATCTTCCTGCATCTGTAACTATCAAGCATCCTACATGAACTCTCTTTTCCTGACTTTGTTGACTTCATTTTATGGTGTCTACATTTCCTCTCATATTCACATCAAGTCATTTTGCCCTAAATTTAATGTAGGCTCTGGTCTACTGACATCATGATGTTATTCTCTAAAAGAATAAACATCAGAAAAAGTAAGGTGCATATTCAAGTGTATCTTTAAAATATGTATCGAAATGCTAATCATAAAGCAGATTCATTAGCCCTAGCACATACCTGTAAAAAATCAGCACAATGCCCTTGCTAAAGGAGAGATCCACTTAAATTTTACTGAACAAATATAAGAACATCTGTATCTTCAAAGGACTTCATTTTTCTGCTAAAATTAAATAGTTTTATTTAGGTATAACTAATATACAAAGAACTGCATGTGTGCAAACACCTGTGAAAATTCCAGCACAATCAAGAAATAGATTTATCCAACTTATCCAGAGTTTCCTTGTGCCCTTTATTGTGGTGATGGTGTGTGTGTGTGTATGTGTGTGTGTGTGTGTGTGTGTGTGAAGAGAATGAGGTCTTCTATCGAAATTTTCTCAGTCCTAGACATTTTGAGGTTTTACTGAATCCTCACTCATTCTTTAAAAATCTGATTGAGAACTTTGCACTACAAATTCGCAGATCTACAGCTGCTTAAAGTATTTGGAAGCAATAGCAACTCTTACACTTGTGGTGTTTATTCAAATATCAGATTATTATTTTCATCTTTGCTTCCTGAAAGGTATGCATTGAAAATACAATTTCTTAGAGGTCAACAGAAAAAATTCATAACTTTGGTATAGTTTTGTTTTTCCATTCGCATTTAATTTCTATTGAACATGCTATCTCCATGCTTTATTTTATCATCTACCATTTGCTTTTGTAAGTTATGTGCCGAGCTGTGTGATTTTTGTCAGCTAGACAGCATCCTTAAATTTTACAAGCATAGATAGAAGACTTGGGAGGAAGTATATCATCCAGATGCCTTAACCAGGTAACCTAGTTTTTAACGTGTTTCTTGAATGTCAAGTAGTGATTCTATTCTGCAGAAATTTCCTGTTCTGTTCATTTAACCTATTTTATTTTTCTTTTCTCCCTATCATGGGTTTAATTACTTCATGCAACTACACACTTGAAATACTTTAAAATTAACATTTACATACCAAAAAATTAAAAATGAAATTCAAAACTGTATTTAAGCAGATGTGATCATATAAATATAAATATGAATTTATTTATATTAAAGTGAAAATACAGTAGACATTTATATATAATCTATTTCCCCATTTGTTTTGACAAGATGACACTGTAATTTTTAATAACTCCTACATATAATTCCCAATTAATTATAAAAAAATAAATGGGCTTACGCATGAAAATAAATTTGCAACCTTATACAATCTTGACATGGAAGATAGTAAGGAGACACAGTCCTGAATTGCTGTTTAGAATTATCTCCTTTATTGTTTTCAAAGATTTTATTTTTTGACTAATCTCTACACCCAACGTGGGGCTCAAACTCATGACCCTGAGATCGAGTCACATACTCTACCAACTGAGCCAGCCAAGTGCCCCCAGAATTAGCTCCTTCAAAACTGATATAAGAATAGGATATATGAGCAGAATTTAACATTTGCTATGAATCTTCTCATTCATTCATCCCAACTACATAGTTACCATACTCAAAATACTCAAAATTGTTTAAGTATCTAAACTCTTCTGCATTGCAAACTTAATGGAGGACTATAAAGAAGACTAGAGATAGAATAGAAATTTCTTAGTATTTAAAATAATATAACCTAAAGGACCTTCTGATTTTGTTACTTAGCGGTTCCCTAATTTCAGCATATTATGCACATTCACTAAACCTTTACTCATCTATAAAAATAGCAAAATAAATGATGTTAACGTTAAAGAGTTGTAAAAGACAAAAGATAAATCATGCCCAATCATATGTAAACTTTAATGTATGGGCTGATAGTTTTAAAATGCTAGATGCAATATACATAATAGGCATAAATAAATGGCAGCCAGTATTAGTGGATGAAACTTCCCTAAACCATTCAGTAAACAAGTTATTTGGAAACTGTAATATGCCAGATAATAGAACAACACAACATTATTCATGAAAGAGTTAACAATTTAAGAGGAAAACAAGGTCAAAACACAACTATAATATAATTCATGTATGGGTATATTAAAGTTCCTATTTATTTATTTCCATATATTTAAACTTTCCAAGGGTTCTGATTCATTTTTGGAGGGATAACAAAACTGCTACCTGGAAATGCTATTGTTTTACAAAGATTAAGTACTAATAAAATGAAAAAAACTGAATGTTCTTGAAAAAGAGAACAGATATAAAGGCCCAGAGAAAAAAAAGTTATTTGGACAACTGCAGATAATTCAGCATTTCCGGGAAGTACAACTCTGGGGGTTAACAATTCTGCCAACTGATAAGCATAGAGATCTAGAAGGGAACAGGTGAATGTTTGTTTGCATTACCCTAGGGACTTCAGATTTTACCCTACATTGAATGCAGAGCCATTAAAGAATTTTAATTAGTAAAGGAACAGACTCATATTTGTGCTTTATCAGGTTGACTTTGGTTAGAGATTAAAAGCAAATAAAAACATTTAGGTGGCCATTACAGCCAACTAAAGGAGAAATGATGAGATAGCCAATGTTCTGAACTAAAGTAGATGTAGAAGCTATAAAGTGGGCAACAGACAAATGAGAAGGAAAATGAGGTGATCTGAACAGGAGGACCATGTATGGCAGGTTGAAGTAGTAGGTTTTCCTCACTCAGGCAAGTGAATGATTTCTGAGATAAAAAGAAGTCAGACAAGACAGAAATATTTAATTGCAATGGGTAAAAAGTAATAGGAAACTTTATTTTTTTGATATATTGAGTTTAAAAAGATCTATCCAATTGTGGAAAATCTGACCACTCCTTAGCTGTGTATGAGTGCCCTTCCTCTTGTGAAATAACATCACGATGCAACTATAGTTCTTAGTCTTGATGCAATCTGCAGTAACTCATGATTAGACTTCTGAAATTGCAACAAAGACTTCCTGTCTCTCCACAGTTTGCTGTTACCAGCTAATAAAACAGTCTGTCTTTGGTAAAGTGTTAGCTAAATAGACAAAGTTTTCAGAAACTAGCCTATAGTACTTTCATTTTACTAAAAACAAAGATTAAATTATTTTGGAATAATTGAATTATGCTACTGAATGAGTAAGAATATTTTTAAATGAAATTCAAATAATTAAGAACACTTGTTAAGATTTTGGAATTAAGACCAATATGACAATTTTTCTTAAAATTTTAAAGTCTAATTTTCCACTTACTCTCTAATTAATATATATACATTAATAACATATACAGGATCCTAATCTTATCCTATTTTGCACTTAATAATTGAACCAAATGGAAACACATGCTATTGATGTTTTCCCTTAGCATGGCCATATTTTCAAGTTCAGAAGTTTTGGAAAAGAAAACATCAAAACTGCCAACCATGTAGGGGAATGAATGTCAGTTTTTTTAATTATGTTTTAGAAATACATGGAAGACTTAGACAGATTTATCCCAGCACACATGGCACTCCCTCATTGATCTAACATTTTGATTATATTTATTAAATTGAGAATTATGTGTTTAGTCATTGTTTGAAATGTAATAAGTACAGTTTTGGTAATACTGCATTAATGTATTTATATGAAAGCACTAAATCTCACATTATTTTTGGTTATAATATTTTTATTTGAACCTTTATTTTATTATTCAACATTTTCAAAGCTCTTCTCTTTAGATTACTCCTTAAGTATTGAAAACTAATTTAACAGAAAAAGTCCTTGAAATTTTACTTCAGTCCTTGAAATTTTTACTTTAGATTTATCCTAGTAGAAAGTACTAGAACTATTACCTCTAAATGAAAGAGCAATGGAAAATACATACAATGATCTTTTTAATGTTAGTTTACCGTTATTTTCTACTCCTGTTTGCCTACTCTTTGTTTTACTTTAGGATTTGTGTGACAATCCTTCAAAGCATTATTGGCTATGCAATTTAGAACTGAAACCTGAAACCAAAACATCAAAAAAAAGCTTTCTTGTCTGTGTTTCTAACAGCTCTGAAATGTATTGTGATTATTCGAACAGAAGTGATGGATACGGATTTATTACCTTTTCTTGTTTGCCTCCATTTGGGGATATCTAAGAACCTTGTTTTGAAATATCAGCTGGAACAAGCTAGATTCAACATTAGGGTGTATACTTACTGCTCTAGTTATTATGAGAATGTCTGACTGAAGATACAGAGTAAAGCTTCCTTTTGGTAGTTATTGAAATGCCACATGATGAAACAGGCAGGAAAGATAAACCTATTGCAGCATATAATAATGTTCCATCTGCCAACACTGACAGCCTTTGTTATCTGGCCTTTTCCTCCTACAAGGGTTTCTCAATAACTTTGATAACATTATTGCTATTCTATCCTAGATACATTTTTCATAAGCAATTATTAACAGCTTTATTTTTAACAAGAGTACCATGGGTATCACAGCCTTCTTGCATACATTTGTTGGTACATTTACATATGTGTGGCTTAATGACTTTGCAAGCCATACTGCATTTTATTCTTGAAAGATGTGATTAGAATTTATACCTTTAATTTCCTAGAGCTCTTACTTCCACCTAAATAGGTAAGCATCTTATCACTTTAAGTTGTTCATTATAAATTCATATGTATTAAATTAGTTTTCAAATTGAATTCAGGATTCACCCAATTGATAAGCACAGTAAATTAATGCACAATGAAGCAGGTTGCCAACTACAGTAAGAGCTGTTTACTGAGATTTTTCTGCACAGATCTTTGCACATATAAACAGAGTTAGTTTACCCATTTATCACTTTAACTGCTAAGACACTATACAGTAAGTGCTATATGTCAATGCTACACTGTGTACCCTGGAAGAATTTGCTTGGTTACACAATTGTGATAGTTTCTTTGTTTTCTCCCTAAAGCAAATGTAACACTCTCTCAAATGCCAGATGGAAAACTAATTATCTCTAAAACAAATACAGCTGTAGCTAAAGTAGTACTACCTTTACAATCAGTATTTCTTAGTCTGGCCTGGAGGAGCATACCTAGAGATAAAAGCCAAGCATAATATTTCCATGTCTAGTTTGTCATCTGAGACTGCAAATAAGAAGGTTTATTGTGAGAAAGGCATGAGAAAGTTATTGCTAGCTAGTTTAGAGTGAAAGGCTGAGGTTCAAATGTCATGTCCATGGCCAAGAATTATAGTTCTCAGGGTAGCTCTTATTTTAGGTTGTATTTGACTTAGAATGTAGAGATTAAAAGTTCCTATCCTATCTTGGGAGAATGTAAAAGGTGGAATCTACTAAAGACTAAGTGACTTTTGGTTGAATTTTGTATCTTCACTAGACATATTTTAAATACATAAATTCCAAAAGTATGCTTTCAATTAACGTTCTTTTATTAGCACTTTCTATATACCAACCATTATTCTAAGTCTTAGAGCCTCAATAGTAAACAAAAGAAAAAAACAAATCTCTGCTTTCCTAGAGTTTGCATTGCAAAGAAAATGGACAGTATAAGAACAAGTAAAATGTAAACTACAGTAGATGGTCATGACTGCTCAGGGGAAAAATTAAGCAGGTAAAGGGACAGTGAGTATTAAGGAGAAGAGGCTACAATTTTAAAGAGGAATGCACAGAAGGTCTCATGAGAAAGGAGAATATATATAAAGACCTGAAGGAAGAAAGTGAATTGAGGGATTTATAGAGAGAGGGAATAACAAATTAAATGCCCTTGGGGTGAAAGAATTCTTGGCATGCTGCAGAAAAAGAAGAGAGGCTAATGAGTATGAAAAAAATATGAAGACAATATGAAGAACAGGATATGAATGTGGAGAGTTAACAAGGAAACAATGCTGGGCATTATCAGCCACTGAGCTGATTCTTTCAGTGGGTCAGAAAACCATTAGAGGATTTTGCCAACATGTTTAACATGATTTGACTTATATTTTAGAAGAATCTGGCTCCGGTTTGAGGTTAAACTGATGAGGGCTGAAGCAGGGAGACAAGTAAGGAGTGTGTTTTTTATCATCCAGATGAGAGATGGTAATGATAGCTTACATCAGGGTGGTGGCCACAGTGGTGGTGAGCAGTGGCTGAATCCTGGATTCATCTGAATGCACTTTTTTTCATTGGATTTGCAAATAAATGTGTTATTGCGAAAAAGAAATAAATCAAGAAGGATGCAGGGAGAGAGAGAAGAATTGTTGGAGCCGCAGTCTTGAGCAGATGAGAGTAGACAGAATCTAATGCACAAAGGCTTGGCCTCGGAGAGGAGATGGAGCCATTTATATAGCAATGAGGTAAAGGGAGAGGATGTGTCACAAATGCTGCTTGGTCCTGCTGGGCTATGGAATAACTTCCTATTGCTGCTTCCTTTCTCAGAGAAATAGAAAACATAGTCAACAGGTATGAATGAAGATAGGAAAGAGGTGTTAGGAGTTTGAGACGTGCCGAAGAGATGAGGGAACATGGCAGAAAAGTTGTACCAGATACATATTAAGTTCATTCTCATTTAACCTTAGTGGGCATGAATTTAAAAAATCATGTAGTTAATCATTCTTCTCTAGCCACACTGAGCTACGCACTTGCAGCACGCGATAGGTTTATAGTTGGATTTAACCTGGGTTGTGCTATAGCAAAAAATTAGTGCCAAAAACAAACAAACAAAAAAATAGTGCCAAAGCTTACAAACCTAAGGATCAGATCTAGATCACGCTGGGTTAGTTTCCAGAGCCTCTTGGAAATCAGAACCTGCCTTCGGTTAAAACTACATTTTCCAGTTATTTCTCAGATTTAGGCACAGCCTAAGTCATATATTTAAGTTTTTTTTAAAAAGAGTTTATTATATCACATTCAACACAGTAATTTCTCTTATACATATATAGCTTATGACTTCACTTCAGCACAATAATCTGTGCTTAAATATGTAATATTTATAGCATCAATTTTTTAAACTTATCATTAGAAATTCCTGCTACTATACTGTTTTACTACCTAAAGTTAGTAAATTTATTATATGGCAGGAAACATTATCTTAAGATATAAGTTTAGAATGTTCTGTGTGCTGTGATATCACTTTTTAAAGAATCACTTAGAATAATGTTTATCTCCCAGAAAAAATACTGATATGATATACATGTATAATATATTATATTCATATCAATACATATACTTAAAATCAAGTTTCCCTGCAGTTATTTTGGAGATTGTCTCACTGAAGGCCAGCACCCCTCTAGCTCATCTGCATTGTCAAACTTGGCATTCAACCTCAAATTTCCTAAACTAACAAACAGAAAAAAGGCCAACTGAGTTTTGTTAGAAAAGAAGGAAGTGGGGCACCTGGGTGGCAAAGTTGGTTAAGTCTCCAACTCTTGATTTTGGCTCAGGGCATCATGACCTCATGGGTCATGAAATAGAGCCCCAAGCTGGACTCTGCAGTCAGCTGTGAGTCTGCCTGAAAAAATGCTCTTCCTCTGCCCCTCCCCCACCTCATGTCCCCACGTGTTTTCTTTCTCAAATAAGTCTTAAAGAGAAAGAAAGAAGGAAAGAAGGAAGGGAGGGAGGATGGGGGGAAAGAAAGAGGGAGAGAGGGAGGGAGAGAGGGAGGGAGGAAGGAAAGAAGGAAGGAGGAGAGAGGAAGGATGGAAGGAGTGATTTCAATTACTTATCTCTCTATTTCCTACTCCCAATCTTGGGCAAGATACTCTCAAAATACATGTACTCTTTGTTTAGGAAATACACCAGCTAGGACAAATACAATATTAACAGTTCCTCTAGGACATGATTCAGGATGCGTTATACACTGTGTTTAAGTCTGACAATACAAAATAACCCTAGGCAAGAAAGTAATGACCAGATTCTGCAGAACTTGTAGATAATTTTAAATATTTGGATCACTGTCTGGCTACTGGAAACCACGGAATGCTTAAAACAGATAACGTGATCATATTTGCGATTTCAAAAATTAGTCTGCATGTAACATGACAAAAAGACCGAAGGGAAGCATGTCTTAATGTAGGAAGATGGGTAAGAGGCTACTGGATCTATATGGAAAAATAGTGATGCCATTTTAAAGTAAGGTTTTGTCAGAGAAAATGTGAAGTGAATGAATTAGAGGTAAAACAGCCAGAGACTGAAAATGGAGAGTGCCGAGAACAGACGGTATGAAGGGTGACTTTTTACTCTTTGCCTTGAATGATTGGAGGGATGGTGGTGGCATTCACAGGATTCACAGGAAAACACAAGTAAAAATTTGCATTTGGAAAGAAATATGAATTTTTCTGGGAACTTACTGATTACAAGGCATTTTTCAGTCATCCTATTCAAAATATTACCTCAGAAGCTAGTTTAAAGATCTGTATATCAGGGAAGAAATCAGGCTGAAAATGAAAACATGAAAATCATCTTCATGTGGCAATACATGACATCATGCTCATTGGGAAAAGTACGTACAGGAGAAAATATAGAGTGAAAAGGAAAAAAAAAACCCTTAAGACGTAGGCAACAATTTATACAAAAACTGAAGGAAGATGATGCTGAAAGGAGATTGAGAGTGAACAAAGGATTAGGCTGAAAACAGGAGGGCCAAGTCATGGACAGGAACGAAGGCAGAAGAGTGGTAAACACAGTAAGTGAGTGACAATGTGGAACAGTTTTCAGAGACCAAGTAGACTTGAGAATAAAAACTATCAAGTTAACTTGCATAGAAGACTTTCTGTTATCAGCAATGATTAAGTAGAGAAATGGGAGAGGACATGTAATTAGAATGGCTTGAAGACCAACAGGGAGAAGAGTAAATAAAACCCGTTAATAGAGCTAATATATTTTGAAATGGTTTACTTTGCCATTCAAAACCCCACTAAGGGAACTTGAATGGCTGCCAAGAGGTTTTCTTCCCTCCCAGGGTTATACCCTAGTTACTAAACAAGGCAGATGGCCCCCTGAGGGGAGAAAGAAAAAAAACAAAAACAAAAACATAAAAACCCTCACAGAAGAAACAGAAGGCCAGAAATTCTCCCAGGCCTTCCGGTGAATGACCAGGAAATGATTTAGCTGGAGGCTTACATTTCAAGGCTTGATAAGAGCAGTATTGGTGGTTTTCCCCCCTAAAGTAAATTGGCCTAAAGTTGAATTGTGCATTCAGACAATCAGAGCATCTGAATGCTTTTACAAATGTTTCCAAGTAATACTTCACTAAAACCAGAAGCTTCTGAGCACATCAAGTACTTGAAAAATTTTCCATATAAAGTAACAGTAGTTGTTTCTTTGCTTTATGCCCTTCAGCTTACAAAAGTTTTCATAGGAATTCTCTACTTTCAAAGATTGGAGAAAACTGTACATGTACTATGTGCTAGGAAAATACAGGGAATGGTGATTCCTGAGATTTTCAAGTGATTACTGGGAATTTCAACTCAAATATAAAAATTATTTTTATTTATTTTTCTATAAAACTAGGTAGTGATATTTAAAGAGTCTGAATAGAAATGGTTTCATATTGATGCTTGCAGTCTGCTGATTCTATGAATTTAATGCCAGTATAATTTTTAACAATGTTTTCCTGCATAGTTCTATACTTAGTATCTTCAACAGAGTAAAAATCATTGTTCAAATTAAAATAGTTTGGCCAAGTTGCTGCTAGCCATATAGGTAGCTACTAGCCTCATGTGGCTACTTATATTTAAATTGATTTAAAATAATAAAATTTAATAATTAGTTCCTCTCACAATATAGATCTTCCTTCACTTACCACAGAGTCGTGTCCTAATAAGCCCATCATAAGTTGAAAATGCACTTAATACATTAAAGCTTAGCCTGGCCTACCTTAAATAGGCAACAAATTTACATTACCTTCAGTTGGGCAAAATCATGTAACACAAAGCCTATTTTATAATAAAGTATTGAATAGCTTATGTAATGTATTGAATACTGTACTGAAAATGAAAAACAGAACGGTTATATGGGCACAGAATGGTTGTAAGCCTATTGGTTGTCTAACCTCACAATCCTGTGGCTGACTGGGAAGTGTGGCTCGCTGACACAGCCCAGAATCACTGCATATGGCTAGCCTAGAGAAAGATCAAAATTCAAAAATCGAAGTCCAGTTCCTACTGAATGAGTATTGTTTTTGCACCACTGTAAAGTCAAAAAATCCTAAATCAAACCATCGTTAAGTTGGGAACTGTCTGTAGTCGCATTACAGTGCTTAATATACACATGTGACTGGTGTCTATCATACTGGAAAGCACAAGTGAATGGCATTTCCATCATCGGTAGAAGTTCTATTGGACAGTACCGATATCGACTAACCTTAATTTTCATGTACTTGTTTTTGACAATAGGCTCTGCTAATTTACACACCACAGTTTCCCATAGTTCAGTCACATATTTTATAAAAGGTAAATTTCAAAAGTTTTTTTGTCAGTCTCTTTGTGCCTAGAAATACTGCATGGTTTAGGATGATGAGGAGAGGAGATAAACTAAAGGTTTTGAGAGTTTGAGCTATAATTTTCCCATCTCAAAAATACATATCATCCATTAAATCATGTTTAATGAGAAACTTTGCAGAAACAAGTGATCTTCCCAAAATATGACAATATAAGCTTATTTTCTATATAATGTATAATAATATCAGTATATTGTCTCATACTTTGGTAAATAATTATTTAACAAAAACCTGAAGACTTATCTAACGAGATTTATTTATTTATTTTTTTAAAGATTTTATCCATTTATGTGACAGAGAGAGATCACAAGTAGGCAGAGAGGCAGGCAGAGAGAGAGGGGGAAGCAGGCTCCCTGCTGAGCAGAGAGCCCAACGCGGGGCTCGATCCCAGGACCCTGAGACCATGACCTAAGCCGAAGGCAGAGGCCTTAACCCACTGAGCCACCCAGGCACCCAAATTCAATTGTTTTTTCTAATTGCTTTAAGGTTTTATTTATTTATTTGAGAGAGAGAGAAAGAGAAATAGCAAGAGAGAGTTGAGCAGGAGGGAGGGGTGGAGAGAGAAGCAGACTCCCCGCTGAGCAGGGAGCCCAATGCAGGGCTGGATCCCAGGACCCTGGAATCATGACCTGAGCTGACAGAAGGCAGACGCTTAACCAACTGAGTCACCCAGGTGCCTCTAATGAGATTTAAAAAGATACAGAATAGCAGCAGATCCAGTGTTTAGACTGGTATCTCATGCAGACTTATACTGAGTATGTTAAGAGACAGAATCCATCAATCTGGTAGGCAATTTCTGGAGATTCTTTGGCTTTCCAGTGCCTTGGCATTTCACATTACACCAGAAATGGTGTCAGTCATACCATGCACCTTGTGTAGCTTGCTTATTATTTGGTTGTGAGGTTAGACAGACATTTTACTTTGATGATGTGGTAATTTCACACAAGTAGAGATGCACTTAATCCAGCCAGCCTCCAGAGACATAGGCTCAAGAAATATATCAAAGCAACTTACAGTCACTATCAATAAAATGTAAATGATTTCTAGGGTCTTTCATGTAATCTTTAAGAGTAATTTTTTTCCCAGAAAAAGATTTTTCCCCTTGTGTAGCAAAATAGTCAGATCTTTCTCCGAAAATTCTGTCTAAAGGAAAACTGTCTAGAAATGTCTAAACAAACTTTCATAAAATCCAGTGAAATAAAGGATGATATCTAGAGAAAACATTCACAGGAGTGCATATGTATGAGACAAGGTCTTAGTTGATTTTGCCAAAATTTAGTTCATACCGGCCATCTGCAGTTAACAGAATTAAAAGAAAAATAAGCAAACATTTCTTAGAATGAGTAATGCAGTCCTTTCAATCAACAAAACTGTTTAAATCTATTGCCAATAGTCAAATTACATTTTTTCATTTTCTTTTACTAGTTTGAAGATTATTTTGGAGTGAAAAGATACAACGTACTTATACTATATTGGTGATATTCCAGCTTTGGAGCCACCTCCTATTTGTTTCTTCTTTGTATGTAAGATTTTTGATTTGTAGAACTGGACTAGAACAGGAACATTATTTGAACTTGATTTAAAACAAAAACAAAAACAAAAAGCCAACTTAGCCTCAGTGTTCTGAAACCATGAATACAAAAGGAAAATCAGGCAGTTTGCTCAGATGTACAGTTAGCTAAACATTTCTAATAAAATAAATGCATAGTTCAAAGGAATTTTTTTTTTTCTGTCTTGTACAAGTAGGTGTCTTTTTTCTCCCCTTTGTAGGTCCCTCCACTGACTGGGAAATTTGTCTGGGAAATTGCCTCTATAATGCTCTTGCAAGTTCTTTTCCTGATGATTCTAAGGAGTTTGCCAAGCTATTACAATTTTGCTTGTAACTGCACTAAAACCGTTAATTAATTTTGAATGATATAGTAAAGATATTGACTCTCCCTCCTCCATTTACTCTTATTTTATTTCATATTCATTATTATATTTAATTATAGATCAAAATGATTTAACTTTTGACAAAGAAGTAAGCAAAGAGGAGGAAATTTTCTATAGCTAATCTCATATCTCAGTACTCCTGAAATAATAGTCATGTACGGTTTACCCTTATGACAAGGAAATTTTGTGCATATTTTGTGCCTATCATTAGAGGAAGAAGACAGGTCAAATTCAATTGCTCACCCAAGTTTAACCAGAGGTCTCTATTATGTTGCCATAGATTGCAAAACTGGCCACAAAACTGCCTCCTCTATGTATCCATACTAGAAAACTGATTTTCTTCTCATCAAAAAGTTAGAATCTTTTCCCATCCTTTCTTAGGCTGGCTTCATGCTTTGCTTTGGCCAATTGTGTAGTAGCAAACATGACAAAAACAGAACCTTGAAAAGTGTGTGTATATCCAGGCTTCTCTTCCCTTGCTGCTTCTGAAATGTTGCCACCATGTGTGTATATATACACACATATATACACGCAATATATATGCACAAGCCTGGGTTACCCTCCTGGAGAACAAGGGACAACATGGAGAGACCCCTGATTCTGTAACTACACAAGCCAAATCCTTCAAAAACTAGCAACAATTGATTGCAGATTCATAAATCAACTGGGTTAGGCTAGAAGATCAGCACATGTCACCCCAAATTACTAGTCTGTAAATGGTAAGCTAAATACATGGCTTGGATCGTTTGTTATACTTTCCATTTTAACTGATACTTATGTACATTCTAGTTATAACAGACAGATTCTGATTCTCTTAAAGCCACTAATTACACCATAGCATATCTTATTTCAGAACGATGGAAATTCAGAACAAATAAGCAGAAACTTAGTGTAGTCTCCTTTCTTGTTATGTCCAAACTCTGTCCCTCTCTTCACTTTTGAATATAATGCGCACACGTCCATCCATTTTTAAACAAAATTCAGATGCCTGATACCTAGAATTGTATATTCACCTGCTTTTTCCTCATTTGATTAGCCATTAATGATCTGGTTTTCTCATTGTCATTCATTTTTACTATGCAGACATGCTGTGCTTCTTACAGTGATAGTCTCCACCCCACCTCCAACCCTCACCATTGCAAAACACACAGGCAAATTATCCATAACTCTACGGCCAGAATAGTTACCCTACTTCAAAAGACACAATGCAAACATGGGAAACTGAAGAGTAAACAGAAACTCTCTGTAAAAGTTTTGATATTTAGGGGCACCTGGGTGGCTCAGACAGTTAAGCATCTACCTTTGGCTCAGATCATGATCCTGGGGTCCCAGGATCAAGACCCTCATTGGGCTTCCTGCTCAGTGGGTAGTCTGCCCTCTCCCTCTCCTCATGCTCTCTCTCTCTAATAAATAAAATCTTTAAATAAAATAAAAATTTTTATATTTATACATCCTCAAACAGGAAATGATAGGGAATGTCAGGAACAGTAGGTTTAAAAAAGAATTACATAGGCCATGAACTATTAGGTAATATGCAAGAATCTTTAAGATCTAAGACAAGAACAACTAGAGCTAGGTAGCCATAGTTATTAGGAATCTAAATTTATCTTGTGATATTTTTTCTCAGAATATTTCCTTAGCGAGAAAAAAACTTAGCCTTCGTGTTGATTAAGACACAGGGAGTTAACATGTTAAAGCCAGAGGAACTGAAATTATATTTGACTACATGACAATAATAATTGCTGTCATCTCCATGAGCTGCTTACATACTAAGAGTTAATTGCCCAGCAGTGTAATAACGATTACGTTTATCACTATTTATGAGTCAGTATAAGTTTCTGCTTTAATTGTTGACACAAATGGTATATATATATACATACATACATACAGGTGTGACTTTAAGGCAATGAATTTGAATCTATGAATCGTGTATTCAAGTTATCCAGATCATTGCATAGTTACTTACCTTCTCTTGTCCCCACAGTTTTGCTCAAATAGTATAACACTTATATTAATTTAAGGGAGCATCTCTATGGGAGGTGAAGAAACAATCAGATCCTGGGTTAATGTTAAAAATCGGATTATTATGAATTATTCTAACAAAGATGACCTTTGGTTTTACCAATTAGTTATGTTAAAAAAAATTTGGTTACACCACATTTTACTTAAAATTAACTTGAGACAAATAAGGAATTACTATATTATGAAGACACAAGAGAGAGAGCAGAGACAGGTTTTAGAAAGCTTTACTAGGACCTAAAATATCACAAGTATATGGAGCAGCTACTTTCAGATCAATGTATCTTTACTTTTTCTCTACTTCTTCCTCTTTCTTTTGCTTTCTTAACTCATCTCCCCATTTTTCTCAATTTTAATAAAAGTTCATCCTAATTTAACCATTTCACATTGGCAACCCCGATTATTTTAAATTCTCTTTAGACTCTGGAATATTTTAATATACATAAATCGTAGATTATATGTATCTTATTTTGTAAAGCATTCCCTAAAACTGTATACACATATAGTTTTTAGTATTTCAATTTTAATATATAAAAACATGATTTCAAGGAGTCTACCCTTCTTAGCATTTGTGTTAGTAATTAAATAGACATACTGTTTAGGAAAACATTCCAAACAATATCCCTGTCATAGCTAAGTGATGGCAGCCATAGCCTTACCTACGTTATTCTAGCTTCTTTGGGTCGAAAAGATAACGAAAAATATGTTGGTTGAAAAACCTTAGGATATTTCTTTAGTTAGGGATATCTGGGGAAACAAAGATGTATTTTACTTTGAGCTAAACTCAGAATGGAAAATTTTTACAAATTTTTATAATATTTTTTAATCTCCTGTCTGATACACTTTCTCCGTTCTGCTCTCTAATTCTCTTCAACTATAACTTTGATGACCATTCCATAATAATGGTTGAATTAGAGGTTTCTAATTTTTCATTTCTGCATTCCAGTGTGTCTAAGGGTCAGTAGAAGCTATATAATGAAAGGCCTGGAATTTAGATTATTATATTAAAATAATGGAAAGATAAAGATAACAAGATACTTTAAGCAGGAAAGTACTATGATCAGACCTCTGTTTCAAAATGGATTTTATCTTTGCTTTATCACTGATGACAATAATGATAATAGATGATTATATAATAAATTTTAAAGAATAAATTTAGTGTCCTCTTAGTAGTAACTGAGGCAGAAACTGATAGCATAGAAAAGTCCCATAACATTCTCAATGAAATTCCATGCATATTATATTCTTAAATAGTAAGTGAGGCAACAAGTTAAAGCTCTCAAGGAAACAAGTATTTCAGAGGCAAAAATAAATATTATATGGAGAGTGAACTGTCTTAAAACTTTTCATATTTTTCATTTCTTGTATATTACATAAAAATATTCCATAATCATGTATTTACATAGACATAGATATGACACACATAAAAAATTCTTATGTGTATCAGTCCTAAAGTTATTGATGCAGTAAAATAACAGATTTTTAAAAATTCTGCAAATTGGACTGACTCATGCTATAACAAACAGTGCCTAACCCTTTAAAATGGTAAATGTGGAGAGAGAAGATGCATGTATAATAAGGAAGTCGTCACTGTCCACACCATACCTCTAAAATAAATATAAAACATTTTAAGTTCCATTAAGTGAATTAGAGATTATAACTGGAAATGTTCCAAATATTCAATTTTATGTGAGGATCCATTATTATCCAAGTCAAAATTTAGAAGGATTTCTTTTCTCCTGGGAGAACTTCAAAATACCTTTCTTCTGAAACCCATTTCACTTGTTATGTAGCATTTTAATTCTAATAAACAGTGCTATTGTATGAATTCCATTGATTTTCACACCAAAACAAAAAACAAACAAAAAAATACAGAATTCTAGTGAGCACTGCTGATAAAAAACAATTTTTCAAAGTTATTATTTCTTCAAAGTTATCATTACTATTTAAAGTACTACATAAAATTGCAAGCAAGCATGATTTCAATATACAGCTGATCTTCGAACAACACAGCTTTGAACTGTGCAGGTTCACTTATATGTGGATTTTTCACAGTACTCTAAAAGTACTCTGAAAACTATCAAACATTGATGAAAGAAATTGAAGATGACACAAACATGAAGATGCTCATGGACTGGAAGAATTAATAGTCCGTACTACCCAAAGCAATCTACAGATTCAATGTAATCCCTACCAAAATACCAACAGCATTTTTCACAAAACTAGAACAAATAATCCTAAAATTTGTGTCGAACCACAAAAGACCCTGCATAGCCAAAGCAATCCTGAGAAAAAAGACCAAACTGGAGGTACGATAATTCTAGTTTTCAAGATATACTATGAAGCTGTAGTAATCAAAACAGTATGGTACTGGCACCACAGTAGACAAAAAAAAAATCAATGGACCAGAGTAGACAGCCCGGGAATAAACCCAGGCTTATAATGGTCAATTAATTTATGACAAAGAAGTCAAGAATATACAATGGGGAAAAAGTATCTTCAATAAATGGGGATGGGAAAATTGGACAACTACATGCAAAAGAATGAAACTGGGTCACTTTCTAACACGATACACAAATATAAGCTCAAAATGGATTAAAGACCTAATTGTAAGAGAAAATGAAAATATTAGTTTGAAAAAAAATACTTGTACGCCAAGTTTATTGCAGCATTATTTTCATTAGCCAAGATATGGAAGCAACCTAAGGTAAAGAAGATGAGATACGCACACACACACACACACACACACACACACTGGCATGCACAGAGAGAGGAATACCATGCTGCCATAAAGAAGGACGAGATCTTGCGATTTGTGACAACAGCGACGGGCCTAGAAGGTATTAGGCTAAGTGAAATAAATCAGACAGAAAGATAAGTATTATATGATTTCATTTATATATACATGTAAGAAACGAATGCATAAACAAAAAGCTGAATCAGACCTATAAATACAGATAACAAACTGATGGTTGCTAGAAGGGAAAGGGATGAGGGATGAGAAAAATAGGTGAAGGACAGAGGGAGATACAGGCTTCCAAGTTATTGAATGAATACATCATGGGAATGAAAGGCACAGCATAGGGAATATAGTCAATGGTACTGATAGTATTGTATGGTTACAGACGGATGGTAGCTATATACTTGTGGTAAGCTTAGTATAATGTAGGGAGATGTTCAATCACTATGTTGTACACCTGAAACCAAAGTGACATTATGTGTCAACTATACTCAAAAAATTTTAAGGAACTGCTAATTGGTTTAATGTGTGTGTCTATACAGAGTTCTATAGGAATTATCTACTGTGTAGCTTTTGTAATCCCCACAGTTGAGATAACGAACTCTTCCATTCCAACAAAGATCTGCCTCATTCTACACCTCTTTAGTCACATCCATCCCTTGTCTCACACCATCACAACTCCTGCAACCACTAGTGTGTTCCCAATCTCTATAATTTTGTCATCTCCAGAATGTTATATAAGCAAACTCATTAGGTATGTGGACTCCTGACATTGTCATTTTCACTCAGCATATTGCTTTGAGACCCACCCAAGTTGTAATTCTTTTTGTTTTGTTTTGTTTTTGCTTTTGTTTTTTTGCTGAAAGTATTGCATATTGCATGGTATGTATACACCACAGTGTATTAAACTATTTACACATTATAGTACATTTTTATTATTTCTACTTTGGGATATTACAAATAAAATTATTATGAACAATTATGCAAAAGTTTTTGAATAGACATGCTTTCATTTTTCTTAGATAAAAGCCTAGGTCATATGGTGTTTATTCATTTTATTGAATAAAATTTTATTGAATAAATTTTATTGAATAAAATTTTATTGAATAAAAGTCTTTATTTAAAGACTGCCAAACTATTTTCTAGAGTGACTATACCATTTTTTATTGCTACCAGCAGCCTTCCAAAGATCCAATTTTGCTGCATTTTTGTCAGCATTTGGTAATATAATTTTTTACTTCAGCATTCTGATAGATTTATAGTGATAATCTCATCATGATATAAGTGTGTATTTACCTGATGGATACTGATTGCTTATCCTCTTTTCATGTGTTTATTTGCTATCTGTATATCTTCTTCATGTTTTTTGCCCATTTTTTAAATTGCATTTTTATCATTAAATTTTGTAGTTCTTTATAGAGTGAGGATAGGATAGAAGCTATTTCTGAGATATGTGGATTTCAAACATTTTCTCCCAGTCTATATCTTGCCTTTTCATCTTAACAGTGTCTTTTGCACAGCAACATTTATAATTTTAATGAAATCTAGTTTATCAATGTATTTTTCACTTTTGTGGACTGTGGGTTAAGTGTAAAGTCACTGATTTTCTGTTTTTTTTTTTCCTAAAATTTTGTGCTTTAACAGCTTGAATTGAAACCTATGATACATTTTGAGTTAATTTTTGCATACAATGTGAGGTACAGGTTGAGATTACTTATTTATTTTTGATGGGGATTACCCAATGGGCACAGCACCATTTGTTAAAAACGCACTCCCATTTGTCCAGTGAATTGCCTTTTCACCTCTGTCAAAATTCAGTTGATCACACTTGCGTGGCATTATTTCTGAGTTCCTTATTTTATTTCACTGATTTCTATGTCTTATCATTTTGCCAATACCACATAGTTTTAATTACTATAGCTACCTAATTGTTCTTGAAATAATTTTTCTCCTTTATAATTGCTTTATCTACTTCCTTCATCTTTTAAATACAATTTTAAACAATGTTTTCCAGATCTACAAAATCCTCCCTAGGATTTTGATAGGCGCTGGGTTAAAGTACATATCAATTTCAGTAGAATTGGCAATGTACGAGTTAGCTCAGGCTACCATAACAAAGTATTACTGACGGACTAGCTTAAACAACAGAATTTTTTTTATCACAATTCTAGAGACTGGAAATCCCAGATATCGTCATGTCACCATGGTCAGGTTTTCATGAAGACTCTCTTCCTGGCTCACAGTTGGTCACTTTATTGCTGTGTCCTCACATGAAAAAGTTAAAAGAGGGAGGCAGCTCTCTGGTGTCTCTTCTGAATAAGGGCAATAATTTCATTATGAGTACTCGAACTTAATGACTTCATCTAAACTTAATTATTTCCCAAAGGCTCTACTTCCTATTACCATCACAATAGTGTTAGGGTTTAAATATATGCATTTTGAGGGAGAAAAACTTACTCTCAATAATAACATGAAACTCACTCCCATGTCATATCTCGAACTCCACAATACCTAGCCTGTGTGTCATCTTCTTTCCCCCTTACATAGTCTTATTACATTTGTTTCATATATAATGACCAGGGTTTTTAGTTGTACTTGGTGGAAGGAATAGCGAAAACACATATATACATTTACTCCTTCATTTCAGAAGCAGAAGTGCTTTAGTACTTTTGATATTTATAGTATCGCTATAATAATTTTACTATTTTATAATACAGAACAAATTAAATCGTTTAAAGCAACCTATATGAACTAAAATGTCCTTATTTCTCTATTCTTATCCCAATAAATTCACTAATAACACAAAAACTTTTCCACAATATGAATAATTTTTTATTCCTATGGGTTTTAATTTTATAACAGTTTCCCTCCCCCCCAGCTATTTTCCTTGTAATAATATTCTGAAGTATGAAACAAATAATTTATGAACCAAGAAGGCAGTATATTTATCAAGTGTATCTGGCATATCACATATTATTCTGTGATTGAAGACCATTTCAAAAGAAATAATAAGCAAGATTTCATCCCTTGCAGAGCTTAAAATAAATAATATATATATACATACTGAAGAAACAAGTCTTAATAAGCTAAACGCACCCATCCATCCATCTACACATCCAGATTCACATATATCTGAGACATTTATTTTCTATCTACTACTGTGTGACAGATATTTAAGTAGTGTCTGGTTATAAAGTCACGAAGAAGAGTGGCATATATTTTTCTATCAAAAATTACAAATCTTGATACAATCTGATACATGTATAATTTAATATATAATATGGTATATAATCACAATAGGATAGTATAAAAATATTTGAATATCTTATTGGGATTTGAGAGTCAGGAAACATTTTCTTTAGCTAACATTTATTTAGTATTCACTTTTCAAAATATTTTGCCTATATTAAATAATTTGATACTCACAATTGCCCTATGATATAGGTACTACTACCATCTCCATTTTTACACAGAAAACTAGGACTCATAAATATTTTTTAAATAGTAACTATACCCAAACAGTTAAGAGACTAGACAATATGCTCTATGCTGTTTTTTCTAGAAGTTGAGACTTGAAGCATGCATAAGAAAAAGGGTAAGGGACATTTTTTCAGATGGAGAAATATATATCTAAAGGTTAGAAGCAAGATGTAGTAGTTTTTTCATGAACTTACAGTATGACTAGCTCTTTAAGGACAAATGAATGAAAAGTGATATAAACTGTAACAAGGACTTTGGAATCTATCCTAAGAACAATGGAAAATCTTCGAAAGTTTTTCATCATAAAGAGAAATACAATAAAACTTATAAATGTTTGCATGAACTTGGAAAATCACGGTTCAGATGAGTAAAGAAAGCAGACTGAACAAATACTTATGGCTGCTTATTTAGCAGGGATTGATCAGAAATTATGATTAATGAAAAGAGAATAAGAAGTTAAAGAATTTGCCCAGAATTTTAGATTGCAAAATTGGCTGACTTCTTTCATTCCAAAATAATAAATGGCAAGTATTAGGTGGGGAGGGTGATATATGTGTGGAGAGAAATAATTCAAGATGGTATGTTTGGACTTTTAATTGCAGAGAAGAAGTTAAAAGTGGATAGTTAAGTAAATTGTTAGAAATGAACTATTAGAATTGAATTCCTAGAAGAAAAAATTTAGAGATTTAAACCAGGGTTGGTTTTTTTTTTTTTTTTAATTTTCCTGTTTCTTTTATTTAAAAAAAAAAAATTTAAAGTAATCTCCGCACCCAACATGGGGCTCAAACTCATGACCTGAGATCAGGAGTTGTATGCTCTTCCAACTGAGCCAGTCAGGCACCCCAGTTTTCCATTTTTTTCTTAAAAGCAAACAATAAACAAAACCTCTCACCCCTTCAAATTGATCTATGGGAGCAAATACTTAGTTTCTCAGAGGTTTCCTATATAGACACATTATCTCAGAACACAGCAGGCAATACCTTATTAGCTATTACACTAGTGATTATCATAGCATTCTACTTTCCTTTTCCTGAATATTAACAGAAAGCTCACTGCCTTCTAACTATCTTAGCCCAATAAGCAATTCTTATTTTCCTAAGGAATTATTCACAATCAACTCTTTAGTATCAATTTCCACACTACAATTTTGTGAGTGAGAACAGATACCACATTACAATTTTGTGAATGAGAACAGATATCTACACTTTCTAACCTGAACTAGAAAATTAATGTGCTAGTAGCCTCCTGAGTAGTTCACAGAAGCAAGAGAAATGGTGAAATCCCATCATGAAGGATGGGAATTAGAGTAATGCAGGGATCTCAGCACAATTTGAGGGTCATATCTCTAGAATGCAGTTTCATTCTTTACCTTTGCTCACATGATTTCACTACCAGGAAAGATCTTGCTCCTTTATTTACCAAGCCACACTTGTCTTTAAGCCATAATTCAGGTGCTTCCTACTCTAGAAAATCATCCTTGAACTTTTACACATTTTGAGATAAATTTCATTGTTTGTGTTCTCTTAGTTCCCTATTTATGTGTCTCACACTAAACTTATGCTTGTCTCCTCACTACAAACTATATCTACACCTAATATTTTTGTATAGATACTTGAAATCATGTACAATTATTAATTTAATCATGTTTGTTTGTTTTATGAGTCATCCAAACCCTTCCATGAAATGAAGAGCAATGGCAATTAAAAATAAACTATAAAAACCTTCATGTGGTTTTCTATTCAATTTATACTTCTAGGATATGTTTATTCTTGTGTCATGTATTCAGGTATCACCAGCTTTTCACCCGGAAGCATGGGTTTCCTAGATTTTGTTTCCTGATTTGGAAAAACACCCTCCTCTGACTGTTTCTCTTTGCCTCTGTTTTAGTTCTGTAATCAAAATTCAGAATAATCTGTTATTGTTCCACTGGTTTTATATGGTTACCTTTCTAATTTGAGCCATTAAACCATTTAGAGTCTGTTTTTGTTGTAAAGTAGGGGTCCAAACTGAAATATTTTCAATGTAGTCTTCAATTTTAAGCTCTATCCACAATCTAATCCATGTTATTTATATTGATTTGTGATGTAATCTATGTCATATATCCAAAATTTCTTTTTTATTACTATGACTTCTGTTATATATCTTACTATTTCAAGGAGCTTATTCCATCTACATCCTTTAGTTTTTTTGAGGTCTCTTTACCTATCACTAGATTTTCCCTCACATATATTTTCAAATTAATTCTCTAAGTTTCCTTGAAAGTTCTGGAGAAATCTCATAGGAAATTGTATAGCAGTTTTTCAAATAATTTGAGTAAAACCATCCTCCTCACAGTGCCCTGTTGTCACACTCATGAAAATGGTATGTTCACCATTTATTTAGGTTTTAAGTCATTAAAAATGTTTCCATAGATTTCTTTTACACTTACAGTAGGTTACTCCTTTGATACATACAGTTTCTACTGTAATTGTGACTAGTCTAATCAATACCATGATTCTTCAAGTATGTTTCCCAGCCTAGAAGCTATTCACTTCTCTAATGTTTTAATGCCACAGTAAATAAGTACAATCAATTTTTCTAAAATAATCGTATACCCGACACTCTAGAGAGAGCAGGGGGAAGAGCAGAGGGAAGGGTTAGGGAGACAATCTCAAGCAGACTCCCTGCTAAGTGCAGGGCCTGAGAGTCAGGACCCTGAGATCATGACCTGAGCCAAAATCAAATATTGAACACTTAACCTACCATGCCACCCAGGTGCCCCTCATATATCACGTTTTTAAAATGTCTTTTGGTTTCTGGCCAAGAAATACAGTAAGCATTCTATATAAATATAGAATGAATCTACATTTTCCTCATAAAATTAAAAATGTATAAAACTGGGGCGCCTGGGTGGCTCAGTTGGTTAAACGCTCTGCCTCCGGCTCAGGTCGTGATCTCGGGGTGCTGGGATTGAGCCCCGCATCGGACTCTCTGCTCAGCAGGAGCCTGCTTCCCCCTCTTTCTCTGCCTGCCTCTCTGCCTACTTGTGATCTCTCTGTCAAAAAGGAAAAAAAATGTATAAAACTAATTCAGTAGATAGTCCTTACCAATTTTTCATATTTCTAGCTTTGTCAGATTTTATTTCAGTTATAATGAACTATTGAACTTTATGCAATGCCTTTTTTGTGTAGTGAATTTAAAAGATAATAGTTCTTGGGGCACCTGGGTGGCTCAGTGGGTTAAAGCCTCTGCCTTTGGCTCAGGTCATGATCTCGGGGTCCTGGGATTGAGCCCCGCATTGGGCTCTCTGTTCAGCAGGGAGTCTGCTTCCCCCTCTCTCTCTGCCTGCCTCTCTGCCTACTTGTGATCTCTCTCTGTCAAATAAATAAATAAAATCTTTAAATAAATAAAGATAATAGTTCTCTTTAAGATTATTAACATTTTGATTTATGTATTCAGATTCGATATTAAGCCTTCTTTCATTGTTGAGATAAACTTGATCATTATGTATTATTTGGGGGGACACCACTGAAATCAGTAAACTAGTATTTTATATTAACTTTTCATATTTAAATAACTGAATTAGACTTATAATTTATGGGTTCTGTGCATTTTAAATGTTTTTTGGATTGGTTTTATTAGCTTCAAATAATGAATTGGTCAATGTTCCAATCTTTTAATATATTGTTTTCACACTATTTGGCTTGATGTAGTAATAAAAAGTAATAAGTTACTTGTGCACATGACATCTTGAATAGATATTTAAAGCACAGGATTTAGAAAAAAAATAAAGAATGATAAATTTTATATAGTTTAAACTTATATACACAAAATAACATGATTTAGGTTTTTTTAAGTATTCAATAATACCTAATGGATATATACTAAATACACTAGAAAGTATATTTTAGTTGTTTGAGTTTGCAGTGAATCAATGGGGTGGAGAAAGGGCATTAAGAGGAAAAATCTAAAATAAAATATTAGATATGAAAAATAAACATTAAATATTAAAGATCTTTTACATAACAGAATATTATTGTGCCATGTACTAGACAGAATAATTTACTCTTATTCTCTGCACTTGATATTAAAAGCAAAGCAACAATTGACAACTAGAAAAGTCACAGAGAGGCTTTTTGATTTTTATTTTCAAAAAACAAATTATTTGAAACTCATTTCATTGACAAAGGAAATTATCTTTTAAGATGTTTTCCCTTATCAGGCAGTTAATGCCTTCTGTCAATTGATATAACATTTTAATGTGCAGAAAAGAACAATTTTCAATAGCCAAAGGTACTGGAGTCACTATAAAATGAAATAACAGGTGGATTTCATCTAATCAAAGCAGCACAAAATGCAGAACCTCATAAAAACATCTGACTAAATGGCCAAAATTTTACCTTAACTGCTGGTTTTCCCAAACCACATAAAAATTATGTTAACATATGAAATATTGATAGGGCATTACTCGAAAGACTGATAGTCTTGTCAGTTGTTAACATCTATTTATAAAACTTATTTCTTTTGGCAATGATATAACAAAAATAAAAACTTATTTTTATATTTTGATTTTGTTTTTTTAGTTTTATAAATTTTTTTATAATTATCTTCCTCTCTGGTATATCTTCTCTAATGTTATGCTCTACCCAAAGAAAATGATACCACGAATAGGACTTCAGTTAATTAATACTGATATAAAACTTTATTGACTATTTTATAATAGCTACTACAGAGCCATTTTTTTCTAAATTTTTCCTAGCCTATCTTCCTAGCGAAGGATGATTTGGATGATACTAGTATAAAGTCCAACACCCCAGGTAATGATAATAAATAGAAGCAACAATTTTTTCTATACTTCCATATTGTCAAAGTTCTGTCATTAACCATAAGAGAACCCTAAGTTAATGAATCCTTCACTCTCTTTGGTATAGACCCACTGAAGTGCCAATATAGTCTATCCAAATTATGAGATGCCCCTATAAAGGATCCTGTCTCCTGAGTCTTCTTCAGAAATCCAAGAAGTTAGCCTTTGTAACCTTATTGTACTCTGTGACCTCACCTGGCTCTGGCGATACATAATTGTACTATGCATAAAGACGGTCAATAGTGTAAGTCAATCTCTGGGCTCAACAAAAAAAGTAAGATCACCCCATCCAGAAATTTAAGGTTTGTATAAAATAGGTCAGTTACTGGAGAGAGGTGCATGTTCACTTATATAGTCATATAAATGTGGGCCTGTGGCAGCCACTAGTGGACCATGTTCAAATAAAACGAAGATAGTGAATCTGCTGAGACGAGACAAGTGAAAACAGAACAAACATAAGGGAGGAGTAATAGGTCCAGATAAAGAGACAGCTTAGATATGTATTTGATTCCTATAGTCTTTCCAGTTCCGAGGTCATGTCTTTAGCAAGTCTGCTAATACACTTACCCAGGAATACCTAACTGTTGCACAAACATGGTTTGACATTAAAGCCACTGTGAGAGGATTTTGTTGTTGAAACTTTAATTTTGAAGTAATTTTAGATTTACAAAAGTGTCATGAAGATAATACAGTAAGGTTCATGTACCCTGCACCCCACTTTTCCTGAAGTTATCATCTTACACAGTCATGATATATTTGATATATTTGCCAAAAATAAAACTTTAACATCAATCCAATTTTGCCGACTTTATTCATATTTCAATTTTAAATTACTAGGATATTAAAAAACAATAAAATAGAAAATTTTATTTGGGCAGCAGTGTATTTTGAGAGTTTAGTAACATAATGAACATTTAATGAGTGTTATTCAAGGCTTGGAGTTTTGTTTTATTTTCAGAGTTCTCTGAGGAACGACCATCATCTTCATACTCTCAAAAATAATGCCTCTAGGACAGCTTACACAGAATCTAATTTAGCATTAGATATACTACCTGGACTATAGCAAGTGATCATTAAATATTTCTTGAATTAATTTTTCTTATTCTCCACCTCTGTTAGAAATAGATGGTGATATCTTATAATGTAGACACAGAAAACATTTTAAAATTGTGCTCCATTTCCTTGACCAAGGAAATATATGGCTTGAATCCACTCTGCAATGCACCAATCCCTCCCCACAATAAAGGAGTTTTGACATACTGAGGAAAAAGCAGAAAGCTGTTTTATCTCACTCCCTAACACAGTCATCTTAAGCTACAGTGATATAAGTTCTTTTTAGACCAAACTACAGGTTTGTTTATCTGTACTCAAAGGTGCCAATCTACATTACGGATTAACATCCAAAACCTTCAATTCTTCACAACAGATTTGACAAAATATGCCTTAAAGCATGATTTTCTATTTCATTTCTGCTTCCTTAGCTGGAAAATCATAAAGTACTGTGTTTTTTTTGTTACACATAGTGAAAATAGATTATTATGTTACCTTTCAAACCAGGACACACTGTTAAAGATAAGTGAGAAGTTACTAGGGAGAAAAAATGGAGAGAGAGAGAAAGAGACAGTCAAAATCCTTGACTCTGAGAGGCAAAGCACTAAAAACATTTCATTTAAATTCAGTCGTGAGACAGACTGAATTTAAAGACAGACTGTTCTCAAGCTTCTAGCTTGCATTTCCCTCTTTTAAATAAGTAGTAAGTTTAGAAAATTGAACAATCTCAATGTTGTTATTTAATATTTCTACTACCATTTTATTTTATATCTGATTCTTTATAGAAAATAAAACTTTTCTGTGATTACTTTTTTGAAGTTATAAGGAGACTGAATAGAAATAAAATCCATGGTTTCATTGGAAGAACATTTACTCTGAGAACTCCACCCCTCTTTTAACTGTTTCTAAGGATACATAGATATCAAGGAAATAGACTTCTAGTCCAGGATTTCCCACCACACAGTGAATAAATCAAATAAACTCCCAGAGCCTCAGCTTTCTTTACAAAACAGTGATGATGATAATAATGATGATAATGTGTGTGATAACTCCAATTTATGGGTATATAGATCTCCAGAAATCAGATGAAAATTTGGCAAATCCATTTACTGAAAATTATAAAGTACTATCAAGAGCATTAAAGAATTATTTAAAGATAGATTATATCAAGGCCAGGATTTGAAAAATCAAAAATTAACATTTAAAAATGTTGAACTATATTTGTTAACTGTATAGAAAGGAATTAAACAGACATTTTACTGGTCAGAAAAAATATACCATTATGAAAACAGTCTGAATTTTCCTCAAAAAAATTAAAAAGAGAACTGCCATATTTCCAGCAATCCAAATTCCACTTCTGTTTATATGTACAAAAGAAGTTGAATTAAGATTATGAAGAGGTATCTGCACTTCCATGTTTGTTGCCATTTTCTCCTGTTTGTCTGTGTCCTAATCTCCTCTTTTTAGAAGGACATCAGTCATACTGGGTTTGAGCCCATCTTAATGACCTCATTTGATCTCTCTGATGACCCTATCTCCAAATATAGTCACTTTCTCAGATACTGTAGGCAAGGACTTCAACATAAGAATTGGTGAGGGGCCTAATTCAGGTCATAACACACTTGAACATCAGCTTTCAGGAAAATGCCAGTTAGTATCACAAAGCAATATTACTCCACAGTCACCTGAAGGGATATGCATAAATGGAGTTATAATAGTGTGTTTTGGCTGGGGTATGGAACAAGGGATCTACTAGTTCCACTCCTAGGTCTGTATCCTAAAAAAAGAAACAAGTATTTTCACAGCGGTACTACCAATTTTTACCCCAAACTGAAAAGCCCAAATGCTTACCTACCATAGAATTTAACCTCCCCTTCCAAAAACAAAACAAAAACAAAACAATGTCGTGTATTCATACAACACTATACGCAGTGAGAATAAACACAGTGTAAAACTCTATGCGGTAATATGAACGGGTCTCTTAAAAATAATAGAAAAAAAGCCAGACAACAAATGAGTGCATCTATTATGACTCAATTTACAAAAAGCTCAAACTTTAATCTATGCTATTAAAGACAAATGAGTTATTCTTTAGGAGGTGCACAGTGACTGAAAGGAGTCACAGCTATTGCCATGCAGTAAAGCACTTGATCCGAAAAATGGGTGATCGTTATGTGAGAGTACACAAAGACAAATACATAGGACCCACATAGTTTTCTAGATTGAATTACAATTGAGTAATAATTTTACATTAAATATTAAAAATTTTTCTACTGCTTTCTTTAGTTTTTAAATCAAGAATTGATTTTTATCAAATACAGATTTTTTAAGATTCCTATAAACTTAATTGTTATGATCCATTAATAGTTAACTTTAAGATTAGCAATTCAGATCTCATTAATATAAATTCCATTTTAAACCATTTATATTAATTTATAATGTAGAATTCGATTTACATTAATGATACCTGGATTGTTAATCTTAAATTGTTTGCTATTGCTTGATTTTGTATTTATGTAACTGTATTAATCTTTTCACATTACTATATTTAATATAGTTTTCTTCTTTGTAATGTTTTTTAACACATTTAAGTCCAAAAAAAATACATATATATAGCATGATATGTTGAACTTAGTGGAAGAAGATAAAAGCTGGTAGTTACTAATGTGGAGAAAATAAATTAATAAACTCCTAATTTGGATGCAAAGGAAGGGGAATCTCTTGCTTTCTTGCTGATGGACCCTGAACAACTCTGGTTACATTCAGTAGTCAAGGAGAAAAATACAATGTGTGCTCCTGCTATTAAGGCTTTAGATTCCAATATTATTCTTCACCCATAAAAGTTCAAATTCTCATTTTGAGAATATGTGATTTCATGGCTTGGGGCAAAACAAAACAAACAAAACATTAATGATTCCGAAATGGTTTAATGTTGTAAGAATCTAAGGATGCTTTCTATTAATCATCATATTTCTGTCTCTGAGTCTTACCATCCCTGGATCACGTAAATGTGTTCTAACAATTCAGAATCTTTTCTTTAGCATGACACTGAAATATGAAATATCTCTAGTTCATTGTAACGTATGGTTCTAAGTACTACTGTATAGTGAGTATTACTGACCAATATTCACACTCAAATACTGGCTGTGTACTCAGAAAATCTGTGTTGGAAAATTTAATGTGATGAAAGCTTTATTTAGTTCATCTATGTCCACACTAATTCTAGGAACTCCCCTAGCTTGCTCTCTCAGGAAGTGAATTAATGTTAACCATGCCTAACTTTCATTCTGAAACAGTCATGTATAAGAAATCCTCCCCCTCAAATTATACTAGTTTAGCATAATTTATCTGTTGTTTTGTGAAGGAGAATTCTAAGGACCAAAGACAAATACCACTGTCAAAGTGTTGCCTCTATTCTCTTGTCCAGGCCTTGCTGATAAGCATGTAAATGTTAATTTTTGGCAAGTTAGTTTATAATGAAATGATTTAATATCAGTTGTAATTTTTTTGTTCATAAATTCAAAATCTTGGAAAACGACCTCAGCAAATATGTTAGTTCTTCTCTTGGGCAGCCTCTAATTATATCAGGCTTGAAAGAGAAATCATTATTTCTTCCTATTTACCTTAAAAGAATCAGATCAATCAAAGCTCTCTCTCTCTCTCTGACTCTTCCCCTTTTTAACCCTTTTCATTTGCTTATTAGCAAATCAGATTCTACAAATTTGGCACTTGTGGACAATCAGAAAATTATAAGTATAGTAGAAAGAAAGGAAAAAGGGTTTCTCAAAGAAAGAATTCACATGGAAATTCTAAGTACTGACCAAGAGATGAATGACAAACATATTTATTATTTTATAAGAAAATGATGAGCTATTCCCTTAAGGCATAAAAGGTAGTACTTACTATGTATTCTTTTGGATATATCAAAATTCTTTCAAATTTAATCACTTCCACATGGCCTTATAGGAGTCTCCTCTCTTTTTGTCTTTCTGTCAAACTTGGTAGATTCTGAGCATACATTTTCAAAATATCAGATATTCAACCTAAAGTTCTAATGATAGCTATTCATAATTACCATCGGCACATCTTTTAGGAACTAATCAAAACTAAAGCAGAAATAATCATCTTTCTATTTTTTTTAAGCTTTAACGTATTTATTTGATAGAAAGGGAGCGTGAACAGGAGTGGGGAGAGGTGCAGAGGGAGAAGCAGACTCCCCGCTGAGCAGGGAGCCCACAGAGCCAGATCCCAGGACACTGGAATCATGACCTGAGCCAAAGGCAGATGATTAACCAACTGAGCCACCCAGGTGCCCCTTCTTGCTATTCTTTAACATACAAATGGTTTAAGTTTTTTACATGCAATATCTGCTAATTGAGTAGTGAATATGTTCATGTTTAATAAAATCGTTGGGTTCTGGGGCGCCTGGGTGGTTTAGTCGGTTAAGCATCTGCCTTCAGCTCATGTCATGATCTCAGAGTCCCAGGATCAAATCCTGCATCAGGGTCCTGGCTGAGTGTGGAGTCTTTTTCTAACTCTGACTCTCCCCTCTTTCATGCTTTCTCTCTCTCACTCTCTATCTTTCTCTCAAATAAATAAATAAAATCTTAAAAAAAATTGCTGGGCTCTGTTGTGGTGAGAGACTATAAGAAGTCAGGGATAGATGAACTTCAGGAAAAGGTAGAGGCTCAAAGATGTTTACTGCTTTCACCTCTTGAGAAAAGACATTATTTATTATATAGGAAAAGAAGGAGAAAAGAGTGAGATTCAGAATGTGGTGAAAAAGAATATTTGTGTTTATAATTCAGCAATTACAAACCAAAGAATTCAAAATTTATTTTCTCAATATATCAAAATGTCCCATTTTAAGATAGCAATGCCAACCTGGTCTTGTCAAGGTCATGTGGCCAACAGAGATGGTGCAGTGAAATTCTGCAGTGTAACACTCTGATGCTATGAGTTGTAGAAAATAGTTCCTTAAAACTCTCTCTTTTCCTTTGTACCCTCCTGCTTTTTCTCTATAATATTTTGTGGGCAGCAATGTATCTCTATCAACTATGTCTAATCATAGGTCTATATATGTCTATATAAATATACTAGTTGACCATATTGGTTTATGTCTATATCTATGTCTATCTTTAGCTGTATCCATCTCCAAAGAAAGAGTGTATTGGATAAGAGCATGTTCTCAGAATCTAGCCTGTCCGTTTGACTCACATCTCTCCACTGTTAGCATTGTGATTTCAAGATATTTATATAAACTTTGTGTGTCTTGTTTTCTTCACCTGGAAATTGGGGAAAAAATTAGCAGTTATGTTATAAATTTATTGTGAGATATAAATGGGTTAGTTGACCTAAAGAATCTAGAGTAATGGCTGACGTATGAATGTTAAGGATTGTTCTTAAATTGCAACTGTATATTGTACAAATGTAGGTTTCACCCTCCAATGAAAGGAAGTAGAGAAAAAGAGGACACAGGGAAGAAATTTTAACAGTGATACTGTATGGCATTTAAGCTGATCAGTATCCTGGTACTTAAAATTTAAATCTTCATATCCTTGAAGGAAGATATCTGAAACATGGAGAGACATGGGGACAGTCGAAGTTTCTCTAAATAAGCTTTCAAGTTTTTTTTCTCTAAGACCTATGTTGAAAAGTCAAAATAATTTACATAAATTTAATAGTATGAATAACTAGTAGATGAATGGAAAGAGCACAAACAACAGTAGGTGGATGATCCAAATGGGAAATAGAATTTTCATTTGCCACAGAATAGAAAGTCCCATAAGTTTGGTTTCAATTTTAAATTTTCAGTTTCCTAACTTGAAAAACTATGGGTTTAAGCTGTTTGATCAAAGTTCATCCAAGCGTAGTCTGAATCATATACCTTAGCAGGAATCCTCTTCAAAGGAGATTAAATTTATCCATCTAAAATTCACCTAAATTTTTCACACTTCACATAAAGTTCATCTTCTGCCTTGAATTCTCTTCTGTTTTCTGCAGAAATTCCCTGAAGAAAAATACTTTACTTCATATTTTTATGCTGGGTTGGCTTTCAATCAGGTATAGCTTTATATCTCAGTTTCCAAGCGATGAACAAACTCAGAAACATTCTACAAAGTAAAATGCTGTTGAGTTTTATTTTATTTTCAGAGGGAAATAGGTTTAGGGAGTTTTGTACTCTGTTGTCATTTGGATGTAAGACCCTTAAAAATGTTCCATGCTTCTCAGTGACACTTCAGTTGAGTTTAAGTCTATGATGTTGAAAATCCTATGTCCTTTTAGTTGTCTGATAAGCATTTTAATTGACAGTTAGCTAAGAACTTTTTCAGGGAATCAAAAACTAAAGTTTATTGGCTATTCATAGTTAATACTGGCAAATGTTTAATCAGGTATTGAATTTCTGCTTACATTTAAAAAGTGACTATATTACTCCATTCCTTATTCCAGTTGTTGTAATAATTAATGAGCAATTTCTTCTAGTCAATGATTTGTTTCTAAAAAATTGAGAGTTCATTTAAGTAAGTTGTTTTTCCTCTTCAGGAGATTTTGGGGCCACTTGTGAAAGTTTGTTTATTACAGTTTAGTAGAAAAGACACAAAACTTCAACTTTAAACCAATATATCAAGTACTGTTGTTTACTGTAATTAGGCCTATGCAATACATATGAAGTAATTCAAAATTTATGCTAAGCTTCAGGATATGTTTTGCTTTGCTTAGTAATGTAAAATCTAATAACAAACATGCACATTTTTAAAGGTAATTAACTTCATAAAAAGTGAAAAAAAGTATTGTTATTTTAAGAATCACTTGTATACCAGGGAGAAAAATACCATTAAAAGAAATTATTTCCGGGATTCCACACTGGAGATGGACTAATGGGCAGCTTTACCTCAGAAACAGACGACTGGATTATTTAGCAGCATGTTAAACGGCATTTTATTTTAGAAAGCTAAGCCATGTTTTTGTGAGTAAGTCAAGGACAGAAATGGCTAAATTAAAATTTCTCTAGGCATCCAAGAGCTTTGGAATTGGAACTACTGGCAAAGGGAATTGTTATGGGAGAACACTAACTAATGAAAGAAGTGGAAGAGAGAGGATCCCCAATACACTGGCTGCAAGAAGAAAAATAGGCAAAAATAAATTCACTACTGTATTGATAAACAAGTAATTTGAAATGTCTAAAACTGACTTGTAAAGTCCTTCCCATCTTCTACTTATGTGGTTTGTTCTACTCTTCCTCTATTTTTCCCAAATTTTCAACAAAGGTTTGTGATATACAATGGCCTTGGTTAAGTGTGTGTGTGTGTGTGTGTGGTTTTAAAAGGGAAAAAAGGTAGAATTCATCAATGATAACCAAGAGATAAATAAGAAAAGGATTCATAGAAAAACTGCTAACAAGCAGTAATTTAGAATTCAGTAAATTCAGGACATTTTCGTAAGGGATAACTGTGCCAATAGGGTCCCATAGATATCCCTTCTTTTTCTTTTTTTTTTTTTTCTAAGAATCTAGAGTATGGTAAAATGTATACTATCATTTTCTTTAAGGACTAGATGACTCCAAAAGTTGGAAAACCTTGTAATACCTATAAATTACAAAAGCATGTTTAATTCTATTGTTATTTTCTGAATCCTAGCTGATATCTTTTATTTATGCAATGTTTTATTATGCAATGTAGGCGACCCCTACACCCTCGATGGTCAACACAGCCCCCCCCACTCTGCTGCAGCATCCTAGGGGCAGGACCCCACCTTCCCTGGGACTGGGGTGGTCTGCAACCCAGCCTGCGCTGCCCCGGGGCCCCTTCCCCTAAGAGCGTCTAGGAGGGGACCACGGGCAGAACAGGAGGCAATGAGGATGAACATTTGGCGCTAGTCGCAGCAGCAATGACGGGTGTCTAAGAATGGAAACATCGAACGAAAACAAGGCAAAAGTTGTATTGGTAGTAAGGCAAAAGAAACCACTCTATAAATAATGAGTAAAAGCACATGTCTAACCTACCTGATATAAGCAAAAAAAGAAAGCTCAGAAAGACCATGTCTACCTGAAGAATAGGGCTAGTTCTTCCAATATAACTTATCATATAAGTAGAAGATAAATTTGCTTTGCCAGCTACTTGCACACATTTCAGATAGTTAACAACTTTTGAATCTAAGACTTGCAACTCCCACTCACTTCATAACTAAAGCCACAAAAAAGATAACTATATGACATTATGCAAACCATTTTATCCCATAAAAGGCAAAAAATATTATCTTTTCAGAAATATTTTATGTACCTGTCATATATATATATACACTTCCCTTTTTATACAATATACTATCTGCTATTCTTTATCTTGTTTTTAATAATATTACAGCTTAGAGATCATTCCATATTAGTGTTTACAGTATAAAAAATTCTTCATACCTGCAAACATAATAATGGCTGCACAGAATCTCCTTCTAGTAATCAACAAATCCATCTGAGTAAATAGTTTCATTAACAGAAATTACCAGATCAAAAATATATATGAAATAAAAATTTAATTTTCGGATTCCCATCAGACAAGCCATAAGAATGTTTAGGTCTTTTACTTCCCTATATGAAAAAACAGATCTGTTTGCAACATGAATTATAAAAATCTTTCAATACTATGTATGTTATCTTTAGAATTTGCTCATGATAATTTTTCCACTCATATTTATGTGAAATCACATTTGTAATTTTTAAGGCTTTGGACCAGTTAAATATAAGTATAAAGTTAAATATAACTCAAGAAATTTAAAGAAGTTCTTGCAGATGTCTCCTAATTACACGTTTTTGTTATTTCTATTTAAATTTCTCGTGTTTAATTTATCTTGGTAAAAGTTGTGAAGTGTGGATAACTTTATGTTTTGCTTCATGGACACTCACTTGTCCAAACTAATGGGTAATGTACCTTTGTCCTATGGCATTTATATGTTAAATTACCCAATGTATCTGTATCATTTCTAGATTTTATAGCCTGTTCTGCGGATCTGTCCATCTATTCATGAGCCAGCCACTTACTTATTAGGGAATTATAATATATTCTAATACTTGACAACATAGTCACTCACTTAATAACTCTTTTTATGCCCAGAAATTATCTGTAAATTCATGAGTGTTTATTTTTCCACATAAAATTTAACTTCTGTAATTCCAAAAACTAAGCCAAAACAAAATAATGAAACATGCTAGACACACAGAACATGCCAAATATATGAATTAACGTAGAACTGTTAACATTTATGACATTAAATTCTATTAAAAATGCACTATGGTTTTCCACTGTTTTCAAATGATACAGTTTTATGACCTCAAATGTAATTTGATTATATTTTAAAATTATAAGTTGATAGCAGTGTACAAGGTGTCACAGAGAGAGGTAGTGTGAAGAAATAAACCAACTCGGTCAATAAAAGACCTTACTCTAGCATATAGAATAGACAGAGAACATAATTTATAACTGAGTAAGCATTAACAGATTTACATGAATGTAAATTAGCACCAAAGGGACTATAACGTTAGAACAAAATCTTACACATTTTATACAGCAAAGTAGGAGGAAGAATACCTTACCTCAAGAGAGAAAAGCCTATACCTCATGATGGTCTCCTGACATCTCTTGAGAGACCTCTGTATTTGTTCCTCTATTTTGGAAGTGTTTTACATATTCAGAGGTTATGCAGCTAGTGACAATGTATTTATCTCTACATTGTATAAACTGGAAAGTGAACATAATCATTTATCTATATTCTAAAAGTCAGACTAAAGACTGAGATGTGTGGTCTCCAAGGAAATGTTATAAGGCCTCTGAAAAATAATTTCTATTTACTCTTAGAGTAGGGAGACCAATTAAGAAACTAAATAATGTTGTCTTGGAGTTCTAAGAACTATGGCTCATAAATCTTGAGAATATTCCTCTTATCTCTAGAAAAATCATTCACTTTTACAAACCATGAAACCTCTCCAATGATTTTTATTGAATGAAAGAGGAAGATAAAGTCTTCCAAGATAATTCAGACTAACCAAATCAGCTCAGATATTCAATAACAGATACTTCCACATATTTCCCTCAAAATCATTATTCAAATAACTGCTATTGTTATGTATGTTAATAACAAAATTAACTCAATAAATAATTACTGAGACAGATGATTGTGGCATACACATTTTTAAGTGTTCTTTTATTCAATAAGTTCACATTAAACAAAGAAACTCTAAAAATTCGACACAGATAACAGATGGGATGTGCAATTCTGCATCAGCCTTTATAGTCAGGGAAATTGTTATTAAATAGATACATACAATGTTTATATTTGATTTTTGAATTCTTAACAGACTTACTATATTCAAAAGAGAAGACTTACCAAAAGATCTGGAGATTAAGTAAGGCTCTGTTGTCTGGGGTAGAAAGGAATAGCAAGTTGTCAGGTAGGGCCAAATCTTGTTATTTATTTAAATAGCAAAGGTAGGCAAACAACAGATATTATCACATATATGTGAGATAATACGTTAAGGTGTGAATGCCAAGTATTTTAAAAAATCATAAATGGGTTTTATGAATACGTAAAAGATAAATAGAAATGAGAGCAAAAACAGCCTGTAAAAACCAGAGTCTATTGTTACTGAGAGAAAAGTAGGATATACTGCAAAAAAAATGGAATGAAAAGCAAGAATTGTTGTTACACTGTCAGTAGTATACTTGCATGAGCAAAGGGACATAAGACAAATCAGTTAATTAAGATCTGAATAGATTCAAAACAAAATCTGGCAAACTTCCCAACAGAGTTGCTAAAAATCATATATGTATTATTTCTTTCAAGTGGATCAAGAAGATTCAAGCAAAGAAGAAGAGAAAGCCTCAGAATCTCTTGTAAGAAATTTTTTTAAAAAGATAACTTGGGGTAAAAGGGACAAGGTAAAAATAATATTAAAAAACTTCCTGTGATTAAATAATTTTAAGAAATATTCTCATTCATTTATGAAGCCTATATAGCAGTGCTCTTTAATACATAAAGAAAAAGCATGAATACAGAACATACCCTAAAAATTTTTCTACCCTCATACAACACTGAGTAGACACATAATAAGTTAAAATAAAATTAAAAACTGATGAGTTAGAATAGTAGGAAAATCGGGTAAATTAGTTCATAAAAATTTACATGCAATTACTATGTAATAATGAAACAAGATAGATACATATGAACTGAAGAAAATGTTCAAACACTATTAAAAAACAAACATATAGACTAAAAATTGGAGCTTTAAGTTGTCGGAAAGAGGATTTAGGCTGACAAAGAAATGTTCTATTTGAGGAGTTACAGACAGTTCATATTTCAGACATTGTGCAGTGATTCACATAAACAACAACCCTATGAAGCAATCCTGTAATTATGCCCATTCTGAGTAAGGCAATGGAATTAAAATCACACAGCTACTTGCCATCAGATGATGGCAATGACTGAGTTCCAGATGTTCAAAACAGAAAGCACCATCCTCCTCACCTCTAGACCAGCTCCTTCTCTTTAGTTTATCCTCATTTATCAGTTTCTTCACCCATAAAACGGATGCAGATCCCATAAAGTTCTAGTGCAGATCAAAGGTATTAATGTCTGTGAAGTCATTGGCATATCCCCAGGCATGATGTAAATAGTCTGCATAGATTAGCGGTTCTCTGTTTCCTAGCATACTACCTTCCAAGCACATAATGTCTACTGTTCATGCTTAAGTTTTTGTTCAACAAATGAACTGTGGGCAATTTAACCCGCGTATCTAAAAACATTTAAAGATAAGTT
The DNA here is from genome assembly GCA_028533885.1 of Nasua narica. Classification (NCBI taxonomy): domain Eukaryota; kingdom Metazoa; phylum Chordata; class Mammalia; order Carnivora; family Procyonidae; genus Nasua; species Nasua narica. Next base: position 122,652,588 of record CM052798.1, on the reverse strand, counting down.
GGCTGCGATGTTTTCTTGTTGTTTGCGCAAGTTATTCTTTCTTCGCAATGCTTGTCCATAATAATCTGCTCACTTTTAATTTATTTGTGCAGATCCAGAGAAAGGAAAGAATAATTCTACAAATCTTGTGAGGTAAATATATTAAAAATTCCATCAAGAGATATAAGCACTAGAGGGCTGGGCTTTTTGAGGTCCTGCATAGAGCCACGTGCAAAATTTCAGAGCACAAAACAAGCCAAAAGAAGGCAAGGGAATAGAGAGACAGTGCAAGAGCAGCCAAGAATTAAAGTAGCAGCAGCAAACAGCAACCACTCCTACTACTAAATCACCAGCTCAGACCTCAGTTCAGGGCCTCTTAGGCAGTGTTCTAAGGGATCTGGAACCTTGTCCTGTTTCAGTGTTCAGCTATAACTAAATGCTAGACTGAGAAAGTTCTGGCGGCTGGAAGTCCAAGACTAAGTAAGGGTCCAGCAGGTTTGGTTTCTTCTGAGGCCTCTCTCCTTGGCTTACAGATGGGCTCCCTCTCCTTGTGTCCTCACAGGGTCTTTCCTCTGTGCATCCCTGGTATCTCTTCCTATTCTTGTAAGCTCACAACTCCTACTGGATTAGAGTCTAATCCTTACCACCTCATTTGACCTTAATTATCTCTTTAAAGGCCATGTCACCACATATAATTACATTGCAGATTAAAAATTCAACACATGGATTTTGGGGGACACAATTAACACCATTTTGACCAGGATGTGGGAATTTTGATAATGGGAAAAATGTGCTAGGGAGTCACAGATGTGAGATTGTGTTAAAAAAGAAGACTGATGACAATAGTGTGGTTAGATAGATAGATAGATAGATAGATATACATATATATAGTCTCTCAAACAGGGAAAAGACCACATAGAAAAGTGAAAAGAGAAGGTTACATAGTGAAACCCAGAGAATACCAGACTTTAACCAGAGAGGAGGAATGTCACAAGACACACACACACACACACACACTCACACACAACAAAGAATCTGTAAAGAAAGAGTCATAAAGGTAATGGGGGCAATCTAGGAAAGATGGAAATTTAGAAGTCAAGGGTTAGGAAACAGTTTCAAACACAGGGTCTTGGAGACCATCAGATGTCACAGAGAGATAAGGATAAGAAAGGAAATTGCTGGGACACCTGGGTGGCTCAGTTGGTTAAGTGGCTGCCTTTGACTCAGGGTATGCTCCCGGGGTCCTGGGATCTAGGCCAGCAGGGGGGGACTCTGCACAGCAGGGAGCCTGCTTCTTTCTCCCTCTCCCTCTGCAGTTCCCCCTACTTGTGCTTTCTTTCTTCGTCAAATAAATAACTAAAATCTTAAAAAAAGAAAAAGAAATTGCTCATGTGGCAATTAGAGCAGCTTAAAATCAATAAATTACACAGTTCTGTGAATGACTAGAGGACTGAATCAGAAGGAAGGAATTTTCAATAAAGAAAAGTAGAATCTTCCTTTAATTAGAAGAATTGGTAATATACAAATAAGGGACAAAGTAAACACAAAGAGAACCTGAATTATTTAGATATGTGAATATTACATGTTTAAGAAGCATTAAAAAGAAGACTGATAGGAATTTCAGCATAACTGTAAATATATTCATATTAGGTAATTAAGAGTGAAATTGTTTCATTAATTCAAATACTTGAATATAATTAAGGATGAAACAAACTATATTCATCTTCACATTATATTGTTTAGATATATCAAGAATGTCCTCACATTTGCTCAAACTATCAACATTGCTGTAAATTTTTTTTAAAATATTGAGTGAGCAGAGAATAAGAAGTAATTGACAGTAAGACAACAACAAAATATCAAAATAAAAAACCTGCATTTTGTAAGGCTATATATTTATGAAATCATTTCTCCATAATCAAAGAAATCCAATTGCATAGATTTTCATCCTTAAATTTGGTTCTTTTTCTGGGTTTTCTCAGAAATATGTATTATATTGGCATCCTTTTATTCTGTAGACATTTTGCCTAAAGAAAATGTTAAATAACATTCTGAATCTTCAATATAAATACATACATAGTTCTAGGATATGGAAATTTTTACTCACTGCTTTCTGTATTTGTCCTATGACTACATATTTATGATGCAAAATCCATTCCTTCAAGGAGTAATTTTAATTCTATCATATTATTGCAACAGATCAGTGACTAAATGCTTCAACTGCAGAATTACTGAACATACCAGCAGGATTATCCTCTCAGAGAATAAATCCAAACCTGGAGGTCTTGATAAAGGGAATGAAGTGTGCTTCCCGTGAAGAGCTCCAATCAAATGTCAAAAAGGTAGTGGATAAATTGTGTTGCTATAGGATTAAATATATTGTTGCTTGCTAGATGCTGTTCAGTGGATTTTTGTTTTCTTGTTAAGCATGTTCATCAAAGTCAAATTTCATTATGTTGGTGACAGGTGAAGTAGGTTAAAACCAAAGCACATTATAATAAAGATGTGCACCCAACCCTCGGTCTGCTAAATTCATTTTTCATAAATGTGGTTCCAAAATTCTATGAAAGAAAATGCAGAGATCCTCCTGTACGAAACCACCTCTTTTCCTATGGTTGGAAATAAAATCTCCTGTTAGTTATCCCCTTTGTTCAAAAATTGGGCACTTCATAGCCAGGACTGTGACCACCATGTGTGAAATATTGTTGGACTCAAAGAAAATACTTGATTTCCCAAGTGACCACTACAAATAAATCAGAAAGTGCTGTCAAAATTATCTACTGTATGTCAGCAAGTGAAAAGTTACTCAAAATCAGTTTTATATCTGGTATTATTACCTGTTGGGAACACTTGGTTGAAGGATGGGGAAACTACGTTGGCCAAAAAAAAAAAAAAAATGTAATTCAATGTTTGAAAAACCTTAAGAATTACCAAAGAGTCAATTTGAAATCACTTCTATGAAGACAAGCGTGATTTTCTTTTATGTCATTCTGCTTTATATTAGAGTACCTAGACTTTCAAACCGAGGACCCCATGTATTAGTATTTATCCCTAGCTCCACTGTTTAGAATTACATGAAAAGAGGTATGAACAAAATATGAATGGGAATATTAATTGAAGAAATACATTTCTATAAACAAATAGAATTGAAAGAAAGGAATGGCTCAATCTAATAAAAATAATTATCGTGTATCTCACTAAGGCAGAAGGAGGTCGAGGAAAGTATGCACAGTTGTGTATGGGAAATAATGGGTGTGTATGGGTGTGAAGACGAAAATCAAATGGGGGAAATACATTTTTGTTTTTCCCTGAGAATTACTATCTTCCAGCTGTGATTCCATCAATTGTTTCATTTACAGAAATGAAATGGATATTTAACAATCTTTTGCTTCTCATATAGTCCTGTTACTGGGAAGGCAATAGAAATTCTTAGATTCCTGTATATACAAGGCTTACAGCACATATAAAATACTGTTACTATTCAATTACATTTCTGGACACCAAGGCACTGAGATGGTCTTTGGGGGCAAGAAATCAGCCTTCATCATTTTTCAAAACTAAGTACATAATCTAGTACCTACCTGTAAAAAAGACAACTTTAGTCTAACTTATCCAACTTTCTTTAATGCATCAAAATATGGTTAATAAATACAATGCTCTTTATCTAAGGTACTTTAAAAACTGAATGCAAAAGGGCACCTGAGTGGCTCAGTTAGTTGAGTGTCTGACTCTTGGTTTTGGCTCAGGTCATGATCTCAGGGTTGTGAGATCGAACCTCCCATTAGCACGGAGTTTGCTTGAGATTCTCCCTCTTCCTCTCCCTTTTCCCCTCCCCCTGCTCTCATTCTCTCTCTCATAAATAAATATTTAAAAAAAAATTAAATGCAGGGGCGCCTGGGTGGCTCAGTCGGTTAAGTGTCTGCCTTCGGTTCAGGCCATGATCCCAGGATCCTAGAATCGAGCTCTGCATCGGGCTCCCTGCTCAGCGGAGAGCCTGCTTCTCTCTCTCCCTCTGCCTGCCACTCATGCTGCTTGTATTCTCTCTCTGTCAAATAAATAAACAAAATCTTAAAAAAAAAATAAATGCAGATATGACAGAACTAACAACAAATATCTATTGCCCATTCTCTCACATCTAGTATCACAGCATTAAATATTTGTAAGTAGAGTATTATCTCAGCGTACTTGGAGCTGACACTGGATACTATGTTAATGGTATTTCTGTGCTTTTAGGGAAAAGCAATTTTATTATCTATTTCCTTGCAAAAGTACTTATTTAAATGTTCTTTTACTCCATTTTTAAGGTATAATTTAAAAGTAACCATTCATTTTAGCCTACAGTTCTATGAATTTACAGTCATACATTAGTACCCCCACAATTTCCATCACATACTTTTACAGTCCAATCTTTCAAGATTCTTAGTGCCTGGCAACAACAGATATACTTTCTATTTTTATAGGCTGCATTTTCAATAATCTTACATAAGTATATATACATTCTTGGGTGAAGTATCTGGTCAAATATTTCACCTATTTTTTTCTTGTGTTTTCTTATCATGGAGTTTTGAGAGCTCCTTTTATATTCTGGATAAGGCCCTCTATCAGATAAATATTTTACAAATATTTTCTCCTATGTATGGTAGGTCTTTGCAAAAAGCATTAAATTTTAATTTATATGAATTTAAATTTGTCATTATTGTATATATTTTTGCACATGGTACAAGGTATGAAATACAGTTCATTTTATACCCATATGAATTACCAATTATACCACCATCATTTGCGGAAAAGACCATATTTATCCACTGAATTGCTCTGTAACTTTGTCCAAAATGAATAATGTAAATATTTTCAACAAAATATTAGCAAATAAAATCAGTCAATATGGGGGTTCAAATCCATACTGTCATGGATATGTCTCTGTCCTTTACTTTTCTTGTAATGTCCTTGGCTTGGTTTAATATCACAGTAAAAATGTATACATTAAGTAAGTGAAAATGTGCTCCTTCATCTTCTATATCCTGAAGAGTTTGGGTAAAATTTGTATTATTTCTTAGTTAAGTTTTGGTAGAAATAGTAGTTAAGACATCCTTCAATATATATAGAATATTCAGATTATTTCCTCTTGGTTAAACTTTAGAAATCAGTGTATATCTAGACAATTATCCTATCCAATTCATCAAAGTTGTTGCTTTATAAAGTTATTTGTAATGTCCATTATACTTTTAAAAGATATTTAGTGTCAAAATCCTCTAGCTTCACCCTGCACTTAATGTGGAAGATGGTTTGCTAGAGGGTTTTTCTGTGTCCCCGATCTACTCTCACCTTTAGGCTTTCTGTGCATGGGTTCTCTCTCCATATCTTGCTTCCTACCCAGTGATAAACTGTTGCTGGCTATTCCTCCAGTCCTGTTTGATGGTTTATTTATATGTCAATGGGACTACGTCACAGGATGCCCATTTCATTAAACAGTATTCTGAGTTCCATTAAGGTGTTTTGGGGAGAGATTAACATTTGAATCAGCAGACTGAGTAAAGCAGATAGCCCTCTCTAATGTGAGTGGGCTTCATCCAATTTTGGGAAGACCTGAATAGCACCAAAATCTGAACAAGAAACAATTTGCTCTCTCTGCCTACAGGTTTTATATTAGGACATCAGTGTCCTCCTGCCTTTAGAACCTGTCACTTTACACGTTGATTTCGTCAGGCCTTTTGGTCTGCAGATCTTGGGGCTTAACCTCCATAACTGTCTGGGCCAATTCTAATCAATCAATCAATCAATATCCTATTTGTTTTACTTCTCTGGAGAATGCCAACTAATTCAGTTGGCTACACTGGTGATAGAGGGTAGAGTATAGTCACTGTTATTCTTGTCCATCATTAAGTGTGTCCTATGTCTAGACATCTCAGTGCTGAGACTTTGTTTCACTCATCCTGCCCACTAGTAAGAGACCTCATAAATAATCTGGGCTCAGAACAGGTTTCCAGCCCTTTCTTAAGGAGAAAAGTTTTTTCATTTTATATTCAAAACAAAGATCCAGTCACAGTGAGTCTTCAACTACATCTGGGGGCAACAGTGTCTGTGGTATGTTCCCAGCAGTTCAAGGCCCAATTTTTGCAGGCAAGCAGCGTTGAGTCAGATATTCCTGCCTATGACAATAGCAGCAACTACCCTCACTCTGATACTGACAAAAAAGCTTTTTCCAGTTTCCTATCTGCCCCCAATCCTCCTTATAAACACTCAGTACAGATCTCTGAAAAGAGAATGCGGGAAATGTAAACTTTCCACGTATCTACGGTTTCCACGGATTCTATACTCTCATGCTATCTCACACTTGGCCATTAATTGTTAAAAATTTTTGCTGAAACTCTTAACCCTTTTCTTCCACGATCTGCTGCCAGTCAGTCTATACTCACTTCTCATTACTCCTAGGACACAGCTATCTTTCTAAGATTCCACGTTACTTGGTGGCTCCAATATCTCAGCTCACTAATGGGTTCAAAGAACACTTATTAAGCTATCCATTTTTTGTTAGGACGTGAGTACTGCCCTTTCCAACTTTCTGCATTCTAAGCAAAGCCAAAAGTATATCAGATGATGTTTGATATCAGACTATTATCAGCCAAGTTGATGTAATTATAGCAATCTGAGTCTATGGAACATTAATGCCATTTATAATACTCACAATCTCAATTCAACTCCAATTATCTCTCTGCCTTCAAGTTGTTAAGCAGAGAATAGGGGTAGGAGGTATCTTTATTTCTCAATAAGATCAATCATAAGAAGTAAGTGATAATTGTTATTGACACACATTTTTAGTCGTAATTTCTAGGAATGCTATTTCTTTCCTGACATAATATTGATGACCAGAACTTAAGATTTTTAACACATTATATAATTAAACTTTAATCAAATATCTGTCTAGCCTCACTAGCCATTAGTGTATGTTGCTTTCCATTCTTCCGAAAAGAATACTGTTAAAATATCCAGGCAAAGCATTTAGTAAAAGGATTACAGTTTATTTTACTTACCTCCAAGCTGGGATAATCTGACCAGAAATGTCTTATACATCTTATACAGTAGTTCATTTTAGACACCAGTAAATGCTAGTTAAATAAGTACAGTGTGCACCACATTTTGGATATTCGAGAATTAGAAATGAACTGTTCTCATAGATTTAAAATGACATTCCTCATCTATTTGAAATCGGATCAAGCTAAACCTGCCAAGTGATTGGAAATTATTCTTGACATTCCCTTCTCCCTCAAATCTAGCCCATTACTGTTTTGGCAAATTTAATCTCCAACGTATTTTTCAAATTCATCTCACTTCAGATTCCACGGCCACCACTCTAAGCTTGCATTCTTCTTCTCCAACAATATTGCAACAGCCCTTTGCCTCATGCACCTGTATCCACGCTTCCTTTCTACAATGCATTATTTTTTCCAGTAGCCAGGAAAATAATTTAAAATGCAAATTTACCTGGCCCCTTAGTTTGTTAACCTTACATTAGAAGCTTCTGATGTCTAAACTGTTTAATATGGCTTTCAAGGTTTTGCCTAATTGGACCAGTCACTACTCTCCACCCCTAAACCAGTACACTCTACTCCTTGCTATATTAAATTGCCAGATTTTCTTCCTTTAATTTCCTCAAACTTGTTACATTCCTTCCCTCATGGAGATCTTCCAAGATACTATTACCTTTGCTTGGAATTACTATACCTCCTGCTGACTTCCAGCCTAGCTATTTATAATATCAAGTATTCATTTACATGTCCCTATCTTCAGCAAGCCTTCTCCTACCACTTTTCACTCAGTTTCAAACTGGGATAGGCACTTGACTCTGTGTGAATTATACTGAATTCTTTTTTCACTGAATTTATCAGAACAGAAATCATCAATTATTCATATAATTATCTTTTTTTAAAGACTTTATTTATTTATTTGAGAGAGAGAATAAGAGAGAGAGACAGCATGAGAGAGGGGAAGTTCAGAAGGAGAAGGAGACTCCCCACTGAGCAGGGAGCCTGATGTGGGACTGGATCCTGGAACTCCAGGATCATGACCTGAACCAAAGGCAGTCACTTAACCAACCGAGCCACCCAGGCACCCTCATATAATTTCCTTTTACAGGTTTTCTCCTCAATAAACTAAAAACTTTATTTAAGCAGTGATTCTTTTCATAATCAAAAAGTAAAAAGTAATTCAGAAAAAGGATTTTAGAATAAAAGCAAAAGTGATTTTTATGAAGAAAAAAATTGGAGAAACTGCTAAAGAAAAAATGTTCACACCATATGGAGCTTTTTCAGAGCCTCAGATAAAGAAAATGTTAATGAGTGGTCCAGAATTGTAACACTAATCCCATGAATATTAAAACTTGATTAGAATTTAATTTTGCGAAAATCCAAAGGACAACTGAACTTTGGCAATGCATTTAGAATTAAAAAAAAAAAAAGGAAGCTATTGGTCCACTCATTGAAACACACAATGTAATTTTTTTTTTAAGATTTTATTTATTTGACAGAGAGAGAGCACAAGCAGGGGGACCAGCAGGCAGAGGGAATGGGAGAAGCAGGTTCCTTGCTGAGCAGGGAGCCTGACACCAGGCTCGATCTCAGAACTCCTGGATCATGACCTGAGCCCAAGGCAGCCACTTAACCTAGTGAGTCACCCGGGTGCCCCACAATGTAATATATATATATATATATTTAAGATTTGAGAGAAAGAGAGAGATCACAAGCAGGGGGAACAGCAGAAGGAGAGGGAGAAGCTGACTCCCCGCTGAGCAGGAAGCCCCACACACAATCTTGGGATCAGGACCCAACCCAAGGGCAGATCTTAACCAAATGAGCCACCTAGGTACCCCAAGCACTGTAATATTTTAAAATACTTTGGAAGTTAAATCATTCAGCTATTACTTTGATTTGAGAATAGCACTTACCTACATTAATTGATTTAGTTTAAATCATGTTGATCAAATGACTTAAAATTCACTCATTTCATATTGATAATTTTTATTCACAATTTCATGAAGAATATGACCTTATCAAATTTACTACTGATACAAATGTGGAGGCAAACATCAAAATCTGATATGCCTTTAGAGACTAAAGGGTTTTCAGCTCAACATAATAAACTAGACTCCTTAGGGATAAAATTTAAGAACCAAATAAAATGAGTTACAGAGAATATAAGAGAATTTAGAATCAAAACCCTAAAATCTAAATTAAACTACGTGGCTGATATTGATATAATATTTTTTAGCTCAACAAAAATACTATTCTCATTAATTCACACATAAATTTCTTATATGTATTTTTTAAGGACCTTTTTTTTTTTGGTCCTTCCATTTTATTTTTCTTTATTCTTTTTTAATAGGATGGTTTAAAATAGTGATATGGTAAACTTACCTTGTGTTGGTCTGAAATATATATTTATATTAAACTTTTTATTTTAGAATATATTTTAATAACTTTATAGGAAAACTAGGATGATCTTACAGAAACATGTATGTAAGATGATAAGTATGTCTGTAAGTGTGAACATATACATAACATTACATGTATATATATAAACTTATCTTCTCTCCCACTCATATTTTTCAAAGATTACCAAAGGTTAAAATCAGAAAATTATGGGGCTAATATGGAGTATTTTCCTGACTGTCTTCCTTCCTTCCTTCTTCCCTCCCTTTCTTCTTTCATTAATTCCTTCCCTTTTTTCTTCTTTCCTCCCTTCCTTCCCTCTTTCCTTCCTACCTTCACTGGTTTTGTCATTGAAAAGTAATAAAGATATTAATACATATTAATGCAACTCAAAATCTGCACTTTTTCACTTGATATGTCATGAACCATCTTCTGGGTAAGTGGATACTTTTTTTTTTAAGCATAAGCAAAATCTATTGTATGTCTATACCATAATTTAGTTAATCAGAACCATTCCCTTTCTGATGGACATTCAAGTTGTTTCCAGTTTTTGTTGGTTCACTTTGAGAAGCAGTGCTGTAATAAACATCCATCTGTGTGTATTTATATATGTATATTTTTTGTTTTGAGTTTTTATTTCAGGTAAGCCAGGTATTCATATATTTATGCATGAAAATGTACATATTTTAGAAATCATGATTTCACATCAATGATTTCTCTAATTCCAATTCATTCCCACAAAATTTCGTCTTGCTTTTTCTCATTCCTTATTCATTTGTCCCTTTTAACAACCTATCTCCAAACAATATCTTCACATTTACCCAGGATTTGGTTGTCCTATAACTCTCCAATAGTTTACAAATTTCTTTTTTTTTTTTTTAGTTTACAAATTTCTTCAGAGGTATATGCATTTTAAAAATCCTCAGTTGTGCCTAGTGATTTTTTTTAAAATTTATTTATTTGACAGAGAGAGACATAGCAAGAGAGGGAACACAAGCAGGAAGAGTGGGAGAGGGAGAAACAGGCATGATGCAGGGTTTGATCCCAGGACCCTGGGATCATGACCTGAACCAAGGGCAGAGGCTTAACAACTGAGCCACCCAAGCATCCCAGCGCCTAGTGATTGTTAACCATAAACACTGAGTTTTGAGTTACCATTATCAAAAATGAGAAATAATTGCCTTATTTCTTGCCTTTCTACCTCGTCCCCTTTCTTTTTTCCACCTCCAGATTGTGTTAATTATATCAGTATTTTTTTTTTATTTTCAAAGTTTGTTTTGTTGGACTTTTATCAGTTGAGATGTATAAATTGCAAGTGTGGGGCTGACTACTGGGTAAAGGCAACAAGCTTTGTTGCTAATAGTCGCAAACAAGTCTCTTAGATGTCCCTCCAAATCTAAAGAATGACTTTATGTGCTTCATATTTATTGATGTTTGGTATCATTGAGTCTTTGACAAATTATAGTTAGCAAGTTGGTTTAGAATATTGAGGCCCAAATAACACTGTTGGAGACAGAGGGAGAAATCTATATAGAACAGAATATCTTATAAAGACACCCTATTTCTAAGAAACCAAACACAAAAGACATTAACTTATGGTCCCAATGCAAGCTAACTTTATAGATCATAATCACCAAAGTCCTATATGCAACTTCATAAATATAAGCACTGTATTTCATATATTTTGATGGCAGAAAGCTAAAGTATTAATATGTTTCACATGATTCTAATATTCCTTTTCCTAACATCAAGAATATTTTCTTACTATTTACTCTCTTTTTGGTTCTAAGAAATATAAATTATTTTACCTTGAGTTATTTCAACATTTTATTATTTATAAGAGTTGATGTTTGCAGCAAAATGTGTTCAGCATTTCTTTTTATTATATAAAAAGTAAAGGCAAGTTCTACCTCCCAATACCTCAATATGACGTTATATAAAGGGTCTTAATACAAATAAGCAATTTAAAATAAAGTAAATTAAGTGGATCTTAATCCAGTATGACAGAGAAGACTTGGACACAACATGCACAGAAGGAGAACACCATGTGAAGACTGAAGTTATGCTGCTACAAGCCAAGAAACTACCAGAAACTAGAAGAGAGATCTGGAGCAGAATCTTCCATTAGCACGTTCGAAGGGATCAAGGGCCTGTCAACACCTTGATCTTGAACTGCTACATTCCAGGACTCTGAGACAATGAATCCTTCTTAGGACACATCCAAGGAGGGTGCCTAGGTGGCTCAGTTGGTTAAATGTCTGATTCTCGATTTCAGCTCAGGTCACCTTCTCAGAGTTGTGCGATCAGGCCCTGAAGTCAGGCTCCCACTGGCATGGAATCTACTTAAGATTCTCTCCCTGCCTCTTCCTCTACCCCTCCACCCCACCAAAATCTGTTGAATAATCACACTGACCTTGGAACACACAATGTAAGCATGTACTAATACAATCAATAACATAGATGAATTTCAAATGCATTATGTTAAGTTAAAGAAGCTAAATTCAAAATACATATTGTACAATTCCATTTAAAAGTCCCTTCTGAAAAGGTAACTATAGATATAGAAAGCACATTAGTGCTTGCCTGAATTTGGGAAAGGGAATGACTTCAAAGAGGCACAGAGAAATTTTATTTGTGATTAAACTCTTCTATACCTTAAAAAACAAAACGAACCTGAAAAAAATCTTTAACATGGCTTAAAAACCAGGTTTTGCACTTCCGCTATTTCCATTCTCACCACTCACCAAGCCTTCTGGCCAGATCTTAGAGGATTTATTCTTTAAAATTCCATTTTTCCACATGTTTTTTTCCTTTGCCTATAATACTCTTTCTATAATCCTCTCTCTTGATTAACTGTTAATCAATCTTTAGACCAAACTGAGGTTACTTTGTATTATATGTCACCTCTACTCAACTAACCTGTATTTACCCAGAATTCCTTTTTTTTGTACGTTTCCAAATAGTACTGGCTAAAAGAGCAATTCTAGCATGAGATTCAGAGGAAGAAAATCAAGCAGCGGCCATTTATAATTCACAAACCTTGCTTCTTCGTTTGTTGGAAATAAGTCTGTGGCCAGACTTAAAACTTCCACCTTCCACTGGATTCTCCCTAAGCTTCTCTAACTTTCTGGACCAGTTCTGAGTAAGGGCTTTTCTGCAGAATACCCATACCATGAAGTTAGAGTTGACACAGTTATCAGTACATCCCCATAGGCTCAAGTTTTTGTGTTCCAGAATTATCTCACTCTTTCATACTTCAAATCTTTCTTTCCTTCCCAATCATTCACCTGATGGACCTTAAGTTCCAGCAACAGAATTGGAAATCACACATGGCATTACAGAGACTTCTTAACCAGCCCCCAAAATTGTTCAAGGTCAGATCCTCTTCTCCCTGCACCCCTCATCCGTATCTATGTATGTGTCTCTCTGTCTCTCTTTTCCTCTAGGTAGATAGATTAGATATAAAGGTATAGATATATAGATATAGATATATGCATGCATACACACAACTGTAATGAACAGAATTAGGAGAAATTAGTAGAAAATAGTTTTCTACTGGAAGTATTTTCTCACCCCTACTTTGTCTATTTTATTTTCGTCAAATAAATTTTATTTTTCCAACACAGCATACTTCATACTCTCATGTGCATACATGTTTGTATGTTCCTAAGTCAATCTCCATTAAAATGAGAAACCATGATTTTCTATTCACCATCATATCCTAAATGCTTTATAAAGTGTCTGGAAAAAATAAGTGTTATTTTATTTTTTTGTTGTTTTAAATTAACTAGAGTGTTAAAAAAATTTTTTTTTCCAAAGGCATTCATTCCAGCCAAGGCATTTGATGTTTATTTGACATGCATATGGAAACTACTGAAGGCTTTTGATCAAAAGTGTGTGATGCCTGCAGATATCTCTAGGTAAAAGAAGAACAAGGAGACCACGTCAATTTACTGCAATGTTCAAATAAGACGACACAGTTGGATAATGGGACAGATGTAAAGAGCAAATGCAAACAAAAGTATAAAAAAAAAACACAAAAGCATGAAAATAAACAAATCCTGATGAAGAACAAGAGAAGTCAGAGTTGACACCAAAGTTTTCAGTCTTGATATTTGGGCATGTACTATGAAGAAGTCCATAAAGGGAACAAACTTGAGAAATGGTTAAATCATAAAATCAGTTTAAACATGCTGAATTTATGTGCTGGTTTGACAGTCCTAAGAAAGTATTTGTCAGGTAGTTGGAAATTGTTGAAATGTAACTTTTTTTTTTAAAGATTTATTTAAGGTGAGGGAGGGATCAAGGGAGGAGGGAGAGAGAGAATCCTCAGACTCCCCACTGAGTGCAGAGCCTAAAACAGGGCTAGATCCCAGGACCCTGAGATCATGACCTGAGCTGAAATCACGAGTGGGTCACTTAAGGGACTGAGCCACACAGGAACCCCCAAGTGCAATTCTTTAAAAAGCTACCAAAATAAACTCAGATGTGTAAATTACAAGGAAATAATATCTGAATCACTTGGAGCAAAATTACAATATTGGAGTGGAATCACAAGTTTGTATGTGTATATGTGTAAGGATTTTGTTGAACTATTTAAAAATTTTAGAGTAATTATCATTTGGTAGTATAGTTTTTATCCTTTTCTATTTATACTGTATATTCTGTACTCCTCAAAATACTCTTAATGTGCTGCATTCAACAATAGTGTATTGTATGTATAATCAGAAAAGTACTTTTTTAACACAGAAAAACTTAGTTTTGTTTGTAAAATCTCATTGAGTTTTATTTTCTTCTTCGTCTGTGAAATGGATGGAATATCCATGATTACTATAAAGATTAAATGTATATGTAAGGGTCTGGCACAGTTTGTAGAAATAGCAGATACTCAATAAATGGTAGGTAAATGCATATGTTAACGTGACAGCTGAAGGAGCAAGGGCAGACTTAGAGTGGGAGGTACAGTGAAGAATTAGAGAGAGGAAAGAAGATATTGGGAAATGATGCCATGTGTCGGAATTAAAGAGATGACACAGGTAGCTGTGAAATGGAAAAGAAGCAAAGAGAAACTCTGGGTACTTAGAAAGTTTTCCTAAGAATTAACCCAGATATTCGAAGTCACATCGTGAAATTAATTTTGCATATAATTTATTCTTTATAAGGTGATCAAATTGGGACTTAAGAATTTTGGCAAATACGTTCACCCCCATTTTAGAATAAGTTTACACTGAGCCAATAATTCACTTATGAGGTCCTCAAGGTATCTAGGATAGTAGTTTATAAGTTCATTAGGATTTTTAGGAAATGCTCAAGTGACAGAAAGAATCAATCCAGTCTATATTCTAATTAATCAGAAGAGAAGCTAAAAGTTTAATTTTGTACCACTTTTACTTTCCTGCAAGTATACTTCTAGAGAGATTATAACATAATATATGCTAATGAATCAGGAAAAATGCTTGCTTGTGGAGAGGATGGCCATCCAAAAGGGCATATAGCAACGTAATTTTGACTACATCTCTCTCGAGTAATGCAGTCTTTCTCTATTTGGTAGTGTGAGAATGTTGGGAAATTAAATAGATTAAATTTATGAGTTCATAAACTCACTTTTTTCTGAAGTCTTATCTACGTCCCATTCTTTATGATGCTTTGGGTTCCTGTTTTAAATAGGTTTATGTAGGGCATGTAAGACCCACAGTCATAAATTGTGTGTAATATATTATTCCTCCAAAATTAGTTGAGTAGATGTACTAATATTTTATGTTTCAGAATGTTTGTGCAAAAACAGTTTAGGAAATCTCAAGTCTTGAACGGTTTCTCCAGTCAAGCATGTTGATTACCTCTTTGCCTGAAATAAATGGTAACTGATTTTAGTTCTCGAAGAGAATCCAATTTCATTCCTTGAATACACACATAAACTCTGAAGAAGATGAATTTGATTTAAATAGAAATACACATTTAGGCACACTTCACTGTGTAAATGTTGACACATCCCATCAGCAAACAAAGTAAATGATACAGTTCAGGTTGAAGAGGTTTTTTCACTACAACATTCCATCTCTTTATTACCTAACAGGTTAACTTGGAAGTATAAAGCATATTTATTAGTCTAAAATCTCATACTTTAAAGTGTAAGGTAAGCTCAGAAGAGATATACCTTACTGAACATTAAATATTGCAACAGCTTATAAAAGAAAATCTATAATATCGAATGAAAATATTTTGAATATACAAGAATATATTTACTAATTAAAACTGACATGGGCTTGTGTTCATCCTACATTCTTTTAAACATTTTAAGCAGTTCTTCAATGTAGAAAAAAATCAGTGCAATCTATTTATTTTCCAAAAATAAATAAAATTTGGCTATCTTATTACTTTTTAATTAATTTGTGTCTTCTCAATGCTGTTTCAGATTCTTAAGTAGAGGTAACTTTTAGCATACTTCTACCTGTTTACTTATAAATACTTGTTCATGAGAGTCTGAATCATGTTTCTTTCTTTTTTTACTTTTAAATTTTTTAAGACACCAGAACTTTGCATGCTTCATTCCATCATGAAAATCTGGCTACAATCATGTTGAAATAATGGTTAAATTTATTCATTCATTTACCATCTAGTTATTTTCACTACTTTGTACCATTACATTGTTCTAGCCACTGTTGATAAAATACTGAACAAAACAGAAAAAACTTCCTGATTTCACTGAGCTTATTTCATATGGCATTAGACTAGCAATAAACAAATAAGTATATGATATAATAAATGATAAGGCTACGTAACAATAAGGAAGGCAGAGGAACTTTGGAAGAATAGTGATGGAGTAGTCAGAGAAAATTGTTCTAAGAATGTAACATTTGAACAGAGCTCTGAATAATATAAAGCTGCAAGTCATATACGAAGTATGGGTAATGTACTTTTGGGTAGAAGAAAACTCTGAGTGTAGAAAATTCAGGCAAACTCTGAGTCTCTTGGGAGTATTTGAGAAGCAGCGGGAAGGTCAGGGTGGATAGGACCAAAAGCATGGGGTACAGAGAGAAAACCAAGTGGTAGAAGAGGTAGAAAAAGGCTTAGATGAATGCCAAACTACAAATGGTCTTACAGCCAATAACTTGAATAATTCTACATATGATGGGAGGAGGTGGAGGGTGATAAGAGAGGAATCAGTAAGGACACTTAGAAGACTACTGAGGTTATCATAGTAACCTAAGCTAAATATTATGGTTGCTAGGATTAGAGTAGTATTAGTTAAGGAAGTAAGAAGTTGTTATTGCAGGCAGCAGTTGTTGAGATTGGATGACCAGTAAAAAAGGAGTCAGATCAAAATCAAATATTTTCCTTGAACATTACAATGTTCATAGTAAGATGTCACACATGAAAATCAGGCTAGTGATAGAAACCATTAAACCTGTCATGAAAATATGACTGGTTAAAACCAGTATAGAATCACTGATTAGCAGCAAGGAGAATCCAAATGACAAAAGACACATTAAAAAATAGCTGAAATAGGGCGCCTGGGTGCCTCGGTTGGTTAAGCAACTGCCTTTGGCTCAGGTCATGATCCCAGAGTCCTGGGATCAAGTCCCACATCAGGCTCCCAGCTCCCTGGGGAGTCTGCTTCCCCCTCTGACCTTCTCTCCTCTCATGTGCTCTCTCAATCTCTCTCTCTCTCTCTCTCTATCTCTCTCTCTCTCTCTCTCTCAAATAAATAAACTAAATCTTTAAAAAAAATAGCTGAAATATAAAAGCACTTGAAAAAACAAATATTTTAAAGTTCTTTCTTTTAAAAAATTTTATGAAATATTCCACTAAAATTCAACAATCAAAAGAATAAAACATGTGCTTTTTCAAAGAAACACAAAAAAATCATGTACATATGTCATAGTCTCTAAGTGGTTCCTAAATCAGGAGTTTATATATAAAAACAAATGTTAATATTACTGTTTTAAGCAAATACACATATTATTTGATCGATAATAAATTTAAAACCCACTCCCCCTGCCTATGTTCCCTCTCTGTCAAATAAATAAGTAAAATCTTTAAAAAAATTTTTTGTTTTGCTTTCTTTTCATTACTAGCTTTGAATTATTTGATCTCAGATAACTAAATATTAAATAATTTCAGATAATTATTTTTAGCATTAACAGTAATACTAACCAGAACTTATAATTGCATCTCATGTGCCAGGAATGTTAAGTGCATTATTTCATGCAAACTTCACTACTTTAAAATGAGGTACCAATGAAATTATCAGTCAGAGAAAGACAAAAGGCATATGACCTCACTCACATGTGGAATTTAAGAAAGAAAACATGAACATATGGGAAGGGGGAAAAGAAAAAAAAAAGGAGAGAGGGAAACAAGCCATAAGAGACTTAAGGATAGAGAACTGAGGGTTGATGGAAGGAGGTGATGGTGGGGGATGGTCTAGATGGGTGAGGTGTATTAAAAAAGACACTTGTGATGAGCACTTGGTGGTGTATGTAAAGTGATGGCTCATTGAATTCTACTCTAGAAACCAATATTGCACTGTATCTTAACTAGATAAATTAAGATTGGAAACTAAAGAAAAGATTGTAGATTAAAGAAAGATTGGAAGATTGGCAACTAAAGAAAAATTAAATTGTCAAGGTCACACGATTTTAATATGATGAAATCTGAAATTAAAATTACGTCTTTCTGATTTTGGAGCCAAAACATATCATATCACAATCTTATATGTCTTACATTTAATAACTGTTAGATTTAAAATTGACTTAAAATTCATTTCAGTTAGAATTTGATTCTAACACACAAACTTTGATATTTATGTTTTGCTTTTGCTATTCTGCTAATCATCTTGCTTTTTAAATTTTTGGTTTCATTTTATTATACTAATTCTGAATGGCTTTCTTAAAATGAATATTTGAAAAACATTATTATCCTTGAGGATTTAGATACTTTTTTGAAGAAACGCCATGTATTGTGCAGAATCAATTTACTGACAAAACTGATTTTTATGAGGTTAGACCTCAGCTCAAAGCCACACTTTAAGATTACTGAATGAGTATTAAAGCTTTCAAGTAATTAATCATAGCAGTTTTTGTATTGAAAGAAATTCAGTTTGAGTTAGAAAGGAAGTATGAAACATGTTCTGTATTCCTATTTTCCTATTAGCCATTCTCTTAAACTCTGATTTCTTTGCAGTATTCACTAGCAAAATAATAAATATGACTTTTTCTGAATGAGCAAACAAAAAAATGCATGCCATTTCAACTATATATAGAAGTTTCTTTTAAGAAAACCTTACATTTCATTGGGTTCAACATTTAAATATTTTTGTCATAATTAGACCTGCTTTTTAAAATAAATTTAATATCATCTTGCCGTACACCTCTGTCTTCATTTCTCTAAATTACAAACTGGCCTTAAATTAAAAACAACGAAACAAACTGAGGGTGGTTGGGGGGTGGGGGGGTAGGGATAGGGTGGGGTTATGGACATTGGGGAAGGTATGTGCTATGGTAAATGCTGTGAAATGTGTAAGCCTGATGATTCACAGACATGTACCCTGGGGCAAATAATACATTATATGTTAATTTAAAAATTAAAAAAACACAATGAAACATACACAAGATTTTCATTTTCATTTGAACTTCATGTTTTTATAAATATTTTTAATAGATTGTCCACTAATTTCCGAGAATATTTAGCTAAATGTATACATGCTTTCTAATGGTATTTGTAAAAAAAAAAAAGATATCATTCAGTCATTTCAACATTGTGATAAATATTTTAAGTGCCTGTGATATGCTGAACACTGTTCTAGTGGCTGATATACACAAGTAAACATATCATATGGAGTCTTAGCTTTTACTAAGTCTATATTCTAATGGAGAAAAGAGATTTACAAATAACTAAAAGAAATATAATGCTACACATTGATAAATGCTATACAAAAAAATGAGTTCTACTAAGTATATGGTGAAAAACTGGGAAGGTGGTTGATATTTAGGAAAAGATAGTAAAGAAATGCTTCTATTCCAGCTAAAACACAAAAAGCTAACAAGATTTTATCACATCTCACGATTTTGTGTCTCAGCAATTTAGGCAGGGAGTATTTTCGTGCTCCAGGTAGGCAATTCCTCTTCTCCCAGTGGTGTCAAATGACATTCCTTGGTGGTATTCAACTAGTGAATGGGCTGAATCTGGACAGTTCCAGAAGGCTTCACTCACATATCTAGAACTCTTTGTGGAGGTGATCAGAAGACTGGGTTTCAGGCCTTCTTCAGAATGTAGTCTCCAATAGGAGGACTTGTTATACTGTGACTTAGGGCTCCCAGAAAGAGTATTCCGATAGAAAGTGAAAGCTATAAACGTCTTAAAGCCTATACCTAGAAACAGGCATAACATCATTCCCCTCATATTTTACTGATCAAGCAATCATGAGCCTTCTCAGACACCAGAGAAGAAAAAGGGGAACCCACCGAACAACAGAAGGAGCGTCCACAAATACGCAGCTGTTTATAATGTGCTACAACCATGTGCATAGAGGAAATCATATGCTGACAAACACCATCCATTTCAGCAGGAAGTGTGCGTGTGACTGTGTATGTGTATGTTTTACTTGTAAAACACATATGTTCCTTCATGTTCCCATTATAGATCTGTAAGGGGAACAAAGCCTACAGGCTCAGTTCATTGTTACAAAGGAGCCAGCACTACTCGTATCTGATTCAGAGTATACTTGGGAGTTCAAAGAATGGTACATATAAATATCTCTGCATTATTAACACTGCCCAGTTATCGTAAGCCACTTTTCTGTATCAGTTTTTTTTCCCTTTCTGTCTTTCCTAAACTCTCATTGTCTTTGAATCTTTGCATTCTGTACAGCAGATTATTTATAAAGTAACATTTTTGCTTGCTAATATTAATTATCTCTCATAGGAAAACTTATATGTTGCATACATTATAACGAGAGACCTATCTTAACCAGCAGTGAGTACAGAGCTAGGCAGAGTATAAAAAATAATGAGAACTATATTTTAGTAAATTTTTCTGGGTTCTCATTTTTATACTCTCGTTTTCACCTTTCTAATTTGTTCCAATGGTGCTCCAAACCAGGCCAGGCTCCATGGATGTTCACTCACTATTTTGCCTCTCACTATATTAGTGAGTAGTGCACTGTTGTCTGAACCTCTGGAAATAACAGCTGAAGCCAAGAATTTAGCAAACAATTTGAACTTGACTAAAACATACACATCGATTAAAACTATAGCTTTATAACTAGATATATTTGCATTTCTCATTTATTTCCCTGCTAATGGACTCTTCCATCACATGTGTTTGCCAGAAATCTATCCTCCTAATTACTAGCTGATTGCACTCATATAAGTGTAAGGAATATAAACTAACATACTCTATTGTACTTATCTATCATTCATTTATCTGCTCCTTCATTCAAAAATAATTTGGGGACAACATTTTTTGTGAAACATAAACCTAAGTTTTAAAATGTCTGAAGCAACAGTATTTGAATATATACTGACAGAAAGCCATAGCATCTTAAAATGCTTTATTTTTACTTTTCAAGCCCTAGATATCTCTTATTCATTTACCATTGAATTTTTGTATCACAGATGCTCAGGTACAAACTTACAAATTGCTGCTTAATATGCAGGTAGAATTGCTGGTTCCAAAGGGATTCTATTGCATTTTCTCAAATAGTGCTCCAAGTGAACCGACTGCATCAAAATAATGTGGCACCCTTATTAAAACACAGATTCCTTGGCTCTAGCGACATTTAACAAATAAAAGACTCTCTCTCTAGTGTAGGATTTGGACACCTACATTTTTGCAAAGCATACCACATGATTTTTTTTTCCCTAAGATTTATTTCTTTAGGTTGGGGGAAGGGGCAGAGGAAGAGAGAGTCCTAAGCAGACTCTGTGTGCTGAGTGCGGAGCTCGATACAGGGCTCAATGTCAGGACCCTGAGAACACCACCCGAGTGGAAATCAAGAGTCCACTGCTCATCCGACTGCACCACCCAGGCACCCCTACATACTATGTGATTCTCAATCACAGGCATTTTGAGAATGTATTGAATGTATCTCAAACATTTTACTCTGGGAACTGACTGGCTTAATTTATACAAATTCCATACTAATCATGAAACAGATAGAAATATAAATTGGAAAGGTAGTTTTTACTTTCCTACCGCAAACATGCATGGCAAGGGAGTGCTACCTTCATTCTCCTAATAAAGTCAAAAGCATTTACCTTATATGTGTGTTCTAAAGTATAGAAATGTTCAGTCCAGTACAACTGTAGTAAGCCTACAGTTTTGGAATCCTGAGCTAAAAGTCAGAATCCACAAATATAAATCAGTAAAAACCCTAGAGACAAATTCTTGTTGATTCATGCAGGTAGTCCTTGGTTGTGAGGCGGCTGTCCTGTCACCGTAGCATGTTTACTGTATCTCTGGTATTTACCACCAGATTCCAGTAGCATCCCCTCACATTTGTGATCATCAAAAATGTCTCAGTGTCAAATGTACCTGAGGGTGGGGACTGAGGAATGGGCTCCAGTAGAGAACCACTGGTATATTCCCATATTTTACAGTTAGAGCCAAAGCACTCCACCTGTGGATATTTCCAAACCTCATTTTATTTTGTCAAGCAGCCTTGTTAAATGACTGCCCAAACTAGAAACTCTACAAAGGCTCTTCTAATGTCAGGGCAAACGAAACTATCTAGATATTGTCCTTAAAGGAATAATTTCTTTTCTATTCTCCTTATGAGTTGGAAATACATGTATGGGGGCGCCTGGGTGGCTCAGTGGGTTAAAGCCTCTGCCTTCAGCTCAGGTCATGATCCCAGAGTCCTGGGATCCAGCTCTGCATCAGGTTCTCTGCTCAGCAGGCAGCCTGCTTCCCCCTCTCTCTTTGCCTGTCTCTCTGCCTACTTGTGATCTCTCTCTTTGTCAAGTAAATAAATAAAATCTTTAAAAAAAGGAAATATGTGTATGTTTTAGAAAATAATTTTATTATTTTCTATCTAAATTAGGAAACTAGGATATCAGATTATGCTGATATATGTGTATGTATGTAATGCCCATGTGTGTGCATGATTTTCGCATTTACTCTAGAAGGCTGCATTTAACCTACAAGGAATTAACATGGCAAAAAGGAGTTTTACTGAAAGATTATACAATGTATCATGGTTTATAGTAATATTGGGTCAAAGGGCAAAATAGACTATTTGCCCTAATTTGCGTATAAAGCTGCCATTTGTATTACTACACCACCTTCAAAGATTCTTTTATAAAGCTCTTCTTCCCCTAAATCTCTTCAAGCTATTGTTCCATACCAGAAGATAAAGTTCAATCTTAAGCCATTCTGGAGGTTAGGTTACTTTTTCAACTTAAAGTCAGAAATCCAATTTAGGGCTTAATCCTTCTATATGATAATAAATGGTTCCATTTTCATTTAGTTTTTTAAACAATTATAGCGAGATTTGAATAAATCCAACTCCCTCCCAAGGAAGAGCCCAGAAGTATGATCCTCTGTGAACCCTTCTTATTGCAAGACACTGGTTTCACACAATAAATTGTTCTTTCATTTTTATCAACCAACGTCATTTGTACTTTATAATAACAGAAGACATTATTTTTGTCTTTATTTTATTTAAACTCAATAAGTCAACATGTAGTACATCATTAGTTTTTGATGTAATGTTCGATGATAAAATTGATAACGAACTTACTGGTTTCCTTATTTTTTAACTGATGTTATGGAACAATGTGATTTAAAAAAAAACAAAATAATACAGGTAGGAGCAGCATAGGTTTCATAAACCAGGAAGTATCTTATTTTGAAACTTGGCTTATACCCAAACTTGACTACTGCTGTAAATCTAGAAGATACTGATCTTAGAATTCAAAGTCTCTGTTTTTGTTCTGCAATATGGAGTTAATAAATAAATTATTGATATCTAATGGTTTATGGGGACTGAATGAGGTTATGACATTTAAAGCAAATAACACAGTGATAACATAAGAGTAATTACTCAAATATGTAAATTTACACATCTGTTCCTAAGTTCCAGAGTGGAATCACCTTCTTAGGTACTCAAAAGTAAGTATCTCCCTGCTTTAAAATATTTTTGCACAATTCAGTTTAAGTGTTTCTGAAGAAAGCTGGTAAACATACCTGAGCTCTTCCTAATCTCTCCCCACCTGCCTCCTCCAGTCACAGCTAACCCCAGTGAAAACCAATGACGCTTGTTTTCATAAGCATGTTTGAGTAGGCAAACATGTTTGAGTGGAAAATATCTACTGAAAAGAAAGCATGGATTCCTAGGTTTGTACCTTTTTAATTCTGCAATATTTCCTCAAGCTAAAGCAATTTCCACCAACACTACATTGCCTACAAAAAATACACATTACTGGATTTTTTTTTGTTGTTCTTTTGTTTTTTTTACATGTTATTGTTCTCTCTTGAAATGTAGCTAAAACAGCAACATACATTTAAGGAAAATATGGCATTTAGTTTAACTCTTCTCTTTAATTGGGTACTACTCTGTCAAATAAAGGGAGAGGATTATCATTGTGCATGAATGATTATAATGTACAAGAGACAATTATAGATCTCATATAAAGGAAAAGTTCATACACGAATATAACACAAATTTTTTTAAGTTCTAATAGTAACAAAATAGGTTAGAGGTTAAATGATAAGCCTATATTGCTATACAATTTTTCATTTATTATTAACATCTTAAACATTTTTTCTTTTCTTTTTGGTCACTAATTTGATATATTTTCTAAATAATATATTCTTATGCCAAATTGTTGTTGTTCTATTTCAACTTTATTTAAAATCCAATTTGTTGGTAATAACAGACCAATTCTGGTGATAGCAGACTAGCTAGCCCAAAGCATACTTACTCTCTTTGGGATCAGGTTGGGGTCTAGGAAATTATACAAAACATGTTAAAATAAATCTGCTTTGTCATCAGAGAGGTACTGTGGCAGCTCAGAATTTGGGGATTCAAGATCAAGGAAAGAATGCAAGCTCAGAGACCTAAGCCTGATATATATTACCTCTTTTACCCATACCCAGTGGACTCAAGAGGTAGAAAACATAAGCAAAAAGTCACAGCTGAGAAACCACATCAGGCAGAGTTTCAGACAGTCTCACAGATTTTGGGAGCCAGCAATAGAATGCAGGACCCACCAAAGGGAATCCTGTGGAAAAGCACAAGATTTCTAAGCTTTCCTAAAACAACTTGAAATGTACATGGACCAGAAAGACACCAATGCTCACAAAGACTGAAGGCCAATTTCGAATGAGCTCAATCTTAATTGAGTAAAAACACGGTATATTCAACAGACAAAGCTTGAAAAACAGAAAAATAATTCATTCAATAAAATGATAATATAATTTAAAAATACATAATTATTTTCTAAACCAAAATATATACACAGAATTTAAACTTTATTTTGTATCAACTTTGACAGTTTGACAAGATCCCCAGATTTTGAATTGAAAGTGTTCCTCTAAAATAGACACAAAGAGGAGTGCCCGGGTGGCTCAGCGGGTTAAAGCCTCTGCCTTTGGCTCAGGTCATGGGATCGAGCCCCACATCCAACTCTCTGCTCAGTAGGGAGCCTGCTTCCCACCTCCCCCCATCTCCCGCTCTGCCTACTTGTGATCTCTGCCAAATAAATAAATAAAATCTTTTTTTTAAAATTTAAAAATAAAAATAAATAAAAATAAAATAGATACAAAGTGCTAGTTTACAAGTGGGAGAAAGCATTTCATCTCTGAAAGCCACTCAGAATATTTTCATCATTTCATCAGATAAGTCTGTAGGTATTATATCTAAATGATTTGAACAGACCAGACCATATGTAGGTCTTAGGTTAGACTCTTCTTATGCATCCAACATCAGTCATGTTGCTTAACTTCTATGAGTCTTGGTTTCCTCATTTGTACACGCGGGTAAGGATACACCCTTCCCAGATTTATATTAATGACTAAGAGAGGAAGTTCCAGATAAGGGGACAACAGACTATCTGGCATATACTGATAGCTTCCCTCTCTCAATTCATTCTTCAAAACCAAGGATAAATTTTCCCTTCCTTCCTCCTTGCCTTTCCATTCCTTTCTTCCTTCTTTTATCTTTTCTCCTCCCCTTTTCCCTCTTCTTCATTTCCTTCCTCTTCCTTTCTTTTCCTAGTTGTGGTCATATCTCCTATGGAGAAAGAAAAGAATGCCAATCCATACTAATGAATCAGAATCTTTAAAACAAGATGGAAGTAATTACAAAGTATTCACAAAACCACTTCTATATCGCTTCATTCTTTTATAGTGTTCTACTTTGAAGCTGTAATATAATAGGGGTCCTCACTTGTTTACTCAAACTACAGTTATACCATTTTCATGTCAAGGTGTCTAAATTTTTTGTTGTTTTGCTTTGTTTTGTCATTTCTGTTTCAACTGACACCTCATTCCCCATTAGAAATATTGTTCTGAGAAATACTTTTCAGATCCTTTCAGGGAATAATTTGAGGTACACCACAGGTGAAATGTTTCCAAATGATAAAGGGCTCATTTCCAGAAAAGGGAGCCATGAGAGTTTCTAAACTCTCTGTGCTTTTTATATCTAATTAGGCAAGCTTTGAATATAAATTCTACTATGTGTTTCCAATGTAATATCAGAATATTATTTTAAAAAGCCAGACTGGGGTGCCGGGTAGCTCACTTGGTTAAGCAACTGGCTTCAGCTCAGGTCATGATCTCAGGGTCCTGAGATCAAGCCCCATGTTGGGCTCCCTGCTCAGCAGGGAGCCTGCTTCTCCCTCTCCCTCTCCCTGCTACTCTGCCTGCTTGTGCTCTCTCTCTCTGTGTCAAATAAACAAAATTTTTTAAAAAGCCAGATTATTTTCAAATACATAAAATATGTACTTTGTAAAATAATAAGCACACCTGGCTTATCTCTTTCCTTCCAAACTATTTTTCTGAAAAAAGTAAAATTTAATAGTTTAAGAGTTTATTTACTCAATGTTTAAGCATGAATTTATTTATTTATTTTTTTTAAAGATTTTATTTATTTATTTATTTGAGATAGAGACAGTGAGAGAGCATGAGAGGGGAGAAGGTCGGAGGGAGGAGCAGACTCCCCGTGGAGCTGGGAGCCGGATGTGGGACTCGATCCCAGGACTCTGGGATCATGACCCGAGCCAAAGGCAGTTGCTTAACCAACTGAGCCACCCAGGCGCCCTAAGCATGAATTTATTGACTAAATTTTGTCTTATTATTTTTTGTGTTTAGAGAAAATGTTTATCGTGGTTTTGATACATATATTTAATAGCTGTGAATTTCAAACTAATAGATAAGTAAAGGTTTCACAAAGATGTCAAATGGCTTATAGAAGTGTGTGTTTTTATTGTAATCTGTCTGAATATCTGAGACTGTCAGAGTCTTTAGAATGGCTTGTTTTCAGTGCTACCAGTAGGATAATTTTCTACTGTCTTCAAGAACTGAGGTACTTAATAAATTTATCCATATAGCATTAAAAACAGATATGCCTATCTAACGAAAATATTTTTAGTTTATATTCTTGTTTGTTCTTATTGTAAAAGGATACTTCAACACAAAATTTGCTAAATGAAAGGTTTATCATTACAAATAGATTAATTCAAATATTAACAATGCTTGCTTAGAATGTTCCTATGCAATAATCTGTATATATTTCACATACATGTATTTAAGGATGCCTTTCACCAAAAGGAACTGCCCTGTCCTAGGCCTTGACCTCTCTCTGGGTATATGTTGAAGTTAGTGGTCAATGTAGGGGAGCAGAGGCCTGATCTGTATTTCATTTAAGAGATTCTCTACAGGGCAATCTCAGCTCCAGATTTCTCTGCAGACTGGGAGAGACCTTTGCTGAAAGCGCATTAAAGTTCCACTTCTTTTCCTAATCCTCCTGTATATGCCTCCTATAGATACTGTTCTCAGAAGCAAACCCCCCAGAAAACTTCCCACATGCAGACTTCTGCATCAGAGTTTGTTTCCCTGGAATCCCAACCTAACATAAATAATTATCTCTTATTCTATTTTCAAACATGTTCAGTTCTAATTTATCTCATGGACACTGATTGGTAATCCATTTCAAAGTGAATTATTGTATCCATGGCAATTTTATTAAAGATATTCTTAATATTTTAATAACTACATCTACTTTTGATGAAGTACATATTTTGCTCTAGGAACTATAAGTACTATATATGGCTGGAATATATAGCCTACAATCAACCCTATGAGATCGATTGTATTATTCTTCACATTTTACAAAAGAGGAAATTTAGAAAGTTAAATAATTTACCCACAGTTACAGAGCTGAATATGAATCCAGAGAGCCTTTTAACCACTTTTTTTTTTATAAATCTGGTCCAAAATTACTAACATACCATATTTGCTCACATTAGAAGTCATGTGACAATTCCTAAGACTATTTGAAGGAGACTTCAAATAGTCAAATAAAATAACCAAGTTAATCAGTCATAACTAAAGAGAAAATGAAGCTTCATAACGAGTGTATAAAAAATCAAATATTTTTCTATATTATCCTCGACAATTACAAGTTAGCCCACTTGCGTTTTCTTATAAAATCTTTTTTGGAGAGCCTTGGTGGCTCAGATGGTTGAGCAACTGCCTTCGGCTCAGGTCATGATCCTTGAGTTCCGGGATCGAGTCCCGCATCGGGCTCCCAGCTCCGCACAGGGAGTCTGCTTCTTCCTCTGACCTTCTCTCCTCTCATGCTCTCTCTCACTTTCTCTGTCTCTCCAATAAACAAATAAAAAAAAAATCTTTTTTGAATACCTGACATTGCCTTTTCCTCAAACATGAGGAAAAATAAAATAAAAATGTACAGTTTAAATGAGACAGAGAGGGAAAGAGGAATGGAAAGAAGAGGGAAGAAAAGGAGGAGGGGAAGGAGGAAGAGAAAAAGATATGAGAGTAGAAGACAAGAAAAAAACAACAGACTTCGCATATAAAATTGACAGACCCTGGGAACTGTCCAATTGGCTAAATATTTCTATTATTTTATTTCAACAAAACAATATTAATAATATGAATAATCAGTGTACTGGTTTATCATCATTATGCACATTAAATTTGTTTTTTCAAAAAATAAATAATTGTTAAGCTCCTAACATGTTAGCAGCTGTTCCCACTGCTTTTTCCTATGAGCACATCTAATATTAGTATAAGAATTACAGGAGATCAGTGTTATTAGATCTATTTTAAAGATTAGTAAATTGAGATTCAAAGTGGTTAAACAGCTCGTCCAACATTATTCTTGTCTAACATTATACAGCTGGTAAATGAGATAAGATGCCAAATAAAGAATTTTTTCTATAATGTTATAATTTATTCCTTATTTCCATAAATGCCCCTTCTTTTGTATTCTTTTTTTTTAAAAGATTTTATTTATTTATTGGAGAGACAGAGAAAGTGAGAGAGAGCATGAGAGGAGAGAAGGTTAGAGGAAGAAGCAGACTCCCTGTGGAGTTGGGAGCCCAATGTGATACTGGATCCTGAACTCAAGGATCATGACCTGAGCCGACAGCAGCTGCTCAACCAACTGAGCCACTCAGGCGCCCCTTCTTTTGTATTCTTAAAAACTTTTAAATTAAAGTTTCTAAATTTGGGAAAAGCTTATTTCTTATTAAATCTTAATTCTTACTAAATCTTATTTCTGCTATCTAAAATACCATCAAATTTTAAAAGCTGATCATAACATCTTTTTTCCTAAATTCATAATTGGCCTTTTCACTAGAAATTATATCTCACTTTTAATTAAAGCTCTTCACCAGCTCTATCAGATAATATTTTGAATTATGGATATACAAACAAAAAACTCTTGTGGTCTCTTTTTTTGTAATTTTGATGTTATAAAAATGACTAATTCCCTGAAAATTTTTCAACATTTCAGATTTTTTAAATATTTTGTTTATTTATTTGAAAGAGAGAGAGAGACAGAGATCACAGGTAGGCAGAGAGGCAGGCAGAGAGAGAGAGGAGGAAGCAGGCTCCCTGCCCAGCAGAGAGCCCATTGTGGGGCTCGATCCCAGGACCCTGGGATCATGACCTGAGCTGAAGGCAGATGCTCAAGGGCTGAGCCACCCAGGAGCCCCTGTTTTGTTTGAAGATTTTATTTATGTGACAGAGAGAGAGCACAAGCAGGGGGAACAGCAGGTAGAGGGAGAGGGAGAAGCAGGCTTCCCACCGAGCAGGGAGCCTGGGCATCATAATCGGTTCTAACAAAGAAAATGAGTTCCCTACATTGGTAACATGCCCCTCTGTACCTCCCTCCTCTCAGGCACTTTAGTGGTTGCTGAAAATGAAAGTGAACAACCTCAAACTGCTTATCTTTAAAGGAAAAACATACAATATATAACAAATTATGATTCACCAAGAAGGGATTTAACCAAAAAAAAAAGCATCATTTTATTTATTTACTTTTAAAGATTTTATTTATTTATTCAAGCAAGAGAGAGCCAGCAAACAGGGGAAGGAGCCCAGAGAGTGGAAGAGGCAGAATCCTCACTGAGCAGGAATCAGAAGCACTGGGCTTAGCCCAGGACCAGGGGACCAGAGCCCGAGCTGAAGGTGACATTCACCAACTGAGCCACCGAGGCACCCCAGAATGCATCATTTTAGATGCGGAAAAGCATTTTGAATTTTTCACATAACTATTCTGACCTCCAAAGTGTGCTTGTGTGCGCGGGTGCGCATGCGTATACATGCACGTGCACATTTTTTTAAATCGTGGGCAGAGAACTATGAAGCCAAAATGTCTCCCATTTGGAGACTTTTAAATTTCTTTTCAAAATCCTATTTCCTTATTAATTTGAAGCTTTTAGTCCAAGTTATTGCCCCCACTGGACTGTGTTTGTCCCAGGTTTCAGTCACTCATTTAAACATACTGGTTGATAAAGTTCATTACCAGGGGATTCAAGATTAAATCAAGATAAAGTAAGTAGGCAATTGGTCACTCTCACAAATATCATTGGGGGAGGCAAGTATAAAGAAAAATAGTGTTTGAAAGGCTAACTGCATTTTGATACTGGCTAGTGTAGGTCAAAAGCAAGTAACGCGAACCTTAGCTGGCAAACCATTTTCCCTCTGATATCAAATGACAGGCAAGAGAGTTACAGTGGCAAACAATAACATTTGTTTAATTTAGATTAGAATACTTAACTCCTATCAGGTGTTTAATAGTAAAGAAAATTTCCTTGGGGAAAAGGAGACTGCTCGCTCACTAGATGAGCATTAATAGTTGAATTTTGGTGAGCACATAGAAGAAAAAAAGATGTTTTGTTCAATCAGTATCTCTCACCCCAAACTGATATTAGAAAACAAAAACCTAAATATTCAAAATTAGATGCATGTGAAAGTCAAGAAGGATCTCAAGTCAATCCTTATCCCATCCCACTTTATTTTCCACATTAGTAATATTTGCAAATTGAAGCGTATGACCCTAAATAATGAAATTCAGCACCAATTAAGAAACATTGTCTCTAGTGAGACAATGCCACATTTCACTTTGAAGATACAGAAATAAATTACTAATTACCCACAGATATGAACTGTTTGAATGGCAGCCTTGCATTTTAATGTGGTTATATAATTTGTTAAAAAACTTTATGTATTTGGTTTTTTACCCATCCTTCTTTCTGCTTTCTGGTAAAAACAATCCCTCCTCCTCTTAATATGAAAATATGAAACTACTCTTGGGGCACCAAGGTAGCTCGGTCATTAAGTATCTGCCTTAGGCTCAGGTCATGATGCCAGGCTCCTGTGACTGAGCCCCAAATCTTTGGGTTCCCAGCTCAGTGGGAAGCCTGTTTCTCTCTCTCCCACTCCTCCTACTTGTGTTCCCTTTCTCGCTGTCTATCAAGTAAATAAATAAAATCTTTAAAACAAAAAAAGAAAAAAGAAACTACGCTACTCTCTTTCCAAACACGGGATGTTTAACTGAGGCTTCCAATCAAAATTGCTTTTTCTCATGGGAAAAAATCTTGGATGTGTCACCTAAACTGGAATAATACCAACAGCCTTAATCTTTAGGGCTTATTCCAGACCAGACAAGATGTGCATGCAAGCTAGATCTGATGAAGCTGGAGGCCAGTTTCATGTCAAGTGGTGTAACTGGAGATGTAATCCAGGAGCTGCTAATGGCCATCATCCCCAATGTATACAAAAGCTAGTTAGTCAGCTGTTGAAAAGCTGACTTTTGTTGAAACCCAAAAATGAAACAAAACAAAACAAAAAAAGAAAAAGAAAAGAAGATGAAACCAGCATGCATAAAAAAAGGAAAGATTTAAACCTGAGACAAATCATACTGCTAATAATACATGCCTGGATCCATCTACTCCCAGCAATATCGATTTCATAAGCCCAAATCTGTCTTTCACTTAAACTAACTGAGGTTGGATTGTTGTTGCTTGCAACAGAAGAAAATCTAATTAATATAGAAATTGGGATCTGGAATTAGGAAATCTGCTTGGTTACAGGACAAGCAGGATTTGTTCATCCCAAGAAGGAAAATGGCAATCCATGTTACACATTAAACAGTTCCTTAAATTATTATCTGAGGTATCTTGAAATTATTTCTCATAAGGCAGATGCTTTTGAAACCGCATATAAAAATGTCAGCATATTAAATGACATGGTATAATTCCTATGGCCCTCAGCAAGGGCTGTGAGAGACACAAGCTGCAACCTACGCCAGGACACAAGACGTAGCTGAACAGCTATCTAGCTTTTCAAGAGAGGCTCCATGCTTCCAGTTGCCAGGAATCCCAGACCTTAGGGAGGCTGGACTATCATGAGTTTGGCTGAACTAAAAAAGTCAATTATTCTGCCCTCTTCTGAGGTTAGCGCATGCCTTAGGGAGGAGGCTACTTTGGAAGGGTCAAAAATTGTTGGAAGGTGGATTCTCCAGACTCTCCCTTGGACCTGTTGCTAAACTGTAGGATTGATGCTGATAGAGTCATCAATGTATTGAAAACACTTCATAATCATGGTGTGTTGTGTATTTACAAGGTCAAGGCATTCAGAGGAGTTACAGTGTTAGCAAAGTAAAAGCAGCAGTAGCAGCAGTGTATAGGTAATATTGGTAGTAGTAGCAACAGCAGCAATAATCATAGTAAAATAAGCCTGTATATTAAAAGTTTGAACAGCATCAGCAAAATCAACCCACTCACAGTATATCTATCAATGACAATAAGACTTGAAATCACTTTATTAATTTAAATAAAACTCACATCTCTTAGGATTATCACTAACAAAACAATATTCTGGAAGAAGCAGTTGCTGGGCTGTAGAATACCAGTCCTGTGCCTAAAATTTTCTTTCCTTTAGGATCCACTAGTTGGTTATGGCTTCCGCTGCTATACTGGCTTTGGGATAGAGACAGGTGATTTTTTTTGCAATAATCTAATACATACATCATCATTTATTTGCCACTGTAAGTCTAAGCCAAGGCTAGTTTATTCAAAGCTTAAACACAGCGGGGATAAATCCAAAGAACAACAAAAGTGGATAATCTGAATTAAGCTCATGGTTTTTTTTTTTCTCAAAGCCTACTGACATTTTATGCTAGCATTTTCCTTTGCTTCTGTGTCTTCAGGCCTTTTTTCTCTCTAAAGTCAAATCCTATATTCTTTAAATTAAGGTCAAAAGAAAACAATAGATTCCTCTTTCTCTCCAATCTATTTACCTATGGTCAGTTCTTCCAATGACGTAAGAACACATTCCTTCTCTGAGTGACTGACATGAGCAGTGACCTCACATTTCAGATTAGACTATCTTCTTACTAAGGTCTATATAACCTTGCCTTATAATTCTTAATAATACAGCCATCCTAAAAACAATGTCACATCTTCAGTACTCATTTAACAACTGAGTAACAATAAAATATACATAGTACTAAGAGTATGACATCTTTTGAATTAAATATTTTTGGTTTCTTATAGATTCCTATAGTTTTATTTCATAATATAAATATTAAATGCATGTTTTCTGTATGAATGAGTTTAGTGACTTTTTTCATGTTTTCATTAAATGGACTTAAAGCACAAATTACTGGAAAGAGAATGTGCTGCAATGAAGAATGGCAAAGAGATAAGGAGTTTTGGAGTGTCACAGAAAACTTTATTAATTTCATAACATTTACAGAATTCACACAAGTTTACTTAAAGACTTTGGTACCTTTCTAATATCACCAAATCTACCACCCCTTGAAATCCATGTAAACAAATCATTAGGCTTATTACTGTATTGGATTCCTCTCAGTATAAAATGATATGTCAGTGTTGAGAGTAGAAATAATGTCCAATTTTATAGGGAATTTATGGCACGTTTTAATCAAGATACAAAACTGAATTTGTACTATAATAAGGCATTCTGGAATATAAAACTTTTCTAATATTTATCAGAAAGAGGCAGACATTAACTTGGACCCGTACTTTTTAATAGAAAAATGTAGAATACCCAGAATAAATTTTCTTTCAAAAAACCTGTAAGAGGTATAGTTGCTCCCTTAATGAGCATTTTAAAATTCCATTACTTGACTAAAAAAAGTTACCCCCTACTACAACTCTTAAATTTAAGCAGCAAGAATCTCAAGGCTCACACGACTCAAGCAAAAAATCAAACGGAGGGGTGCACTGGTGGCTCAGTCGGCTAAGCATCCTCCTCTTGATTTTGGCTCAGCTCAGGGTCATGAGACCAAGCCCCCTAGAGTTCTGTGCTCAGCACAGTTTTCTTGAGATTCTCTCTCCACCCCTTCCTCTGCCCCAACCGCTGGTCACGTAGTCGCTAAATAAATATTTTTTAAAAATCACATGGGGTTGATCTTATAGCAAAATTTACTGACATGATTATTATTAAGAATATTGGTATCTGGGGAAGAAAAAAAGAATATTGACATTTGGGGCACTGGAGTGGCTCAGTTAAGTATCTGACTCTTGATCTCGGCTCAGGTCATGATCTCAGAATTGTGAGTTCAGACCCTAAGCTGGACTCCACACTGGGTGTGGAGCCTACTTTAAAAAAAAAAAAAAGGAAAAAGAAAAAGAATATTTATATTTAAAATCACATTCAAATGTTGAGAGTGAGTATCACTGTAAGGTCACTAACTCTCCTCCATTACAGCAAACCTAATTCTTTATAAATATGGAAATTATCAGAAAAGTGAAAAGCCATGAAGATTGTAAAGATGAGTAAATTATGAAAAAAGGAGTGGGAACAGGGGTATTTTATCTCCTTTCCATCATAGGCCAGTAGGAAATAATTTATTCTGTCATTTTTTATGTGTATACATATTTTCTTGTGTTATGAGTCTATAAATGTGTATACAGGAGAATAAAGACAAAAATGCTGGAGAAATCTTAACTGTGAACATTTAGAGAATAGATATGAACTAGTGAGATTCTGTTTAAATTTCAAAAATAGAACTCAAATTTATAAACTGAATCATTAGATGGATCCAGATCACTGTGATTTTATTTCAAGAACATGAAGAAACAAGTTTGAATTCTAGATTAAAAAAAATAGGTTATGTTGTATGATAGTCATATATAAAAGCGGTTTAAAACACTTGCAAAGGTAAGGAGGAAG
This sequence comes from Nasua narica, assembly GCA_028533885.1. Classification (NCBI taxonomy): domain Eukaryota; kingdom Metazoa; phylum Chordata; class Mammalia; order Carnivora; family Procyonidae; genus Nasua; species Nasua narica. The sequence goes on along the minus strand of CM052798.1, from coordinate 122,617,510 downwards.
ACTATAGTATTCGATTTCTCTGGAGTTCTTTAAGAAGGTGAAAGAAACATCCTCACTAGTCTGCGCTTATTTGTTAGTTCACATACTTCACTTGGAAGTTTTCCATATCTAAGCATTTCTTAGTTTCAACAAATTCATGATAATAGTATCTAGAAAAGTATTTACTAAAGTCAAGTATCTCCAAATGCCCTATGCAAAACCACTGAGAATTACTGTACAACAAAAACATTTTTAATACACACTTGTTATACAGAAGTGCCAAAGAAAGTCTGAATATCATCAACTTAGCTTTATTTAGTAAGATAATCCAAAATAAAATTGTCAGTATACTTAAAAAATACTAAAGTTTGTGTGTGTTTATTTGCTTTCTTGTTTCAGTTATGACTTAAATTTCTGGTTATAGACAGAAGGATTTAATAACTACTGGACAACAATCCAGGTCATATTCATGTGTTACTGCATTTTCAAGTTAAAATGCAATTGTATGTAAGAGCAGGCTCTATAAAACGCAAAATCTCCTACATGTAAAATATGTTATTATTACTGATGACTCAACAAGTCAATCAAAAACAAAAATAATAAATTATTTTAGTAAATCTGGTTATGTGCCAGGTCTATGATGCAACTCTATTGAGGGAACAGATCTTAGCAACGTATTCCCACACATCTCTATATACAACTGTTTGAAGGGACATACCAGGTACTATTTCTGAGCTTTTTTTTGGTATACAGATCTTGGCACACAAACCCCTTTCACACACGTACAAGTACTACCAATGCCTTGCCTTTAAACTTCACCATTTAAGTGCATTCTCCATTTTTTGAATAGACAACACATTCATTAGTTTCCCTGAACTTTCTCTTGCTGAATTTAGGATATTGCTCTGCCTGAGACAACAGAACTGAAAATCTGGAAATTAATGCCCTACCCTCCATTCCAATTTGGAATTCTTAATCACTGTTTGAGAGAGTTGGTGGTTGAATACTCCACTCTTTTGCTCCTCAGGCAGGAGAACTCTGAGGCGCATTTTGATACACTGTATCCCAGAAATAGTAGGAAAAGTTAAGCTTTAGGTGACCACTGTAGCAGCTTCTCTGATAAGGCAGTATTTCGAATTTGCTTTATTTATTGGGATTAATGTTCTATTTATGCTTGTATCTTAATTTTAATTATTAGCATTTGATTCAGAAACACAGACCAATTCATATTTGTGTATATATTCAACTAAATCCATTACTTTTTAAATTAATTTAATATATCCAATATATTATTGAGAATTGAATCCTTTAAGTCTCATTGCTGTATTAAAGGTGTGTTTGCCCCTCTCCTGAGGTGTAAAATGGTATTAATTTTGGGATATTCTTCCTAATCAGTACTTTTGGTTCTAAAGTTAAAAATGTAAATAGTATTTTCACTAAGACATGAGAAATTAATTACTAAAATTTCTAGATGAACGTGAAATAAAATACATATACAAGAGATTCATTAAAAGTTTTATCCATGACAAAAATCAAATCAGAATTATTAAGTCCTAATACCCAATATGATTTGAATTAGTTTGGCTAAACCTCTAAGACATTACCGAAATTGTTACTTTGCTTTGTGGACCCAGTCATGAAGGAGTCACGAAGTCATGTTTCTTAACTATTATTGACTCCTTAAAATATTACCCTAAATAGGGATGAGTAGAGATCAAATGTGACTTCCCTATCCTGATATAACCAAGCAGATAACAGATAACAGGCTAATTTTCCACAGTTTTTCCTAATAAGGGAGTTTGAAATTCTAGATAGCAGAACATCTTAGGGTAAATAAAGCTACCAACAATGTCATTAAACTGGTCAATTGCACTTGCATTTTGTTTGCAGAATTCCATTTCAATAAAATTGATTCTTTTTGTTTTAACAAAGGCCTTTTCAGACTTTAGTGCAATGTGTTTACAGTAAACCTCCAAAATTTCAATTACTGAGAAGGTAAAGGGACAGACATCTCTAAATTTTAATAAAAACCTGAGTTATCAGCAACATCAAATAGGGTAGATAGGAAAAGAAAATATATCTGAGGAGTTTGTTGCTCTTTAAAAAAGTCATTTAAGTAAATCAATAATTTTTCACTTAAGATACTGGATAAGACACTGTTTTCCTTGGCAGCCTTTATAGGAAAGGTCTGAGGTCAATTGAAAGGCTTCAAATCACTATTTACCATTCATACACAGTGATTTTCTATATACATTGAAGACATTTCTCATAATGTTGATTTATAGGTGCACTTAAAAAGGGCAATTGAAAAGAGTGTTCTTTGGGGTAAGTATCTGCTGTGGGAGGAACAATCAAAGAGAGAGGCTTCAACTAAGCTACCTAGTGTCAGAAAATGCAGTTATATCAATTCGAGTATTTGGAGACATAGATTTCAATCTAAGAACTGCTCTATTTAATGCTTTTTTCCTCTCCTAGTTTATTTCTTTCCTACTTTAAACAGCATTTCTAAAATGAACTGTTCTTAATATGTAAACATTCTAGTGTGAGTAGTGAATAGAACAATGCAAATGACTTATTTATTTGGAATTGTTATTATTGTTATACTCTTACATAGAAAGGAAAGAACTTAAGCTCCAGTAAGGAAAAAAAAAAAATATCTTCTTGGTTAAATGCTAACAATAACAGATTAACTTTTTTTTCAGTAAATTGTAGGAGTTCTTTTTCTAAGATCACTTCAAAAAAACTGTCTTTTTTTTAGATTATTTATTTATTTATTATTTATTTATTTTACAGAGAGAGAGAGATAACAAGTAGGCAAAGAGGCAGGCAGAGAGAAAGGGGGAAGCAGTCTCCCTGCTGAGCAGAGAGCCTGATGCTAAGCTCCATCCCAGGACTCTGAGATCATGACCTGAGCGGAAGGCAGAGGCTTAACCCACTGAGCCACCCAGGTGCCCCAATATATTACCTTTATAGGCTGTTTTATTCACCCAATTGAAGCATTATAGTATGATTAACATTTCTGGTAGCTTAAGGAGATAAAATTAGGACAGTGGAAATAGGAAATACCATCTGTTTTTTTCTAGAAATTACCCAACAAAATAAAATGACTAGAAACAACAGTTTGAGGCACAAAAAAGGGAATGATTTAAAAGTCTTGTGTAAAGGTGAATGGGTACTAGAAAACCCAGATTGAGATGGACAATAGACTATTTTGACTTCTACCTATCAAGTCAGTATATATTTCAGAATAAAGAGTTTGATGTTATATTTTTTCCATTTTATATTATCCATGACAGCAGAAATCATATTGTCTATGTTCTACATGGGTTACTGCAATAAAATCAACTCTGGTAACAATCATTGCTAATTTTTAAAAAAGTATTTAGAGTCCCAATCTACAAAGGATCATATAATTATATAGAGACAAAAGATTGTGTACAAAAATCAATGGCATGATACCAAATCCAAAGCGCTTATAATAAAACCAAGAGAGATTAAAATTAATTTCTCCATATAAATATAAAGTTAATATAATAACATATTTCCAAGAGGAAAATAATTCCCAGCTAGGGATGCCATTACCCCACACAGTACCCTACCAAGTACTATAGACCGGGTAGTTTAAGCAATAGAAATTTATTTCCTCACAGTTCTAGAAGCTAACAGTCCAAGATCAAGTTATTGACAAGGTTGTTTTCTGCTGAGCACCTGGCCTTTCTCCTTGGCTTATGGATAGCAGTCTTTTGATAATGATGTTACATGCTCTTCCCTCTGTGTTGTCTGTGTTCTAGTCTTCCCTTTTTATAATGATACCAGTTATATGGGATTAAGGTTCACCCTAATGACCTCATTTAACCTTAATTACCTCTCTACAGACCCTATCTCCCATAGAGTCATATTCTGAGGTACTAAGGGTCAGGACTTCAACATACAAATTTAGTGCGGACACAATTTAGTGGGGACACATCAGAGAAAGAGCATGCAAGCTCAGTAGATAAGAGACCATGTTTATTAGCACAATATTACACACAAAGATGCAAACATATTAATTTATTCCTACACATTGTGTACTCTGTGAGATTAAGTCAGGCCCTTTGGGTAATTGAGTCATTTACTGATTTTAATTAATCTCTTCTACTTTAATTCCTCTTGTAGTTCTTTTAATATGCCCAAATGATCACAGTAAGACAGTCTCCTTTGGCTTCATTTTTCTAATGTTCCTACATAGCTAGTGCTTTGCATATTTACCTGAAAGAACACGGGAAACCTGATAATAAGCTCTAGATTCCAGGATAACTAGGGACTTTCCTATATGCTTTCTTATCATTCATTATTCACCACTATTTTTCAGTTCAAGGAAGGTTTGCCATGTCAATAATTAAAAAGGGATATTAAATTATATTTTTTATCTTTATCAAACTGATATTCGATCTTTTTTCAGTGTCTGTTGAGTAAGAGATACTTTCAAGATATTCCTTAATCTATCCCAAACTTATCTCTCAGCCATCACTAAAAGATATACTCAGGTTGGTACTTAGCAACCAATGCAGAAGCTCTTTGCTTAGGTCATATGACCAAGGAAAGTAAACTCTTGATGGCAAATGTTCCTTTGAGACCTAAAAGCAAACTAACAGTGGTTCATGTAAAATGTAAATTTGTTAACTGATATTTCAGTGAAGTGAAAAAAATCAATGACTTTAAAGACAACTATATTACTCTGAAATAATTTATGTAATAAAAATAAACCTGTAAGATGTTTATTTTTATTATTACAATTTTTAAAGATTTTATTCTTTTTTTGAGAGAGAGAGAGAGAGAACATGAGCAGGGAGAGGAGCAGAGGGAGAAGCAAACTCCCTGATGAGCTGAGCAGTGAGCCCAAGAGGGAACTCCATCCCAGGACCCTGGGATCATGACCTGAGCCGAAGTCAGACAGTTAACCAACTGAGCCACCCAGGCACCCCAAGATTAATGTTTATTTTTAAGGAGGAAGATGGCATATTAATGCCTGAAAGCAATAAGATTAATTTGGAATATTTTCCAATTTTTGTTTACCTGATCTTTTAAAATGTATAGCAATATATTACCTTCTTCTGTGTTTACATTTTATTCACTTTGCAAGAATTTTTTTATAATCATCTATGTGAAAAATCTGTTTTAGGTATTGTGGCAATATAAATATATGTAATACTGTTTCCTAAATGGTGATTATGAATGATGACTGGATAAATAATATATTTATAGGCAATTTATATTTAGGCATTTATGGGGAAAATGACTTGGTAATTATACTTCCCACTTTACTGAGATCTGTAGAAAATCTCACATATATACTGAAACTGTAATAATCTATGTCAATAGGATTCAAGAATTGCTTTGACTATATAATATCAACAGAAAGTCTTCAAATTTTACAGTAATGAAGTGACAATCTTCCCTGTGACCAATCCTTTATTATTTAGAACTAAGAAAATTCCCTAGACTGACTAATTTTAATTTCATTTTCAATGTTTCATCTCACCTACTGAGGAAAAAGCTGAATAAGTTTATGATAAAAGGGAAAAAAATTTAATTAAAAAGTTCCTCCTTTTGTATATCTAAAATTCTGAACTGATCTTATATGCATTGCCCTTGAAGAGATCTAGTGATACCACAACCTGTTATAAAAGAAGAAAACTTACAATATAAAGAAAATATAAATAAGATGAGAGCATTCTTAAATTAAAAACCACTGTGTATAGATTTGAATTAAAGTGGGTTAGATTTTTAAAGTGTACAAAAATGAATTTGCTCATTTTAATCCACAGGATAAAGAAATTTATTGAAACTGTTTGATGAATTTAATCCAAATGAACAAGGTAGTGCATTCTCCATGTGGTATGATATAAAAACTTTTATAATTGTATATGTATGTAATTATGATTCCTTATTATATATTTGTCATTATGTAATTATGATTCCCTATTATATATTTATACTATAGAAAAACTAAACACTTTCACTGTGCTTTCAAAGTTAAATATGAATAACTGATGGTATTGATGCCCATAGTGATAAGAAATATTAAGCAGATGAAAAATGAAAATTATTTAGTCATACATAAATAAAATAGTATATATAGTAAGTAGATGATAAAAGGGAACAATCTTCACTCTCCCTATTATTCTAAAAATTGTTCTAAGAAGAGGTAAAATAGCATGGATGGTTTAAATGAAAAAATAAAAGAAATTATTCAAAGAGTTTATATGGCTAGCTTTTAAGAAAGGTTACATAGTTTTATGGTCAATAAAACCTATAGTTAGACAAAATGTAAGAAAGGCAAAGGCTGTGAAATATTATGCTTTGATATTTTAATAGTGTTAGGTCAGGAATGAATTTTATTTCACTCCCATATTGTCATGTTCAGTTAAATAGCTCCTTTAGAAGCAAATATGTTCAGAAAATTCTGTTTATTTTTATGAACAACTAATATGATGAATTCTTAAATTATCATGCTATCATGTTTCTATCAACCCATAAAAATGAATTCAATTTTCTTCATAACAATTTTGATATGGTGGAACGTGAAGAATGTAGAATTTATAAAGATACACACATGATGGATAGCAATGGTTAGTGCATATATAAAAACACCTGAAGTTGAACTTTATATAAATCATCGTGTTTCATAATCACTCACACATACACACATATATCAACCTTCCCATGTCTGACTTACTCATATGTGAAGTAGGTATTTTAACAAGCTCTAGAACGAAGGTTATTCCCATCATGTTTAAAACAATTATTCTATTGAGGTTTGTATTTTACGAGCCCTGTTGATTCTATGAAACATAAACAGGGAATCAATATTATATGCCTCACAATTCAAAATTACACTTGTATTCAGTGACACAATGAATGTGAAATAAGCAACCGTAGAATACCTTCATGACAATGAGTGCCTTGTAAGAGACAAAGATAAATAAATATGAGGTTCAATAGTAACATCAGTCTACAATCTTATATATGCCAAGTGTTTCTTTTTTCCACTTTTACTTTTAAATTTTAAGATGTAAATAAACTGCTATGTACAGCGCTCTACGATCTAAGCATGCATGAATACATCCATAGAGTATTCTGTTCTGAATGTTTGCTGAATTTCTTCACAACCAACATTTGCTGAATGTTCTTCACAAACCAGTATCCAATAGATATTCTAATAAGTTAAAGTACACAATCTTCTAAAATATAGCATACAATGTAGGGGGAAAAAATTCCCTTAACTAAGTAATTATACCACATAAAAAATACGAATGGATATTTTTCTATTTTTTTTCACAAAGGCCCACAGATTTTTAAGTTAGAATTTAATTGAATCTTTTTTTTCAAAGGTGAAATTCAAAAAATAATGGTATCCCTTTTCCTAAATCAAAATGTAAAGATGAGAAAATGATAAAGATAAAAGTGTTACTAGAGAATACAGTTGTGAAAGCAACAGCCTAATATTGAGGAGTATGTCAAAATACTCAAAAACAATCAGAGTACTAACAAACCAAATAAGCTTAGATTATTCCAGGCATTTTTCAATAATATATTCATGATAATGAGTCCAAGGAATCGCAGAAAAGCAAAGTATCAATAAATATAGTCAAGATCTCCATAAATTACAGCATTAATAATTAATCAAAAGAACCTGAGCTATCCAAAATCCTCTAGGGTAGAATCCCTCATTTTCAGATGCCACTAAAAGTATGACTGTCTCTTACTAAATACAATTTTTTTTCATTTAACGCAATTACATATATACTACTACAAAGTTGAAAAAGACCTTAGAAATCTTCTAAACCCAATACATACATTATAAATACAGGAAAAATGTGGTGATTTGCTGCAAGTCATAAAGGCAATAAAATGACCAGAAACCAAAGGATATTATTCTGATGCTCTCTTGTCTCCATGCCTTTGCTGTCCAGGAAAACTGCCATCTTTTTTAATCTTTCAGAATCATTCATAAATTTACATAAAGTAACTATAAATCTTCAATTTAAATTCATAAACGGCCCTCAAATAAAGTACTGAAGAGGGTAAAAATCAATTGAACTATCAAAAATGCAATGGATGGGACTAGGGAGGGGGTGTCTCTAATGCCTGGCCTCCAAGAATTCATGACCATGTTCCTCTGTAACCTTGGGTGAGGTCTGAACCTGGTCTTTGCTTCAATTTCCTCACCAGTGCTATGCGCATTAATATTGTCATTCTCATCCGGTTGTTACACTGTACAAAAAGAAATTGTACTGGTTCATTCAAAATAAGCCACAGACTTTGTACCTCCTAGAATATCACGGGGAAGAGACCATGTGTATCTTGTTCATTGCTTCAAACTACATACCTTGTGTTCAGACACTCAAATATTTGCTGAATGAATGAAAAGATGAATAAAAGCTTGGCACTCATGGGGTAGAGATATAATATGCATGAAAAAGATACAGTCCCTGCATCCACAGAAATTTATATCTCACAATGTGTTAATAAAATGAGAAAATAAATTTAAGAAAACTGAGAGACAAACTGGAAGTAATATAATGTACCTGCCCTTATCGAGCTAATAGCACAGCATGTTATTTCTGATAAATTATTTTCTTCTAAAATAAAACCTACCTCCATCAACTATCTCAGCAGCAGTTGACGCAAGGACTTTCAACTCCATGTAAAAAAAAATCCATGATGATAGTGTCCTGTGAAATTCAAAAGAGGAAATATTATCAATAAAGGGCTGGAAGTAAATGATGCAGAAGCAATATAATGATTTATTTGATTCAAAATTAGGAATTTCAAATATATGGTATATAAACCTGTGTGTGCGTGTGTGTGTGTGTGGAGAGAGAGAGAGAGAGAGAGAGATAAGGATACTTTTTTGCTTTTAAAGGAAGAAAGAGATTATGTACATATAATGAGTTACAGTTAAAAAGAACTGTACTTTTTCCTATGGGTATGAGCAATAAAACTGAATTTTCCTTCTCTAAATTATAAATGCATGTGTGTCCGTAAAAGCACTGATTATTTTGCTGGTGTTTTCTTCTTTTCTAATTTTATGATAGAAAATAAGTCTTTTAATTTCCTTGGTTGAATTATATTACCAAGGTCTAAATATTATTGATTCATGATATTAAAAGCAAAAAACAACACTTAGTGATCATAACAAAATGAAACCTGGCCTTTATATAAGAATATGTTTTCAAAGCAATGACAATTAAAACATTCAATTCCCATTAACATTAATGGAAATGTCACATTCATTGCATAGAAGTCTGAACTATAATTAATGTTGATCTTTTTTATTGTCAAAGCTGATTATCTAAACAAATATTTTTTCATCAGAAAATATTTACACACTGTCATTTGCAGAATATTATTATTTGACCTCTTAAAACTTATATGTTCCCGTCAGGAAGATTTATTGAAGTGGAAATAAAAGCTCTATAATAGATCATATTAATATTTCAAGGAAGCAACTGATGCTCTGCGAAGTTAAGACCACTGAACATGAAAGAGTAATTCTGCTCATTCTTTTCCTGGTAAGAAGAGCCTGACCAAACTTAACTTTTATGTTGTTTCTCAAGTGTTTGTGTGTGAGTATTCTTTCAAAGATTGTGCACTAAATAATGTAATTAGTTCTATAAGACCTCAATGAGTCTAACAGACGGGTAAAAAAAGAGTTCATCATTCACTTTGTTTTGTCTAGATATTCAACTGTCTAATAATTATATCTCAATCTAAAATGTTTCCACTCTTCCTCAGTTTGAACTAAAAAATTGCGCTTGGTAAATATGTTTAGGATATGAAGAATTCCATTTTTCATCTAAATCTTACCTCACAGAATTACCAGAATTACATAGAGCATTTGCTACACACTTCCGTGTGTGTGTGTATGTGTGTGTGTGTGTGTGTGTGTGTTAATAGTCTTTTCCACCCTCTCTTTCTTGGACAGAACTTCCAATAAAAAAAAAAGTCTGTATAGTGAATTTAAAAATGGAACTAAGAATAAAGTGGAATTTCATTTTCTCAGATAAAAACAAAGTGAATTGAGATCAAGTATTAAAACAGCAAACTTAACTTACATCAGGATACAGCTTTGCATTGGCATTTTGAGTTTGCTTTGCTACATAGTAACTTGATAGCTTTTCTTTGGGGGAAATAGGTTTGGTAACAATTTATTTCTGGTTGTTTTCTCTCAATAAGGTTATTGAGCTTCACACTGACTTCAGTATAAAATATCTAAATCCTAACTACAAGCACTATTGGCCTATTGTTCAGGATTCAGGGAGAAAGAAAAATAACAGATATTACACTACTGGAGATAAAAGTAGATGCTGTGACTCTTCCAGTTTATTTTGTGATATTAAATAACTCCACAAGTATTTATTAAGGATCTACTTATAAGGTAGAACATTGTGGGGTTTTCCCCTCACACTTATATATAAAGACAATTTAGCAAAACCCACTACTATCTGTACTTAAATAGACACCAAACTGGAAACTTCTTGAATTATGTCTACCTTAATAACTATTATCTAGCCAACTCTATTATATATTTCTATTCAAACCAAAGGCGATACTTTTTTTCATTCAGAAGATTTACCTGGAGAATACTAGATTCTTTGAATTGTGGTTATTTTGAGGTCACATAATTCAATTTTCTTAACTGTAATTGTGATTTCCTCTATACCATATCTATATATTTCGTCTATAGTAACACAGAACTGATTACCTTATAAGGTTATCAGTTCAGTTACAATAATATTTAACAGTTCTAAATGTTGTAAAAGTTTTATAAATATTCTCAATTGTAAAATGCCAACGCTTTGATTCGGCACTATGTCATCATTGCTGATTTTATTTGTGGGAAAGTGTGAAAACACTTGCCTATTCTACAGCTAATAAAGCAGCATGTTTGGATTTAAACCCAGGTGGTATATTTCCAGAGACCACATCTTCAGCTACTGAGCTAATTTGTAACATCACTTAATAATTTTTCCTTATTAAAAAAATAAAAAAATAATTCTTCCTTATATTTACCTTTAAAAAGGAACTGACCCTAATTGTAATTTTTGAACTACATGTAAGAATTCATTCCTTGTTTCAGCACACAGAACTTCAGTGATTAGAAGGTATCAATTGTCCTTTCTATGTGTATTGTCATACCAAGTCAAACAACTAATATGCCTGAATAGACATAGTTTCCAATATTTCTCTGTATTTTTCACATACCTTCCCCCACACACTTGTGCCATATTATACGGCGTCATTTAAGACATGATTAAGAACTGAACCAATGATCTGATGTGCCTAAATATGGTCACTGTAACCACAGTGCCAGACTTAGGATAGCTCCATAAAAAACACAAATTAGGGGAATGATAAGGTTGAAAAAATATATATAAGAGAAAGAGATTTTCTCACATGGAATTATTTACTTCACATCCTATGTGGTAGATTAGTAAATAATCTCAAAACCTGGATTAAATTGTATGTTCTAAGAATTTAATATCCTTATTTTCTGCCTTTTCTATAACCTGTCATATTAATGACATTTCAAAAAACAAACATTAATATTAAAACTCTGAATTATAATGTTTAATTATGCCTTTAATTATACCTTATTAAACTACACACTTAAAAATATACTGTCTTTGATCTGTCCTTAGGAGAGTCTTCCCAGCATACTCCACTTACTTTTTGGTAGAAGAAAGAGAAAATGAGGCTAAAGTTTGTTTTATATGTATTTTGTAGTTTGTGTTTAATTTCAACTTTTGTAAGGTATTCACTGTTGCTATATGATCCCTGGGCATTGTGTATTTACTAATGTCAGCTTTGCAGTCATATACCGTATTTGTGACTCCTCTAACACTCCAAGAAATAGCTTTTTCATTTGTTTGGTTGGTTAGTTGTTTTGTCTCGTTTTGCTTTGTTTTTGAAAATATGTAGGAAAACGTCCTAATGTATTTGATGGTTTTATCATATCTAAAATGTTGAAAAAGTATTAATATCATGAACACCAAACATATGAGATGGCTAATGGGACAAATGTTAAATCTTCAGAATCCACTGACGAAAGTGTTACGAAGTTCCTATTAGACAGTTTAGGTCCAAAAATTCATGGAAGCTGGGAATAAAAAATGGGGAAGAGGGTGGAGATGTTGGATAAAGCAGGATACTTTCTTCTGTGGAAGTGAGAAATTCTGTGCAATCCATTCCTATCACATTCCAGATGGGAACTTAATCACTAATCCCTCAACAAATGTTACCTTGGTCCAATATTGAAAACTACCTTCTAGCAGAAATACCATATTGTTACAGTCCTCTTTATATCAGTACGTCTTGAATCTTTTTTCAAGGGAAAGTACTCAAGAAGAAAGTCTCTTCTATATTCAATATCTTATGATGCTGTGCTCTCTCATTCCACTTGCCCCACTCATGTTAATTTCCTGTTACCACTTCAATATTTTTAATACAGTGTGCAGTCAAACAACCTCTTGGGAGATCTATGTCTTACTACTACTTGTCTCCCTAGTCTTCCTCCATTTCATAAATATCCAAGTGCTTATAATATGCCAGAACCACACAAAATGATGGGGGAAAAAATGGATAGAATAAAGATCCTTTTCATCACGAAACTTAGTCTTATGGAGGAGATAAACAACATACAGGTAATTTTAATCTGCAATGCTGCAATACACATAAAATTGTTTTCCAGGGGAGGATATCTGAAGGACATAACCAACCTCTGGGGAAGTTAGAGGATAGGTCTCATGGAAAAAAGTCTATGCATGTGCCACTAAGTAAGAGGAAGTTGGATACTCCCAGTAAATTGCAAATAGCACTTTACTTTTTTTTTTTTTAATGTTATGTTAGTCACCATATAGTACATCATTAGTTTCTAATGTAGTGGTCCAAGAAGCACTTTACTGATACAACTGTGGTGTTCAAGGTAGAGTTCAATGAAAGTTAAGCCCAAAAAAGAAAGCTAAAGATCAAACAACATGTTTATTTTACCAATTTTAAAGATTCAAGACTTTGCATTGAACGCAATGAAGAATTACTGTTTGTTCTAAGTTATTAATGATTATGTTCTTATAGAGGCTTCCAGCATGAGCCTGGCTCAATATTTAATCAGTCAGGCTTTCCACAGAAACAGGTAGCATGGTCAGGAGCTAGAACAATGCAGGTTCATCCATAATCCCTTTCTGCTGTTCACCACCACCCATGATCCACGTGTGTAGCTTCTGAACAGTCAGCAGTTATAAGATTCAAATAATTCGAAAATTTTCAGTTTCTGCACACTTTATCACCCACGCCTGATTTTTTAATGAAAGCACGTTAATTATTTTGCTACGTCATTGCTGGGACAGCATCTGCCCTCTGGCCTCACAGTCTGGTAAGGGTGACCATCTAGATGGGTCACAACGGCTACTGCGAGATTCACCAGGGCAGGTCCCTGACGGCCTAGCTCACAGCTGTCACCACTGTCTGAGCAGAGGGCATGGCATATGCAAGGGGTGGAAGAAACGGATCCTGAATGAACACAGGTTTGCAAGGAGAATGAATACTGAGTTGGATAATCAAACAAAACTGAATTCAAACGCAGGCTTGTCCCTGTACTTGCTGTGTGATCTTGAACCCGTTAAAGAGCCTTTCAGAAAAGAGAACTTCCGAACCTCAGCTGCTGCTTCTACAGGGACAGTAGTCCTAGGATCCTATTACACTGGGAGGTAAAGATCAAAATAAAAACAAACAAAAAAAACCACATTTTTTTTTTAAATTGGCCCCACATATCCCCAACCCCCGCCTCCACCCAGAGCTAAGTAAATAGCAATGTGGTTTCCTGCCTGAGGCAGACATTCAGAAGATGGCAAAAACTGTCTCACCGGGACTGCAGGGTTCGGCTCCAGCGCACAGGCTCTTCCCCACCAAGTTCTTTTCCAGAGGAGCGAGCCACCAGTTCCCTTGGACCGCACTAGGTTTCTTTCCTTTCCAGAGGACTGAGATTTTTTTTTGTACCAGTTAAGGTTTCCAATCATTAAAGGAATAAACGCAGTTTTCTAACTAACTAACTAACTAACTAACTAACTAACTAACTAACTAACTAACTGTCGACATCAGATGCCTCGGTGGGAAGACGCCGGATGGGCGCCCAGGCCCGCAGTTAAAGAACAGCAACACCTGGAGTCCCGAAGTAACTGGAGCCTCGACGCTGCAGCGCATGAAGTGTGAAAGGAGGAGCAACCTGGAGGCCAGCAGAGGCAGAGAGGGAAAAGAGGTGGGCTTCACCTGGAAGACGTGGTGCTCTCCCCTGGGCTCCAGCCCCGCCAGGTCTCACGGCAGCGCCTCCCTCCCAGAAGCCGGCTCCCACTTCCTCGCCGCCAAGGGACACTCCGCCCCTTTCTCACATCGTGGGTTTCGCTTATAAAACACTGAAAGTGTTCCTCCGCGCTGATGTAGTCCCTACCTTTTGGCCTCTTCTCTGGTCCCTACTGATCCACATTAAAAAATAAAAAATAAAAAAAAAAAATCGAGGGCGGATCTACTTTGACCGTATTTAACTACATTTAGCAAGAGTTTGAAATACCTTAAACACTAAACATCCTGGTCATCAAAACCAATGAGCATTACTTTCATCTTAGCACGTATCATGATTATTTTCCAAATTCCTCAAGAATTTGGTAGTTTCTAAGCTCTCTACTGTTGTACAATCATAGTATAACAGTTTCATGTAAGCTGTTAACATTATCTTCATAGGGGCACTTGGGTGGCTCAGTTGGTTAAAGCCTCTGCCCCCAGGCTCAGGTCATGATCTCAGGGTTCTGGGATTGAGCCCTGCATAGGGCTCCCTGCTCAGCGGGGAGCCTACTTTCCCTTATCTCTCTGCCTGCCTCTCTGCCTGCTTGTGATCTCTCTCTGTCAAATAAATAAAATCTTAAAAAAAAAATTGTCTTCATAAATATGATGTGGATACTGGCATTATAATCATGGGAGGTATAATCAATGATTAGTAGGCAACACTACCTACTATTTTTTTTTTCTTTCCCCTGGCTTCTTGAATAGACTGCATTAAACTAGATTTGGTCATTTTTATTGCAATAGTTTCTGGTTTTCTTTCCAAATGTCTTTGAGTCTCTTTTCTTTTTCTTTATTTTTAAAGAAAATATCATCACTTTCATATTATTAACTTGAATTTATAAAGTGCTGGTGAGGGCACCTGGGTGGCTCGGTTGGTTGAGCAGAGGACTCTTGGTTTTGGTTCAGATCATGATCTCAGGGTGGCCTCCAGCTCAGCAGTTTGGAGCCCGTCTGGGATTCTCTCTCCTCTCCTTCTGCCCCTCTCCCTGCTTGTGAGTGCGCTCTCTCTCAAATAAATAAATCTTAAAAAAAAAAAAAAGTGCTAGTAAAATTTTAAAAAATAATGCTCCGTGCAAATAGGAATAGTTTGGGGGGGTAGGGACTGGGGGATTCTTTTTGTCTTTGTTTTCTGCCAATAAATAATGAAAATCAAGGTCTTATAACATTTGCAGTAGTAAACAGTTTGGCTTGTGCCTTCTGCTCTGGCCCAAATCTGGGGCTTATCAAGTGCATTTAATCCCCATTTGAAAAGGCCATTTTTGATTGGTCTTCCATCAGTATCCACCCTTATAGCAAATATTCCTGGGCCGGAGTCTTGATGTTAATACAACCGCTCAGAGAAATGTTGCCATGATAACAACAAAGGATGCTGAACAATTCTTCCACCAGTAGACCACTGGTTCAGTAAACACAATTTTGTCAAAATACATTAGAAAACAGAAAGGGAAACGAAAAGAGTAGAAAGGTTGGCAGGACTTGGCTCACATTTAAAAAAAATTGTTTTCCCCACATTTAAACAGTTTCTTTTTTTTAGGAATGGATTTTAAGGAGAAAAAAACACAGGGCAAGTAGGTATGGAATAGAAAATAAATACAAATGTAAGCTGTTTCTCTAATTGTTTTATATCTACAACAAAGTAGTACAGAGAATGTCTTATATCAAACAAACAAAGCAATAAAGGTTTAGAGATCGATGTGTCCCCTCAGGAAAGGGTGGAGATTTCAGGACATGGTGTTTGAAATTTAGGCTGAAATACTTGTTTTTGAATGGATCATGGGGTGAGTGGCACAATGCATGCATTAAACAAATTTGGACAGAAATGGCCAATTGGCCCAGGAGTAGATGAAATGTTTGATTTCACTGTCATGTAACTACCAAAGTTCCTCCCCACAAGGCAGTGAGCCACGTGGCACTGATTAAGAGAACAGATTAAAACTATTAAGTTTTCGTGCTATGAACCAATATTAATTTTGAAACGTTATTTTGGTAGAGATCAGAAGTAGCTATAATGTGTACAGAGAGAATAGTTAAAATAGCTATTGCAATAATTCAGTCAAATGATAAGAGGAATTGACCTGAAGTAGTGTTTTGCTGGTCTCACTGACCATGTCCTACAATTTGTAATTTTTTTTTTCTGTATAAATAATAGGGTCTCAATCTTATTTGTTCATTTAATAGTCGAAGAAATATTTATCAGGGTTTTCTTTTTCTTGGCAAGATGGACAATTATATCTAGTTATTTCCTCAGTGTACAGTGTTTAAATATGGCAAAATCCAGTGATATTTCAAAAATGAACAGAGCCAGACACAACAGTTCTTAGTGAAGGAAAAAGTAAATATCTACAATAAGCTCACAACCAGCAAGGGCTACACATGCCACAAAGTGCCCCTTTCATTTCTTTAGCTTTTAGAGTAGAATTGCACAGGATATTTTAGGCAGAGGCTATTTCCAGACTCTAATATTGATTAATAAGAAGGATATTATGCCTATATCTCATGTATATTCATAATGTGTTTGATATATGGGATGATATACCTCTCCCAGCACGAGAGAGATTATTTTTCTTTCACAGAAATTGTAGTGTCTAATAGCATCATTTTCTGATAGCTCCACATATTTTTCTCTATCACTGGTAGCAAACAATGATGGATATGTTTCCACATTCTTGACGTTAATTAAATCATATGAAGATCTAGCATGAACTTAAATGGAGAAAGTTTTACTATCTGTGCATAATCCATTTTATGAAATATGAATGTGAATATATTCCTTTTTTCTCTGTCTTCCTTTAAGATTTTATCTTTATGTTTCTTCTTTACATGCCTAGTTGTGCTTTTCTTTTTAATTATCATGATTGGGCTTCCACACCATCATGGATTTGCCATTGTCCTTCATTAGTTTTAGTAAATTCTTAGCTGTTATCTCTTCACAATTTTCTAGGCCCTGTTCTTTCTCTTTACCACTCTTGGGACTCTAATCAAATATATGTTAAACCTTCAATCTTGCCCTATTACTTGGACCAAATTTTCCTATCTTCCCACTATTTACTTCTCTCTCTTTATTTTTAATTAGTATTGCCATATTTATATTTCAGTTTGGGTCTAGCTTCATCAAAAAAAGGAAGTTATTTTCTTTTCTTTCAAATAATAATGTCACAACCATGTTCTTCTGACAAAAGTTACCCAATACATTAATTTTCTTTATTTTTCAGTGACTTTCGTATTGACTGCTTTTTCACTTTTCAGATCTATCTTTTCTATAAAGCAGAGCAAGTATCTACTTTTGATTCCACTTGCAATGTTTTGTGAGGATTCATCCTACTTAGTTTCATAATTATATATCCTTAATATAACATATTTAGGAAATTAAAAAAATAAGAAACATTAAATCAATACTCATAGTTAAAAAGCTAAATAAAGTTCCTATAACTGGTTAAAAGTCAAGACAAATGATCCAAAACAACCAAGTTGTGCATTATAGTAATAATATTGTATGTAAGATAGAGTGTTTAAAAATAATACATTGCTTTTTATGAGCTAAGGTTTGTTTTCCTGACTGGAACTAACACTGAATTCAGTATGGTGGGTCTCCCTGAAGAGTAGAAGCAGGTAAGGAATTTACACAAAAAATTGAGAGAGAAAGCCATAAGGCAAAAAACTTCTTTGATGCCACTATATTCTTTTTTCTCATTTATGCTACTTATGAGCTAGATCATCTAATTTTATTATCCTCTAATACACTCCACTCCTGGAAGGCAAACATGAATCATAGGAACAAACAAAAGGCACAGGAAACACATGCATAATGAAAACAGAGAGGATACCAAGAAGCAAAACATGGAATATTTTAGGTTTTTTCTAAAATAATAGTAAACACATATATTATGACAAAGATACACTTGTACTTAAAGACTTTAATAACATTTTCAAAAAAATGATGCAGAAAGTGCCACTGATAAAAATTATTTTTATATGGTGTATTTTTTAGTAAGGCTGACTTTCCCAGTAAGGGAAAGCAACAACAGATTTGAATATTTAAAGCCAAAAAAGAGTATTAATCTAGGCCACCAGCTTTTACTATCTTCAGAATTAATTTAGCTAGGAGCAGAGTAAAGCAACACTATGATCACAGAAATCTGGAAAAATCTATGGGATCTGCCTCTTTATTTAAAGAGTAGCTACGGATTCTGCCTTTCATTTGGTCCTTATTAAAGACAATTTTTCTGTAACAGGAAAATCCATCTTTTTTTCCTATTCCTTCCTCTCCCCTACCTCTGCATTGTCTGAGAAACTCTTGAGATGAAACAATGCATGGGATGTGATGGGGCATAACCCAAGTGTGCTATGAAAGGGAACGAATCAGAAGGAATATTGCTTGAGGTCAGCATCTGATGTGTTCATTATTCCTGGATCTGTGAGGTACGCTGACAGGCAGAATCGTTTGCCTCATGGAGTACCGAGTGAACCTTTCTGAGATGGACAAGCGAAAGAGTATATGCAATATAAACCTTAATAATATAACATCTGCCATGTTACATTTATATTAATTTAGAAAAGCCATTGCAGTAATATTATATAGCTTTAGGATAAATTTATATTATCTCATGGCTCTGGTTAAAAATAAGGATTGGGAAAAACAAGAAAACTCTTGTGATTAGTAATATAATACACAGGATTTTTACCTCAGGCTCACCAGTTTGAATAAAGCAATATTTTAGATAGTAAATATTTGCCACCTGCAATGTAATGATTTTGCTTGTTATGTTAGCTAGCTGGTTCAGCTGTTTGTAGAAGTAAAATGCCCCATTAAAAATCAGTGTGGGGCACCTGGGTGGCACAGTCAAGCATCCAACTCTTGACATTGGCTCAGGCATGATCTCAGGGTCATGATCTCAGGGTCATGATCTCAGGGTCATGAGGTTGAGCCCCTCGTGGGGCTCCACGCTTAGCAGGGAGTCTACCTAAGATTCTCTCTCTCTGTTTCTCTCTGCCCCCCCCCCCTTGCGTGGCCACTCGCGCTCTCTCTCTAAAATAAGTAAATAAATTTAAAAAAAAAAACAGACAATACTCTTCATTGGTGATAATGGTGATTTTGTTAGATGCTGAATTTGTGTGGACTTAAACACTGGCTTCTTGTATTATTTGCATACGATGTGAAAGTATGTCTATAAAACCACAAAATATCTGAATGTCACTCTATACAGATTCTAATATTTCTCGGTCATGCCTATTTACTTCTGGAAACAACTTTAAAAAGTTAGGCTCAGTTTAAAGATAATGAATAAATACTTGGAAAACTCTAGAGCAGACTTGTGCATCTGTCAGATGCTTTAATGAAATTGAGAATTTTGTAAATGGAGTAATTTGGGTAAGGATGATTAGGAAATATTCTCAGGAAAATGAAGGTACACAAAGACCTAGAAACTGTCTCTCTACTTAAAAATCCTTCAGTGACTTCCTAAAATTGAGTCCACATAATGTTGGTTGAAATGTGAATTCCTGGGGCGCCTGGGTGGCTCAGTGGGTTAAAGCCTCTGCCTTCGGCTCAGGTCATGATCTCAGGGTCCTGGGATCAAGCCCCGCATCAGGCTCTCTGCTCGGCCCTGCTTCCCCCTCTCTCTCTGCCTGCCTCTCTGCCTACTTGTGATCTCTCTCCTCTCTGTCAAATAAATAAATAAAATCTTAAAAAAAAAGAAAGAAAGAAAAAGAAATGTGAATTCCTATGCTACCTAGCACCAATCCTTATCCCAGGCGCACACATCCATTCATCCTTGCACCACTGCTCTGAATTTGAGTATTTATACATTTTGAGCTGCCCTCCCATTTCACTTTTGCCTATTATTCCTTCCCTCAACTTTCCACTTATTTCACTCTTCTTCTGATCAAGGACTTGTATTATAATAATGTGCCTTTTCTAACCAGAAATGTTTTTATTCTTCTTGATTTCATTTGCTCACAGTGAGGAAATAGAATCTGTTGGAAAATAACCAAAACAAAAAAAGGAAAGAAAACTCCCGTGTTGCCCACTGCCAATGATCTTTAATCTTGCCCAATTTTAGTTTGATTGAGTTTGTCTGATTGTATTTAACTGAGCTATCTTTTGACTAATTGCTGCTTTTGGTAGGAATGGCTTAGCAATCTGCCTTCCTGCTCTCTTGGTTTTCTACTCATGTCATGCATCTCACTTTCCTGATGAAGCCAATCTTCCTATTTCTAACCAAACCTGAAATCTGTGTGAGATGTTGATTCATACTATATCCATATGGATTTTTAAATAAAAATCATACTCTTCAGTGAGCTTGTCAAATAGTAAATAGAGAAGTTCAAGAGTATATTTAGAAAAATGATATCTAGAATTCATGTTAAACTATTTAGAATACAGAATTATTTCTCCAATGAACTGAAAGAATAGAGACACATTGTATACTTTTCAAACCAACAACTGGGTAAGATCTCTTTTATTTCATATAAAAAATGATGCAAAAAAATGATGTTTTCATTACCCTTTTCTCAATCATTACATGTCACTAATTTAACATCACATTACTGTCTATTCTAGTTATGTTGTTGCTTTTTAATATACAGTTTTATTTTTATGATCATTTCATCATGAAGCCACTAACAGTGATATTGATCACTTCTAGCTATAGCACTATACATAACATCGTGATTTCACTTAAAATACAATGTAGCCTTTCTCTATATAAAAGTAAGATAAATGCACAATATGGATATTTTCAGCAAATGAGATAAATAATGATATATGATTTATCCTGTAATCAACAGAGGGATAAATTTAACATTTTTAGTTAATAGCCTGTAATAGTTTTACTTTCAACTGAGCTCAAGTTTATTTTTAAAATTTTGTTTTAAGGAGAATTATTTAGTGAATTACTTTAAAACAGACCTTCTTGGGTTTACATATAAGGCATGGGTCTATACATACATATATTTTTAAAAAAAGAAACACTGTTCAGTCACATGCATTTCCAGTTCTAATCATGAGAATCTACTGGCAACAATATGCTTGTTAATTGTCCAGAGAATAGCACTTGCTAAGGTTCTTGGAATTAATTTTCTTCCTTCCACCTCCAGTTTATATATATCATTCTAGTGACTTCCTTATCCATTTCACAGACTTTAAATTAAGTCTCCCCAAGCTTCTTTGCCACATTTCCATGAAATAGATTATACTCAGTAAACATCAATTGTGTTTAATCATCCTTGATAAAACACACCTCAAATGTTTTTGAAACCATGTATCTGTTCACCATTTTATGTTAATTAAAAACATTATGTGCTCAAAAGGAAAATACTGATTTATTAATAAAATAATATTAAAATCAACATTAAGATTTAAAAACTTCAAAAATAGTCGATAGAATATAAATATCAAATATTTAATACTCACAATCTAATTAAAAGTTTTGTTAATAACTTCTTTAATAATCAAAACACAGGGGCGCCTGGGTGGCTCAGTGGGTTAAAGCCTCTGCCTTCAGCTCAGGTCATGATCTCAGGGTCCTGGGATCGAGCACCGCATCTGGCTCTCTGCTCAGCAGGGAGCCTGCTTCCCTATCTCTCTCTCTCTGCCTGCCTCTCTGCCTACTCTCTCTCTCTGTGATCTCTCTCTCTGTCAAATAAATAAATAAAATCTTTAAAAAAATAATCAAAACACATAATTCCTTTTCATTCCTGTAAATGTACATATTCTAAATTTCTGTGTGATTTTTTCTTATGTAATATATTTTAAAAAAAGAGTTCAGTGGTCAACCTGTCATATTTCTTTGAAGCACAAAGTTGCATAACTTAAAATTTTTCATTGAATATATACTCTAATAAACATTTACATGTTTTAATTATCATACTATCCTTAGTACAAATGATCAAAACAATATAAATGTATTTTAAAATATTGTTAAATAACAATCATGAAAATCTAAAATGACAGAAATGGCAATTTCTCAGTTTGTTTTTTCTATTGATTCACATGTCCACAATCAAAATTATTTATTTCTAGAATGGCCTACCCTCATTTTCTGTTATTGGTTTTGTAGATGTAAGTATTCATCTGTAAGCAGATGAGAATGGATCTTTTGTTATTAAAATTTACCCTTTTTAAATATCTCTTGAGTTACATGTCACTAAAGTACAGTAATCTATTTTCAAAAGTTAACGATCTATCAGGTGACACATGTTTTTTTCAATTTTATTGAAAGCAATAATATAGAATCTGTTACTCAATTCTTGGTTATGTCATTCCCTTCGATTCACATTAGAGGAAGATACTTCTTTATTTTTTGTTAGTTTCAGAGGTAGAATTTAGTGATTCATCTGTTGCAAATAACACACAGTGCTCATCACATCAAGTGCACTCCTTAATGCCCATCACCCAGTTACCCCCTTCTCCCCATTCACCTCCCCTCCAGCAACCCTCAGTTTGTTTTCTAGAGTTCAGCATTTTATGGTTTGCCTCTGTAGATGAAGATATTTCCAACTGTTCTTTTGTATAGTGCCCATAAGGTTGTTATGCTTTGGAGCCATGCACCATAGTCAGATTGTTATGAAAAGAAAAAAAAAAAAGGTTCCCTTTTGAAAGTGTGAGGAATTCCAAAAGGGAAAGTGAGCAGGAAGCTGTATCTCTGTATCTTTAAGCGTATTATCAGGAAGATCAATCAATTCTAGAAAAGATAAAGGATTATGGAATTTAGAGATTTAAAAATTGATTCCCTTAAAGTTTTACATTTGTACATGCTCTTTATAAAATCTTAGACAAATTTCATGTCTTACATATAATTCACTTTAAAAACCACCAGCACATTTTACATTGAAACTTTTGTTTTCATAATTGTTTTCATCCAGGACTGTGAATAACTTGAGAAGAGTAATTTTTGCTCTGCTGTTTGTTTGCTTGCTTGTATATAAGAGGGCTAACACTAAGCTTGCAATGTAGGAGGTAATTTGTTTTTAATGTGATGAATAATATGTTGAATAATGTAATAGATATTTCAAAGTGTTATTGTTATTAAATACATTTTTAAATTCCTACTCTATAGTACACATTTGAGGTCATATTTATATCTGTACTAGCCTTACTGTATTTAGAGGTCATTGTGCAAAATGGTAAGGTCCCTGACCACATCTTGCGCAGAGATTTGGAGCCGTTAGCTAATCAATTTTTTTTTTCCTGTAAGCTCCCTGGTGCTTTCCTAGAAACCTGTACAGTGACATGGTCCTTGTAGTCCTCACTT
>CM052798.1:122561260-122593401 GCA_028533885.1 Nasua narica | reverse complement strand
CGTCCTGGATGGCAAGGGGGACTTCTAAATAGTAATTCTACTTACTTGTTTATATAAATCCAGATTTTCTATTTCCTCTTGATTCACTTTCGGTAATTTATGCTTTCCCTAGGAATTTATCCATATCATCTAAATTGTCTAAGTTGCTAACAAAAATGTGTTTGGCACCTTGGTGATCCACTTCGATATCACATTTACTCTATTGCCCAATCTTGGTGGCATAAGCATAAACACAGCAACCACGGTTTAGAAAATCATGGAGGATAGGCACTCACAATTCAGGGACGACAGTTTGGGATCCCCCAACAAATTAGCAACTGAGACCTGCAGGGGGGCATGCTAGCTCAAAGTGCTTAGCATCCTGATGGGTAATAGAGGAGGGATAGAATATTAACCATAATATCAGCAGCAAGAATAGTCTGTCACTCACCTTATAGCCTTGCTGTCACTTAACCATTCCCCTAGAGAACCATGATCACTATAAACCTCTAGGAGTACCTCCTAGAATTTATTTGAAGGAGTGCTGTGACTGCTTGAGGTAATGGTGCAAGACTCACCCCCAAATCATTTGGGTTTTAAAGATAAGTCAGTCCGACCCTCTGAAACTGAAGTCAAGAAATTAATCATTGTGCTAGCTCATATTTATTTCGGTCATCCTGTTAAGAGACTTAAAAAAAAGTTTTCAAAAACTAAAGTAACATATTATTGAGCAAGTTGCTAAAGAATCTTATTTACATAAAAATATGATTATGGTTGAGACAGTCATTTTTCTTCTTCACGTTTGGAAGGGAAAGGATATAACAACTGGTTTGAAATCCCTTCTATCCTATAGGGGATGCCCAGAGAAAGAAGCAGCATGATTAAGTCAAAACCTCTCATAAACAAGCTATGACAGACCTTTTGGCAAACACACCAATGGTCCTTAACTCTGGAATGTTTTTAGCAGGATGAGCACGGTCTGTTTAGTTTTGTTCATATCATACAAACTCAAATCTATGACTTTAGAATCATGACTTCCTGGAAAATACTATGTATGCTATGTTATTATTCTAGCATAAAATTTAGATACCTCATGGTTCAAACAGTTCATTTTTATATAATTAAGTTCTCACTTATATACCTACACATTTCAAGTTAAATAAGGACCAAAATGAATTCTAACGTGGCCAAGAAAAAAAAGTATTTAATGCAGCAGTAGTCTAAAACCTCTTAATGTCTCCTATATCACATGCCTTTTTACATCCTTGAAATTTTTAGTAAATTTTTTAAAGATTTATATATTTATTTGAGAGAGAGAATGTGAGCACAAGCAGGAGGGGAGGCAGAGGCAGAGAATCTCAAGCATACTCCACGCTGAGCATGGAGCCCCATGCAGGGCTCAATCTCATAACCCTGAGATCATCAATTAAATTCCACATATCAATGAAATCATATAATATTTGTCTTTCTCTGACTGACTTATTTCACTTAGCATAGTATTCTCTAGCTTTGTTTTGTTGCAAATAGCAAGATTTCACTTTTTAATGGCTGAGTAATATTACATACACACACATACACACCATTGACATCTTTATTCATTCATCACTTGATGGACAATTGGACTGTTTCCATAATTTGGCTATTGTAGGTAACACTGCTATAAACTTTGGAGTGCATGTGTTCCTCTGAATCAGTATTTTTGTATTCTTTGCATAAATACCTAATAAGGCAATTGCTAGATGGTAGGGTATTTCTATTTTCAACCTTTTGAGGAACCTCCATACTATCTTCCAGCGTGGCTGCACTAGTTTGCGTTCCCTCCAACAGTGCAAGAAGTTTCCCTTTTTTCCACATCTCCCCAACACCTGTTGTTTCTTTTGTTGATTTTAGCTATTCTGACAGATATGAACTGATATTTCATTGTAGTTTTGATTTGTATTTCCCTGATCATGAGTAATATTGAGCAGCTTTTCATGTGCCTGTTGGTCATACGTAGGTCTTCTTTGGAGAAATGTCTATTCATGTCTTCTGCCTCTTTTTTAAACTGGATTGTTTGTTTTCTGGATTTAGAGTTTGGTAAGTTCTTTATAGATTTTGGATCAGATATTTCATTTGCAAATATCTTCTCCCATTCCAGAGGTTGCCATTTAGTTTTGGTGACTGGTTCCTTCATTATGAAAGAAATTTTTTATTTTGATGAAGTCCCAAAAGCTTATTTTTGCCTTTGTTTCCCTTGCCTCAGGGATATTTATAGAAAGAAGTTGCTATGGCTAATGTCAAAGAGGTTACTGCCTATATTCTCCAATAGGATTTTAATAGTTTCCTATCTCACATATAGGTATTTAACTCATTTTTAATTTATTTTTGGGTACGGTGTAAGAAAGCGGTCCAGTTTCATTCTTTTGCATGTTACTGTGCAGTTTTCCCAACATTTGTTGAAAAGACTGTCTTTTCCCCACTAGATATTCTTTTTATATTTGTGGAAGATTAATTTCCCATACAGTTGTGGCTTTGGTTCTGGGTTTTCTGTTCTGTATTATTGATCATGTGTCTGTTTTTTGTACCTGTTCCATCCTGTCTTGATGATTGCAATATCAATCAATTGCCATATCAATTATGCTTTGTAATATAACTTGAAGTCTAGAATTGTGGTGCCTCTAGCTTAGCTCTTCTTTTTCAAGGTTGCTCTGGCTTTGCGGGGTTATTTGTGGTTTGATGCAGGATTTTTTGTTCTAGCTCTGTGAAAAATGCTGCTGGTGTTCTGATAGGGATTGCATTAATTGTGTGGATTGCTTTGGGTAGTATAGACATTTTAACAATATTTGTTCTTCCAATCCATGAGCATGGAATGTCTTTCCATTTGTTTGTGTCATCTTTGATTTCTTTTATCAGTGTTTTATAGTTTTTAGAGTACAGGTTTTTCATCTCTTTGGTTACATTTATTCCTAGGTACCTCATTATTTTTTGTGCAATTGTAAATGGGTTTGTTTTCTTAATTTCTTTTTCTGCTGTTTCATATTTGGTGTTTAGAAATGTAACATATTTCTGTATGTTGATTTTGTATCCTGCAACTTTCTTGAATCTGTGTATCAGTTCTAGCAGTTGTTTGCTGGAGTCTTTTGAGTTTTCTATATAGAGTATCATGTCGGGGAGCCTGGGTGGCTCAGTGGGTTGGGGCCTCTGCCTTTGGCTCAGGTCATGGTCTGAGGGTCCTGGTGGGGGTTCGGGGGTTGAGCCCCGCATTGGGCTCTCTGCTCAGCGGGGAGCCTGCTTCCCCCTCTCTCTCTGCCTGCCCCTCTGCCTACTTGTGATCTCTCTCTCTCTCTCTGTGTCAAAAAATAAATAAAATCTTAAAAAAAGAAGAGTATCATATCATCTGCAAATAGTGAAAGTTTTACTTCTTCTCTGTCAATTTAGATACCTTTTATTTCTTTTGTTGTCTGATTGCTGAGGCTAGGACTTCCAGGACTATGTTAAATAACAATAGTGAGAGTTGACATCCTTTCTCCTTCCTGCCCATAGAGAAAAAGCTCTCAGATTTTCCCCATTAGTTGAGGATATTTATTAGTTGTGGGTTTTTCATACTCTTTTTTCTTGAGGAATGTTGTCTTTAACCTACTTTGTTGAGGGCTTTTATCGTGAGTGCAGCATTACTATGATACAAAAATCAGATAAAAACTCCACTAAAAAAGCAGCACAGGCCAATATCCCTGATGAACATGGATGCAAAAATTCTCAATAAAATACTAGCAAACTGAATCCAACAATACTTTAAAAAAATCATTCACCACAATCAAGTGGGATTTATTCCTGGGTTGCAAGTGTTGTTCGATATTCACGAATCAATCAATGTGATACATGTAGAAGTAAGTTTAATATCTCAGTATTGACTCAGACATTTCTCCAATTTTACCCCCCTCCATTCAGTATATTGATGCACATTTATAGTATATCTGGCTTTCCAAGAACCCATGATTCTGTCTTTCTGGGAAGCAGGAGTTATTTCATTTTCATCTTCATGTTAATAGCAGGTATCACCAAAAATTATAGATTTATGGAGTGCTTATTATGTGCTGGATACTGTCTTAAGTGGGTTTCATGTACTTCCATTCATTCTTAATAAAAGCCTGGTTAGGCAATGTTATTACTCCCATTTTTCAGAAAGAAAAACTGAAGCCAGAGAAATGCTGAAGTGACTCTTTCAAGTTACACAGAGCAAGAATTGACCCCAGACAATTTGATGCCAGAACTCTACTGTGTATAGTCTCACTCAAACTCTATTAAAAACTTAAAATAAAAAAAATAAAATAAAAACTTAAAATGAATACTAAAAGCAAAAACAAAGAAATTATTGCAAACAATATGGTACTAGCAATAAGATTAAGAAAACATTTTTTTTAAAGATATTTATTTATTTGACAGAAAGAGAGAGAGAGAGAGATCACAAGTAGGCAGAGAGGCAGGCAGAGAGGGGGGAAGCAGGCTCCCTGCTGAGCAGAGAGCCGGTTGGGCCTGGATCCCAGGACCCTGAGATTATGACCTGAGCTGAAGGCAGAGGCTTTAACCCACTGAGCCACCCAGGCACCCCAAGAAAACATTTCTTATAATAATACAAAAATGTTGAATTATTTCCAAACTCCTCAAATATAAACACAACTTTATCCAGAGGTTGTGGCAGATTTTTAAAAAGTTATGTCTGTGAGCCTTTCAGTAAAACCAATGTGCAGTTTTCTCCTATCTGAACATGTATTCTGGAATTTCTAGTATTAGGAGTTTTACTGTATTTCATTTTTTGAATACACATGTTCAGTATGGTATAATACCTGAAGGCTAATTACCCTGTGCCTACTCTACTGCATGTCATATATGGATGCTTTGTTTACCCGCTGTGATCCTGTGATTTATAACAGAAATATATATTGGTCCCCATTTTGGGCACAGGCTCCTAAAACCTTAGGAATTTTTTAAGTGATGGGAGTGATAAAACGTGTCTATTATTATGTTAATGAGGTGACTTGTGGAATGCAGGGGGAGTGGGGGGTACATCACAGAGGGATAAGGGCTGGCCACCAAAGGAACCAACCATGTAATTAGAAGGCTGAAATTTTTTTAAGTTCCATCCCCTGATTCCCAGAGAGGAGAGGAGCTGGAGGCTGGATCAACTGCTAATGGACAATAATTTAATCAACCATACCCGTGTAATCCATGGAGATCTGGAGAGAATGAGGTGCCTGGAGAGGGCAAGAAAGCTCTGTGCCCCTTTCCACATGACTTGTCTTATGTATCTCTTCTATCTAGCTAATTGGTTGGCAGCACAAGTGAACTACCTAGCCTTGCAACTGGTGTCTGAAGTGGGGGCGTGGGAAGAGCAGTCTTGTAGCACTGAACTCTTAACCTGTGGATTCTGACACTATCTCCAGGTAGTCATGTGTCAGACTTGAGTTGAATTGCAGGACACCCAGCTAGTATTCAGAGAATTGGTTATTGGAGGTGTGGACCCTGTCCCTGCCAAGTTAAAACCGGTTCCAGAACACAGAAGACCTGCCACTATTTTTCTCTTATTTAATTGTGATCTTCATGTTGGAACATGTCATCTTAGATGTCATGAATATTACCTACTTCTCCCATTCACATTCGATTTGCAGTCTAAACATACATACATATGTGTGTGTACACATATACATGGATATACATACACATTTATATAGTAGACTATGGTATGAGCAAAGATAATTTTTTTAAGTAATTAATTGGGGGGAGGAAGATGTGAGGTAGTGACAAGACGAAAAAAGAAAAGATCAGTAGTTAAACCATGATTCATTTTGGAAAGCTTCCAGATGAGAAGATCACAAATAATTTAGCAGAACTTAAGACCTGTACTGGGAGGAAGCAAACACAAAATGCATCAAGGCCAGACACATAACCATTTTGAATATCTCATTGCTTAGTTTGCATTTTTTAGGGTGGAAAGGGCAGAAAGAGGATCTAGATTGGAAATGGGACTATTCAGCATAGCTCAACCCTTTGTCCTTTTCCTTTGTCTAGTGAAAATGTGCATTTCCAAGGAAGAAACACATGAGGTCCTATCAGCACTGACATCATTATGTGGTTCAACTCAATTATACTCCCAACTGAAACCTAAAACACTGTGCTGATATAGAGAGCTGACCTTTGAACAACACAAGGGTTAGGGATGCTAACCCTGGTATAGTAAAAAATCTTCATGTAATTTTTGACTACCCCAAACCTTAACAACTAATAGCTTACCCTTGACCAGAAGTCTTACCAGTAACATAGTTGATAAACACAAATTTTATATACTGTATTATATACTGCATTCTTACAATAAAGTAAGTTAGAGAAAATAAAATGTTGTTAAAAGTCAAAAGGAAGAGAAAATACATTTACAGTACTGCAATATATAAAAAAAAAATCCCTGTGCAACAGGACCTGCGTAGTTCAAACTCCTGTTGTTAGAGGGTCAAATGTAAATAACTGGAAGCAAGGGAAGAAAGACAATAAATCAACATTAATATAATTGCTACTATGTCCACCTCTATGACTAAATTGGTTTCTTTTGATCAAAAATGATGAAGGTTCACCCGACCTGAATATGAAAGAGAGGATATTTAAACAAAATGATGGGTACAATAGGAAAGATGCACTGTAATCAGGAGCACGAGTAAGCAAATTGTTTCTGATTATCTTTGAAATTAACAACCATGTAATTTCTAGGCCAATAGTAGCATAGAGGGCGTTCACTGATTTGCTCCAGGAAAGAAGCAAAGTCTGGAATGGCAACTGATATTAGCATCACTTCCTGATTAGGATATACAGTATTTCATAGTCATTGCAGATTTTGTCTTGTGTTTGAACCTACAAAGAAATCAAGTTAAATAAGAAAGCATATCTTGTCAGTGGGTGAGTACACGACTCTTTCAGGGGCTTTCATTGTGGTCTTCTCTCTCCATGGATCAAGTTACCAATGAGGGAATCATTCTAGGTAATATATTCAGATCATATATACATATGAAATACTTATTTATCTTAAATAAAGCCTATCCCATTATTATTTCCCCAGTTCTAGAAGTTAAGCATGTATTTATATAAATATGAATCACCGGTAGCTATCAGTAGTTGGAATGTCAAGAGTCTTCATTTCTAACAAGATCCCAGGGGTTATCAATGTTGCTGATCTGCAAATCGCAAAAGTGTGAAGCAAACAGTCCAAAGATATATGTGTGTGTGTGTGTGTGTGTGTGTGTGTGTGTGTGTGTATCAGCAATTTCTGGAACTGAAGAAATAATAAAGGAAAAGCCTTTTCTGTCCTACTATAGAGACTGAGGTACATACTGGCCAAGACTCCAAGACCTAAAATCTAACACTAGGTCTCCAGGAGCTAGCCATAGCAGAGCCGTTATCTATTACCGCTCAGAAAGTCAGTGATTCCCTAGCTCTAGTACAAAGTCACTTTAGTAAGTAGCCAGTGGTCCTTTTAGAGAAAGTTTGGTGAAAGATTCATATATTTTCACATAATGTATGTCTAGACATGTTTCAGAATTCTCAGAGGGACATGACCCCGTAGTCAATTAAGGGGCTTAAGGTCCTACTTATGTCTGGAAACTGAGTAAGAAGCGGATTCCAGCTAGATGTTTGCCCCTCCCCTCTCCAACCCATTTTCCTACTAATACTTGCCAACAGTACCTTTCTAGACTGTCCATCTAGTTCACTTCTCCAGACTCTATGATCAAATAGCCATTGCATAGATCCCCATTAAATCAAAAGATTCTGTCCTTATGACTTGTTTTTGCTGGTCAAATGCAGCCATCTGTCCTCTACTTTTCTCTGTTCTCATGGCAATTAAGGAGTTCAAATTCAGTGCAGCATCTTTGTATCATTTACAAAGCTTTTTTTTTTTTTTTAAATACCATGGTGAACGACCTCTATTTCTTGCAAACCTGCTGGAATGTGTGATTAGGGAAGGAGAAGCTGAGCAGATTGCACATGATAGTTCCAATTCAACATTCCCTGTTTTCTGAACTTTGGGGCTCTTTCCTTTATAGTTTTGCAATGTGTAGATCAGGAACATTGATAATCCCTGGGATCTTGTTAGAAATGAAGTAGCTAACATCTGATCAGATGCTTAAGCATTTGCCTTCAGCCCAAGATATGATCTCCAGGTCCTAGGATTGGGCCCCATAGAGGGCTCCCGGCTCAGCAGGGAGTCTGCTTCTCCCTCTCCCTCTCTCCCACTGCTTGTGCTTTCTCTGTCTCTGTCTCTCTCTCTCTCTCAAAAGAATAAATAAAATCTTAAAAAAAAAGAAATGAAGAATCTCGGCATTCAGACTACTGAAAGATACCAATGATTCAATGCACATTGACATATTAACACTGGCAAATACCTGATATTTTATCCCCTTTGACTTTAGGCCCCTGTTGAGTTAGGGCTTTAGTTAACAATTGTAAACTAATAATCCTCAGCCAGATCTCTCCTAGAGCTACAGGAGATAGACTATCAAAGCAGCCATAAAGCCATCATGACTTTCACTTGCTTTTACTCTAGGTACTCTTTTTAGGGCCAACCTATGTTGCAATAACAAACCTCAATCTTTGAAAAATAGCACCTGAATGCCTCAGTCACTGTTCTCTCCTCACATTGGCCTGCACCCGCGCTTCTCCTCATTCCACAATGTGGCTGGTTTATAGTTTTCCATTTGCCCCAGGTAAGGAGGTAATGTATGCAACTCTCCATACATGTAAAATTTCAATCTCAAAACTCGATTTTCAAGACCTGTTTCCTGGGCTTCTGACACTACTGAGTATTACACTAGTCAGAATCCAAGAAGCAAATAAGTGCACCTACAAAAAGGGTGATTAAAAAGGGTTTAATAAAGGGATTATTTTCTCAGATGTGGGCAGGGTTAAGGGAAACCAGTAAGATATGGGAAAGTGGCTGAGAGGTAGTAACATTCAACTGTTCCATGTTATACCTGAAGAGACAAGGTGAGGGAGTAGATACCAGAGCCAGATCTAATTCAACAGAGAAAAGCAGCCACTGCAGAACTGGTGTAGGCAGTGAATGAGCCATGGGAATAAATGAATGATCTCTTCTTTCTCTGATCTCCCATTGACTGATTCTGACAAAAAGTAGGACAGCAGGGTTTTTTTCTTGAGATATAATTCATGGAATAAGAACAAGGTGGAAAACTGGAGAGTGGATCTAGAATAAGTAAAAAAGAGAATACCAAGGTAAGCTATACCTTCCTACCTTCTGTTTTTAAAGATAAGCTATACCTTCTTACCTTCTGTTTTTAAAATAATTTTATTAAGATTTTATTTATTTATTTGAGAGAGAAGAAAGCATGAGCTGAGTGGGGAGAGGGGCAGGGGCAGAGGGAGAAGCAGGCTCTGCACTGAGCAAGGAGCCTGATGGGGGCCTCTATCCCAGGACCTTGGGATCATGACCTGAGCCGAAGGCAGATGCTTAACCGACTGAGCACATAGGCATCCCAACAATTTTATTTTTATTTATTTATTTTAAAGATTTTATTTATTTATTTATTTGACAGAGAGATCACAAGTAGGCAGAGAGGCAGGCAGAGAGAGGGGGAAGCAGGCTCCCTGCTGAGCAGAGTGTCCGATGTGGGGCTCAATCCCAGGACCCTGAGACCATGACCTGAGCCAAAGGCAGAGGCTTTAACCCACTGAGCCACCTAGGCACCCCCCAACAATTTTATTTTAAAATAAAATATTTTTTAGACCTAACATTTCTACCTAGTTCTTTAAAAATTTTGTTCTCGTTACATACTAATCTCCTGTCTTATATCCTTATATATATATCAGATACACTTATTTTAAATTTTTGTTTCATCTCTTTAGTTAATTCTATCAATTACTATGTTATTGGCATGTGTGTCTTTCATACATTGGTTGCACTCCAGAAATGTCTAGAATTTTTGTGTGTAAGATATCAGTTACTTTGTAAATGATAAATGTCATGTAAGGGTTAAAAGAGAGCCTAGTCTAGATTTTGGCCCTTCCAAGTGAGTTAAGAAGTGCAGAAGCATTGTCTTTCAGGCAGTGTGTCCCAGGCATCAGAGAACCATTGCTAATTACTCTACCAGTCAAAACCTTAGGAAAGGGTTTTGCCTTTAGATCATGACAAAGAAGCAGGAAGGGGAGTAGACAGGGCACTTAAATTTTAATATATGAACCTTGGATTCTAAAGGAACACAATACAGAAATGAATGCTTAAGTACAATACCTTTTTCATTAACTCCTCACCCTGACAGAGATTTATCCTATTATCCCTCAGACATGAGTATTAGTGGCTGCTTATATTTATAAAGAGAGAGGTCATGAACACCACAAGGTAACGTGGGGAGAAAAGGAAAGCAGAATTTTAAGATTTTCTACTAACCTGTCTACTCAGCTCTTAGTTAGAAACAACCTCCATCCATACTCACATGTACAGCCTTATTCTCCCCAGGAATTCATTCCAATGAAGGACACACACTACTTAAAAGGTAACTTTTTTTTTTTAAGTTTAATCAATGCAAGGAGAGCAATAAACACAGGATTATATGAGTACCTATATGAGGGGCACCTGACAAAGATCAGAGAATATGTTTGTGAGGAGGAAATCTATAAACCGAGACCTGAGTAATATGTGATCTGCTCGGTGCTGGCCTGCCACGTTTCAACGGCCTCTTCCAACCCAGTACAGGATTCTGGATTGACTTTTTCTGCACAATGAAAAACTTTAAATTACTAACCTCTGCTTCTATTAAATCTGCCAGAAAAAGTTCATAGTTTGAAAACCAAACTGGCTCCCTGTTGGCAGAAACCTCTTCACCTCATTCCTATTACCCACGTATTTATAAACACACAAGTGTATCTTGAATGGGTAACAATACAGTTTTCTCCACATGGCCTGTTGGCTTCTTTCAGTTTAGATTTTTTTCCAAGCATATTTTTAAGGAAAGCAAAGTCCCACAATAAAATAATTAGGTTGTCTTTTCCCATACAGTTTTCTCTTTCTTGCCAGTTTTTCTTTAGCTCTGCCTCTAACCCAGCCTATTCCTTACATGAAGTCTTGTTACTGCTATTTTGTATCTCCTCGAACATAAACTCAAATGCCCACCCTTCTTCTAGCAATATAACTATATACAGTGGTGTTTGTACTACTGGCGATGTTATCAAATGATTCATAACCGGTTTCATATGGCACTTCGAAAAGGGTAGAGTATAAAATCCTGGGAAAAAAGAAGCAAACAAAAAACAAAACTCTGCTAAGACATTTTTTTTGGCTGGAAATTCTACTTAACAACAAGTACAGTTGTGATTTAATATTTATCTATCAACTTTGCACACTCTTCAAGGATTGAGAATATTTTCACATTATTTTTAATCATTGAAAAATATGTTTTTCTAATGCTCTCCAGCCCATGCCCACTCCCTCTATTATAAGGAAACTTTGTTGGGAGTAGCCAGAAAAGAATCTCCTATTTCATGTCATAATTAATAAACAAAGAGGAGATAAACAAAGAGTAGATACCTTTTAGTGTATTCTCTCTTCCCAAACATGTACGTAGGTTGAACATGAATTTTAAAAACCGCCATTTGTCAAACATCTAGGTTGTCACAATGGTATGTTAAGTAGCTGTATCATCGGGCAATGTTGTGTTAGACCTGGCTTATACTGGATCTCCAAAGCCAACTGTTAGATTTCCAGGGCTGGTAGATGTCACACTGATAACTTGAAATCAGTCACGTTGAGTTATTATACCATGGAAATCAGTAATACTACATTATAGGGCTTTTTTATTTTCTGGAGAATTGGTTGCTACACATTTACCAGAGCATCACTTATATACTGTGTGAATGTGCATGAACACACACACACATGCATTATGTACACACACACACACATATTCTTATACACACATATAATACCATTTATCCCAAATAAAAATCCACAAGGCAGACATTTTTCCATGAAGAAAGGAAGTGTTATTATGATTATATAATGAGCAACTCCAGTGAAACTGGAGTATTTATCCTGCAAATACTTTGAAAATCAAGACAACTCTAAATTGGTCTACTTTATGAAAGCTCATAATGTTAATAACAAAAAGTTAAAGAGATCACTGAGGACAAGTCATTTTCCACATTTCGGTGGTGTGACACAATTTAAGTTACACCATATTTGAAAACACTGGCAGCCAATTTGTTGTTGTCTTTCTGTTTTGTTCTCTGAGGGCAGAGACAGGGATAGTTTTCCTCTGTTCCTCGCTGAAGACCCAGTACCTCATGCAAAAAAATGGTATTCGGTAAATATTTGTTAAATCAATTCCTGGATTAAACTATAAATGTAGATTTTCAACCCATCTGGAAACTTGATAAAGTACTCTGTGGAATACACTCCTTGAAGAGAATATAAAGTAACTGGAATGTCTGGTCGCTGAAGATCTTTTCTTAAGTGATAAACAGTGTTAGAGAGGTATGTAATCATTGCTATTTTCAATCTCTTTAGCAGTTACTTAAAAAAAAACTCAGAGAAATGTGAAACGATAAGACATTAAGAAATGCTACAGCCTCTGACTACAGATGGGAAATCAAAAATGATTATTCTGAACACAAACATTAATGAATTCTGAGAGACTAACCTTGAAATAATGTGAGTAGACCGTAGGCAAATGGAATGATACAAATAATTCAAGACACCTTCATAAATAAGTTAGAGGACAGACTTATAACAACATAAAGTGGCAAATCTAAAGAAAAATTGCAAACCAATAAAGTCCTCCTTATTCCCCCTTGTCTGAAAGATTTGCAAGAAAATAGTGAAGAAAGTAGTTTTGAGACTTTAAAGAAGGTTAGCAATTTTTTCTAGTCAATTTCTATGGTAATATTTTGCCTTTCCCTGGCACAAAGAAAGCTATTCCCTTGGTCAGAGAAATAAACCTCTTTTTCCATTTCTCAGTGTGTTTCTGGTTATTGTATTCAAGGGAAATCCTGTCATTGTAAAGGAATCCATCACAATGAAGAGAAGGATCAACCATATTCCTCCCATTCTTAGGAGGGGTTGTTGCATAGATACAAGTACTACTTTTGGGGAGTAGAATTTAACATTGTTCACAATTTGTAACTATTCCATCAAAAGCAAGCACATGTTAGGCTGCTTCATATAATATCTGAAGAAACAGATCAAATCCAGTATTGAAATGATCCTCTATTAATATTCATAATGATTATTTCTCTTTTTTTTTAAGATTTTATTTGTTTGTCAGAGACAGAGTGAGCACAAGCAAGGGGAAAGGCAGGCAGAGGGAGAAGCAGGCTCCCCGCTGAGCAAGGAGCCTGATAATGGGACTCCATCCCAGGACCCTGGGATCATGATCTGAACCAAAGGTGGGAGCTTAACCGACTGAGCCACCAAGGCATCCTGGTAATGATTATTTCTTTAACAGGTCATTCACTTGAAAAAGGAAAGGCTATTATCTCAGTTTGCTAGGGTTACCATAACACAGAACCACAGACTGGATAGCTTAAACAACAGAAATTTATTTCTTCATAGTTCTAGAGATTAGAAATTCCAGATCAAAATGTTCATAGGGTTAGAAATTCCAGATCAAAATGTTGATAGGGTTTGGTTTCATTCTAAGTCCCCTCTCCTTGATTTATAGACAGCTGTTCTCTCCCTGGGTCTTCAAATGGCCTTGCCTCCATTGCCTCTGTCCTGATTTCCTCTTCTTACACAGTCATAATGGATTAGGGCCCACCAATATGACCTCATTTCACCTTACTTATCTTTTAAAAGTCTTATCTCTGAATATAATCACACTCTGAAGTACTGGAAGTTAGGACAACAACTTTTAAATTCAGCCCATAACAGCTATGGGCTGTCTATGCCCGAATTATTTAATAAATTTTGCATTCATTGAACTTAAATTATTTCTTTGCCAAGCTAATCTATGCAATCTGTATTATTCAATAAATAAAAACTATAAATGCTATTTATAGCTGAATCACCATTCGAGCTGGTATGGACTGTTGGCAAGAGGAGAGTTTGCTAATGGAACATGTTCTTGATAATTCACATTGGCTTGTTTAGTTTCTCAATATATAAAATAACTTTCTTACCTCACACTTACATTGTATTTTACAGTCCTGTGGCATCATTGGTTTTGAAGGGAAATTCATCAACTTAAAAATAATTAGCCTCATTTCAGATAACAATACTTTCTAAGGTATTTCATTAAGAGTGTTCAGTAGATTACAATTAGAACATTTCTAAAGCCTTTCAAACACACACACACACGCACGCACGCATGCACAGAAGGTACATATATACGTATTTATAGGCGCAGGTTTTTTTTTTAGTTTTGGTTTTGGTTTTTTCCCTAACAAGAGTTTTAAGAGCTTTCTTCACATTCTCGAAATAGATACTGACCCAGAAAGTATAAGATGAAATAAAGTTGGTATCAGAATCAGGGTTCTCAAGAATGACAATCCTTTTGCTAGAACATTTTGAGAGCTGGTCGTTAACTCCACAGATTCCAAACGAGATTTAGTCTTTGCAAGCAGAGATGTTTGTTTATTTGCTTGTTTGTTTTCCATCTGCTTTAGATCAACTAAATTCTAAAGTGCTCGATGTCTAGAATATCTTTCAATATAAGTATTAAGCAGATTATATGGTTTTCAAATTTTTTCTTCTTGAACAATTCCAATAGGGAAACATACTTTAATCATGCTTGTGTGAGAGTGCTCAGACTGAGAGCAAAGGAAAGCATCTGGTCAATTTTTAGTACTAATGGTATCATACTATGACTGGACACTTCTCTCATCAATCAGGGAATATTTACTTAGTGCCTACTCTACTTTAGTTGCTGTGCTACAGAGTAGATATACAGCATGCAACAATCGGGGAGATACAGTTCCTGCCCTAGCACATCACAATGATGATGTGTTTACAAAGGGTGAAAGAAAGACACTGAAGTACAAGCAACATGGAGCAAGAATGATCTAACCTGGTCAGAGATTCCAAACCTGGGTAAGCTCTTCCAAAACTTGCGTTCTAGGCTAACAGTTCCCCTTTTGTTTCTTGTACTCTAAATATGTCAATGAATAAGCTATAGTTAAGTTCTGCTTTTCCTATT
The DNA here is from genome assembly GCA_028533885.1 of Nasua narica. Taxonomy (NCBI): domain Eukaryota; kingdom Metazoa; phylum Chordata; class Mammalia; order Carnivora; family Procyonidae; genus Nasua; species Nasua narica. The sequence continues at coordinate 122,578,261 of CM052798.1, read as the reverse complement.
TCCTTCTTAAAAATCAGATTTCTATTCCTTTTTTTTAATATTTTATTTATTCATGTGAGAGGGAGAGAGCAAGCAAGCGAGCACAAGCAGGGGTAGAGGCAGAGAGAGAGGGAGAAGGAGACTCCCCACTGAGCAGTGAGTCCGATGCAGGACTCGATCCCAGGACCTTGGGATCATGGCCTGAGTTGAAGGCAGATGCCTGACCATCTGAGCCACCCAGGCAACCTAGATTTCTATTTCTTAATACATTTAATTATATCTTGTTTCACTCAAAGACTACTGACTCTGTAGTTTTGCCTGGAGTAAAAAATGTGTGAATGAGGTTAAAGGGAATATCACATCCTAATTTCTGGAATCTATGTATAAACAAGCTAGAAAGTACCAAACAACATTTGTACGATATGTTTTATTGTGGCTATATACTTTAATACTTGAAGTTATTAAGCACATAATCCTATGCTTCCATATTGTGAACAAGTTGAGGACTAGGGGGTTTGTCTTTTTAACCATCGTGCCTACAGCATTTGGTAGCGTACTGATGCTAATAAGCTTTAAATGAATAAATAACTGCATCACTAATTGTTATAAAAAGTTTCTTCTTTCTGTTGCTGTAATTTTTGAGGAAAAAAACCAGACTATTCAAAGACTTCTCTTTTTAAAGTAAGTAGCGTAATTTCCTGACTTTAAGAATCTTTCCCAAAGTGTCCTTGACAGATAATCACAAATGCCTATTTGTTGAAAGGATAATGGCTTTGATATTATTATTTTATCTCAAAAGCAATTGATTAAAGTAGGAATTAAAAATCATAAAGGTATATAAGAAAAAAAAATGAGTAATCTACCTTCCGTAATCTAGAGATGATAGTTTCCAATATGCAAACTATCACTGAGAGAATTAAATGCATATAAGGTAGCTAGGTGTTTCTTTATAATTTCTTTGTGCTATCATGTTTCATTTCTTCTGAAAGCAGTATTTCCAGATAGTTAACTCACCAATTCCTGCCCTCTTCATCCTGATACTGTTAGGCAGTGATTCCTCATACTATTACTTTTATGACTGATGACCTTCCCCATTATTTCAAAGCACTACTTAATTGTCATTCTCAATATATGGTAAGTTAATCACAATAACAACTTTTTTTTATAAACATGTTAGGACAAATAACCTTTCTGAATAAATAGAAAATGTTTGTGACCATTGTAAAAAAACATTCAAGAACGTAATCAAATTTAGTGAAAGTCATGTATCTGTTAAAATCTGGATGATTTTCATGAAATAAGGTATTTAATGGTGACAAAGCCAAAAAAAAAATGAAATAAGAATAAGGAATTAAAAAAGAAGCTAGATTTATTTATTATTAGTAGGTATTCTAAAATAATACTATTAGTTTTATGGAAAGCAATATGTATTTTTATTCAAAGCAGCAAACTTAGAATTCACTATGCAGAACAATTTTCAGTACAAAATTCAAGATTCAACTTGTAACTGCGTGTTTGAATAAACGGCTAGCATATAGTAATATTGCAGATAAATAAGGACTGGTTTTTCATTTAGTGGTTATATTAAAATTATAAGTGAAGTAGTTATTTTGATCAAATAATGAATTCTTTCTCTAACTTCAACCATTATTATATCACTCCTACAGTAACAACTTCCATCTATTGTTTGCAATATTGCCCTCCTAATAGACACATAAAACAATCTTCAAACTCAGTTAGCATGAAGTTATTATAATCAGCAAGTGATTCTCCATATGTGATTTTTTTATTTATCTCTGATAAAAATGATACAATTCAAGTCCACATTGAAACATTAAAATTGCCTCATAAGTTTTTTTCTAATTTGCAACAGAAAGACTATAGTACGTGTGAAAGAATAAATATCATCCTCAACTTCATTTATAAAATAGCAAGAATGAAGTATTGATTACTCAGTTTTGACCTAAGGAATACTGATATTTGAACAGGAGTCAGGGAATATTAGAACTCATGTGATTTTGGGTTTCAGGTGAGACAAAAAAAAATTCTGGAATTTTAAGTAGCATTTCAGTATACCACTATAAAACTGACTTTTAAAAACCTTACTTATTTTCCTTTAATGCAGGCAAAACATAACATAAATTAAGTTAAAAAAATCCTATTTAACTTAAACATTTTTTCTCAGATTTACTTAAGAAGCTATTACCTAAAAACATTTAGAAGCTACAATTTCTGTTACATTTGAAATCAACTTTCTTAAAACACCTAAGTAGCATACTACACAATAATGAGAGCATCCTCCAAATCACTAAGAAAGTCACTGTTGTACTTCAGGACTATACATTGTCAGTTCTGTAACATCACAATAGGACCATAGAGTATGGTTCACTTTGCCTGTTTTGCTTGCAGTTCATCCACATTCACTGAAGGTCATTAAGTATAAAAATAGACATTGCTAGTGGATAGCACTTCCATAGCACAGTTGAAAAGCCTTACTCAATTTATCCTGCTGCCATTATGAATATTTTCTTAAGCCAATGTGGCAATAGCTTTATACACCCCAACACCTTAATATCATGGTTCTGCATCTTACTCTATGCTGACAAATTTTAAACTATTTTTTTAGATTTTAAACGTTCGTATGACCTGGGAATCTCTGTAGGAAGTTGGAAGCTAATAGTTAAACGTTTGTGAAAAAAGAAAAAACCTTAAGACCACACTAGGAATTGGACATTTATTGAGAGATTATGTTAGGCAAAGTGTAAATTGTTTACCCTGATCGTTTTATTGAGTCCTAACAATATCCCTCTGAATTAGATACTTCAATACCATATCAATTTGCTTTGCAAATGAAGAAAAGGAGTTTCAGTGTAATTAACCTACTTGTCTGAAGGTATACATTATGTAGGTCCTTACAAGAACTTGATCTCCAAGTCTGATACAAATCTCATTCTCAAATGCTCATTCTAATTCCTCAGAATGGTTCAAGTCTAAAAGACATTACTTGGATCCTGGAACAGATAGGGTATTAATGGATATCTGAATAAAGGCTGTAGTTTAGTTAATAAAATACCAATGTTAAATTCTTAGTTTTGACAATGTACTATGATTATATAAGATGTTAACTAACATTAGAGGAAAATGAATGAAAGGCATATGAGAATTTCCTTTATTATTTTTGCAACTTTCCAGTAAACCTAAAATTATTCCAAAAAAAAAAAAGTTAAAAATTAACAACAACAACAAAAACCCTGACCTAAACACAGCTAACACAATGGAGTGATAATGAGTGATTAATCATTTAACTGAAAAAACTATTTTGAAAAATTTAGTATCTTAGTCCTTTACCTTGTCTGTATCTTTATCCTGAGTAGGAATTGTCCGAAAGTGACAATTATATTTCATACAAATAGATTTTTCATTCACAATGTGATATAATGGTTGTATTCTTAAACGTAGCATTGTATCAAAAATTGTGTTAAAATGTTTCAATAAGAAAACCAAGAAAGACTAAGAGGTAGAGATTTTCATACTTATGATAATAAATTATTTCACTTTTAGTAATTCCTGTAACAAAGGTGTTTTCTTAATATTGGCATAATTTCATATCTACAAAAATAAACACCTTTTAAAAAACTGATTTTTGCACAAATGTAACTTCTTTTCCTTTCTAGTGTTTTACTACTACTAGAACCATTAACACAGACATGCATATCTGTTTTTATCAAGTCGGTACCCATTGTTATGCAATTAAAACAGTCACTTATACAGAGTTATCCCTACAAAGTTCGCTTTATTTCTTTTAATACTAACTCTAAATTGCTATCACTCTCTTGCCCATTGCCGGTTCCCTGGCATTTCAAATAGTGCCTGAAAGATAAGTACCCTAAAATTTCAGTATGAGTTATAAAAACCCATGCTATAGAAAAAATAACTGTACTAAAATTCCTAAGCATTTTAAACATATTAATTTTGCATTTATTTATAAAAATCCTGCCTTCTTTTGGAAAAAAATTAAGATTACACACACACACACACACACACACACACACACACACAAAGTCATAACTGAAAGTGTAAGGAATGAAAGTCAAATCCCAAACAAGCATAGGACATAGAAAATGAAGTCAAGAATCAAGCTTCAAAACAGAAATAATTCTGTTAAGCTATCCTAACATGTAAGCATTGTAACAACCAGAAGTCTCTAAATTTTCTAACAATAAATCTTAAAAAGGAGGAATTATCAGCATTTACAAGATTCGTAGGATCAATTTAATTGCTCAGATAAGCCCAATGAGTCCTGCACACAAGATGAGAAAGACATTTCTCCTTGGGCTTTTTATGAAGATAAATATTATGTAAACGACTGAATGATGTTCTCATATACTGTCTTTCCAATAAATATTGCAATGAGTCATCTAGGACTATTCTTGGAAATATCTGTTCTTTAGTGCAGAAGGCATCAGGGTATATGTAAATTGGCAAAATTAACTCCTTTGTTTTCCAAATAAGGGAACTCAGGTACGTAGTTCCATTTTTTTTTTTTTCTGATTTAATTCAAGGCTGCATTTTGTAGTATTTGTGCATTATAGTAAAATATACAGGACATGTTTTTTACCTGTCCTATTTATTTTTAAACTGTGCTTGAACTCAGAATCCTTCTCAACCCTGTTCTAGCAGCCAATACTAAATGGTTCTAGATTCCATATGCAATGAAGCATACGTGCCATTTCTTAGCTAGAAGGATAAACAGACTAGACATTATTTGGTAAATCTTCCATATATATTATTATTGAAAAGCTTTTAATAAGTGGCAATGCATCTGGAGCCATACTCTCTGAGCAATATTAAGAATACTACTGTTCTGTTTTCGGGGAAGCACAGACATACAGATAACATACACTTTAATATATATAGAAAAATAATAATACTCATTGAAATATTATTCCATGTAAATCACTGTGAAAAACACTTTCGTTGGATTTTTCTAAATTTTAATCCTTACAGCAACTTTACAAGGTTTTTATTCTTATCATTACTTAAAGATGAGAAAAGGAAGTGAAACCAAGGTTAAATTGAAATCTTCTAATATAATAGGTGGGAAATCTGACAATGTGTTTGTTTAAATGAAAGAAAAATCCTACTTTTAATTGGAGGAAGGTCATGGAAAGACTATTTGACAGAGCCACGACTCTGCAAAAAACTAGTCTGGAATACATAATACATCTCCCAATCAAAAATAAACCCAATAGATATTTGGGATTTAAACACATTATATATTTAAGAGTGATTAAGACCTCAAGGTTCAAAGCCTTACTATATAAGGCTTTATATATATAAAGCCTTATATAAAAATATATAAAAATCATAATTTTCATATTGAAAAAATGTTAAAGAGATCAATAGACATCTCTGCTATTAAAAAAAAAGCTAAGATAATTCCTATAACTTTAATTGAATTACTAGTGTGAAATACACTTTAACTTTGTGCTATGATTTTATATACTTTCTGAATTAAGTCATCACAGATTTATAGCAATGGTATGACATAAATCCTATTATATACAATAATTTCAGCAGGGATATGGCTAATTATGTTATAAATTTTTAAAAGATGGTACAAATTTTAATTGTACCACATGCTTGAAAATAACATTGGTGGTTTAGTGAAATTTCAGTGTACTCTGAAAAGAAATTCTCATTGTTATGTATCAACTCATTCTTCAGAGAAATGCCTACATGACAGTTTACATTTATAAACACAGTTAAAATATTGTGATAAAACTCTCAGAAAGAAAATAATTTTAAAATAGTGAGAGATGTAAATATAGATACAGAGAGGTTATAGATATATTCAGTCACACAGTGTTCTTTCTTCAGTTTGTATCCAATTAAAAATTGTACATATTAGACATGCATTTAAAAATGATTAGTTCTTTTCTGAATGTGAACAAGGCTGACTAAAGACAGATAATCATATTAGGATTAAATTAGGTAGCTTTTCCCTATGAAAACAATTATGGTTTCCAACTAGCAAGCCAATACAACAAACAATCTTTATACCACTATGAGTGTCATTAAACTATCCAATAAATTATTAAGATTTGGTAAAGCAAAATAGAAACACCTGCCACTCTGTCAATGGAACAGATGGTCAATAGCAAATTTTCAAATAGTCATTTCCTAAATTGACAAGAAGAGTCAATTTGACATTTGGCACACAAAATAATATGTCCCTTGTGTAAAGAAATCTAAGCAAGTCATGGGAATGAAAACCCATATTCACTTCTTTGTTACAAAAGTCAAAATAATAGAACTAGTTTTTAAATATTAATGTGTATTTTAAATTATTGTCAGGTGCACAACATTTCAATTAATACAAATTCTAATACATCACACATTATAAATTAAACTGGCTGCTGAGCCTATTGATGTTTATATTAGATCATTTTGCATGAATAAAAGTTTAAGAAAATAAAACATATCAGTATTTCTAATGACAACCAAACTTTGTTTTCCAAATGTAAAATTTTACCTATTTACACAGTTATAGGTATACTGAATTTAAGATAATGTTTTTCACATACTGCATGAAAAATTAAATAATTGAACCTGAAATGCAATTCAATTTCTCTTTGAAAAAGTAAGGGGTTCCAGGGTAAGTTTAAGAGACACAGAAATAAAGAGAAAATAGATTTGCTTACTTCTTAATGAAAAAGACTAATACTAGCTATAGCTTACCAATTATTATTATTATTATTTGATCAAAAATTTAAAATCATCTTTCTTTTCCCTTTTTATTTTTTTAAGACTTTTTTGGAGAGCAGTTTTAGGTTTACAGCAAAATTGACAGAAATGTACAGAGTTTTCCCATGTGTTCTGCCTCCTACACATGCATAGCTCCCCTCATTGTCAACATCTCCCACCAGAGGGTACCTTTGTTACAACTGATGAACCTAAATTGACACATCACACAGTGCCCATTGACAGTCATTAGTAGATAGTGGTTTACATTACTGCTAACTCTCTGTGTTGTACATTCTGTAAGTTTGAACAAATTACATAATGGCATATATCCATCATTATAGTATCATATAGAATATTTTTCTTGCCCTAAAAATTCCCTTTCATCCGCCTAATATCCCTCACCCTTGTGGTTTTGCTATCTCCATAGTTTTGCCTTGTCCAGAAGGTCATATAGTTGGAATCACACAATGTGTAGTCTTTTCATATTGACGTCTTTAAAATAATAATATCCATTTAAGTTTCCTCCATATGTCTTCATAGCTTGACAGCTTATCTCTTTTTAACACTGTATACTATTCCATTGTCTAAAGTTAGTTTTTTATCTATTCACTTTCTGAAGGACATCATAACTGCTTTCAAGTTTTGGCAATTACAAATACAGTTGCTACAAACACTCCTGTGCAGGTTTTTGGGTGGACATAAATTTTCAACTCCTTTGGGTAAATACCAAAGAGTATTGCTGAATCATATATTAATAACATATTTAGTTCTGTAAGAGCATATTTAGTTTTGTAAGAAACCACTAACTGTATTCCAAAGTGGCTTTACCATTTTGCATTCCCACCACTAATTAATGAGAATTCCTGCTGCTCCACCCCAATGGCAGCATTTGGTAATAATCAATGTTCTAGATTTTAGCTGTTCTAATTGGTGTGTAGTGGTATCTTGTTTTTTAATTTGCATTCCCTGATGACATGGGATATGCAGCACTATTTTTCTTTGTCTGGAAGAGTTAAAGTCATTTACTTTACTGACATGACTGAAAGATGAGGATATGGATTTTTATTATTATACTATTATATTATATATTATATTTATTATATTATATATTTATATTATATAAATATTATATATAATATAAATATATAATATTTATATATAAATATTATATTATATACTATATTATATTATTTATATATAAATATATAATTATTATATTGTATTTATTATTATATTAATACCTATTATTAAATATGATTATACTTCATCACTAATTAGATGGATAAATTTTATCACATGTTCAAAATCTAAGTCTCAAATTTTTGCCCTCTATAAAATACTGATAATAATATTACTTCTTTCACAGGGCTGTTATGAGATGAAAATAAAACTATGTGTATAAAAAATTAACAGAGCACATACTAAAAAAAATGTGCTATATTTGTTCCTATTATTTAAAGATATAATTAGTGACAAACAGTAAAAGCATGATCAGAACCCATATCCTCACACATGCTCAGCAGTTGTTAAAGAGTCTATGTGTATTTGGTCTATGTTGGTATGGAATAGGAACAATTAGATTGAAAATCTATGCCTTCTAACACCATACAACCTAAAGCATAATAATTTAGTATCAAAGTAAGTATTTTGACATAATTCTAGTTTTTAGGATATAGAAAGCATATTGTATATATTTGCCAAATTCTGACTCATTTTTAAATAGAATATTTTGGCCTCTACCCTCTCATGTAGTTATATTTTATTCATTTCCTATATTTTATTCATTTCCTTTAATTCTATATTTTATTTTAGCATAAGACATGTTATCAATATTTTTTACTACTTAGTAAGGGAAAGTCACTGTTTTCCACTGAAACATATTAGTTCATTCAATGTTGGCATTTGAAGGCAATAATACCTGGATTGAGGTTAACTAAATAAACAATATTTAGAGGGTGAGGTATATGTGGAGAAGGGAAGAATTCTAACTTTTTTTTAACATGATTTTTATATTAGTTGTCATTGAAGAACCATTTCTGGAGAGCATGGAAGGCAGTTAATTTTTTATTCCTCAGCCTTCTTATAAAATACTCTCCTGAGTAGCAAGATGGTTCATTCTGACACCAAAAGGAAGATCAAAGGAATATTTTTTGATGGGGTTGAGAAAATGTCTTCACCTTGTGAACTCCACAAGAAAATCAGTACTTCATTTGAAATACAAAAAAATTAAACAAATTTTTGCCCCATCTTCAACCACTCTCTATCTGGAGATAACATGGCATCAACTATAAGTAGCCCCATGGCTGATAGTTGATCAGTCATTATTCATAAAGACAGGGTTTGGTTCTTCAGTTACATACATGAATTAGCTATTGTTCATGAAGAAAAACGAGAGTTTTCCTCCTTCTAAAAATAAATCAAAGGTGTTTCCGATTTCAGCTCTGATATATAAAGAGTTCGAAAGTTCTCCTCCTATCCTTACCAAAAATAAAAAGAAACAAAAACACAGGACAGACTGAAAATAAGTAATATCTTGCACCCATGAAAAGACAGAGTTCACAGGGCAGATGCCACCCGAATTCTGGAAAGACAGGAGCATTCAGAGAGATACAGCATCAGAGATCTGTGTATCTGGAAGAGTAGCTGCTGGAGCCATGGACTGGTAAAAACAACTGAATGGAAATTTTGAAGAACTGCTGGAGGCTGAGTGTGGAGTACCAGGAGATCAACGAATTCCTTAGAACTATAATCTTAGCTGGGTATTCTCACTTTTATCGATTTTTCCTCCAGTAACTTTCAGCCAAGTCCCCCTGTGAGGATCTGAGAAAGATCCCCACATAGCTCTGTGGAAAGAGGAGGGGGAAGAGAAATGTAACCTTTGTGAAATAAAAACCCTTTATCCAGGTGAAAGGGCTTTGACAGATTGCACTTCTAAAACCTTATCCTTACTGGACAAATGGAATATCTTCCACTCCAGTCTTCCCTAGTCTTCTTGTGACTCCTAAGAGGAAAACTAAAACAAAATAAAACAACACAAAACAAAAAACATAGTCAACAGGAGTCAGGAACACAGAAAAAAGTATTAGAAATGCTGTAGCCAAGTAAGAGAATAGTAGGGGTGAATTAAGGGGGGGAGCAAAACCAAGGGGAAACATTTATGAGGGCTACAGCCCTGAGAAAAGTCCACTACAATGCTTGGATTTAATTGGAAGATTACAGAATGCTCCTTATCTCCAACATCTTACTGGAACACCAACATGTTTCCAAAATAACAACAGCAGGTTATAAATGAAAAAGCTATAAGGAACAGAACAGTTCTTTGTTCAAAAAACAAAGACAAGAGACTCTGGTACCTACAGCTACATAAAAACACAGTGCATTTTTTTACCCATATTAATATAATCTTCATACTAATGTCCTGTTTACTTGAGTTCCTATTACCAATACATGTCGAGCCTTCAAAAAAAAAAAAAAAATTACAAGCCAAGCAGGAAACAAAGCAATCATCAGAATTAAACTGAGATTTGATACAGATGTTGGAATTATAGACAGGGATTTTAAACAATGACACATGTAAAAGGCCCTAATGAAAAAACTAAATGACATATGAGAGAAGATAGGTAAAATAGAGAGATGAGAACTTTAAGAGTCTAAAGGAAATGCTAGAAATCAAAACCAGAGTAACACAACTGAAGAATGTCTTCAACAAGCTTGTCAGCAGACTCCATATGGCTGAGGAAGAGTGATGAACTTAATTAAAGAAAGAGCAAAAGAAATTCCTCAAACTCTAATGTAAAGATTTTTTTTAATTTTAAAAGAAAAAAAAATCCAAAAACCGTGAGACAGTATCAGAAAGTATAGTAAACCCTTAATTTGAATGCCAGAAGCAAAAGCAAAAGAAAATCACAGAACTATCCCCAGTTATTGGCAGACATCAAACCACAGATCCAGGAATCTCAGAGACACTAAGCACCATGAATTCCAACAGCAAAAACATTCAGACATATCATATTCAAGAAATTGTAGAAAATAATGGACAAAGCTAAACCTTAGAGAAAGCCAGATTATCAGGGTGAGGGAGGTTGGCGGAAAACATATCTATTTAAGAACAAGTATAAAAAGTGTAGTAGACGGGGCGCCTGGGTGGCTCAGTGGGTTAAAGCCTATGCCTTTGGCTCAGGTCACAATCTCAGGGTCCTGGGATGGAGCCCCACATTGGACTCTCTGTTCAGCAGGGTGCCTGCTTCTCCTTTTTCTCTCTGCCTGCCTCTTTGCCTACTTGTGATCTCTCTCTGTCTCTGTCAAATAAATAAATAAAATCTTAAAAAAAAACAAAACAAAACTGTAGTAGACTTATTTTCTTTTCACAAGCCCTGCAAGGAAAAACGGAGTGAAGTGAATCCTTGAAGTAATAAGGGGTGGGGGGTGGAGGGGAGGAAGGGAAGAAAAAGAAAATGAAGAAAACATCACAGAATTTAAATTCAGTGAAATTATTCTTCCTAAATTGAGGAGTAATAAAGACTTTCCCAGGCAAATACTGTGAGGGATTATCTCCCTCAGACCAGCTCTGCAAGAAATGTTAAAAGAATTTCTTAAAGCAGAACAATGAAATAGTTCAGCAACTTGTAACTACATAAACAAAGACTGTTAGAAGAACAATAATTGACAAGTAAAGTGAAATATTATATTTTTCTTAATCTTAATTGATCTGCAAGATAATTATTTGTTTAAATTCATAATAATGATTATTTATTGGATGACAGTATAAAAATAAGTGAAGTAAATGATAACAGTGTCATAAGACACAAAGGAGAGGAAAATGGAATATTTTTATAAAGTACCTACTACATGTGAAGCTATATCATATTGTTTGGAAGATATGCTTATATGATTTATCCAATGTATTTATTTTTTAAAAGATTTTACTTGAGAGAGAGCAGAGCAAGAGAAAGAGAGAGAGCACAAGAAGGGGTGAGAGTCACAGGGAGAGACTCCCTGCTAAGCAGGGAGCTCAACCTAGAACTTGATCCCAGGACCATGAGATCATGACCTGAGCCAAAGATCAAGAATCAGTCGCTCAACCGACTGAGCCACCCAGGTGTCCCTACCCAATGTATTTTTTTTTCTCCCCAAATATGTTTATTTTAATTTTTCAGTGTTACAAGATTGATTGTTTATGCACCACACCCAGTGCTCCATGCAATACGTGCCCTTCTTGATACCCACCACTCCACCCCCTCCCCTCCAAAACCCTCAGTTTGTTGCTCAGAGTCCACAGTCTCTCCTGGTTCATCACCTCCTCCGATTTCCCCCCATTCGCCCTTCCCTTCCTTCTCACGATGCCCTCCATGATTTTCTTTATACTCCACATGTAAGTGAGACCATAAGATAATTGACTCTCTCCGCTTGACTTATTTCACTCCACATAATCTCTTCTAGTCCTGTCCATGTTGATACAAAGGTTGGATATTCATCCTTTCTGATGGAGGCATAATATTCCATTGTATAGATGTACCACATCTTCCCTATCCATTCATCTGTTGAAGGGCATTTTGGTTCTTTCCACAGTTTGGCTATTGTGGCCATTGCGGCTATGAACATCGGGGTACATGTGGCCCTTCTTTGTACTGGATCTGCTTCTTTGGGGTAAACACCGAGTAGTGCAATTGCAGGGTCATATCTACCCAATGTATTTTAACACCAGGATAACTAACCACAATTTTTAAAAAACTATAGATGATAACTTAAAAGATGGTTAAAAATGGAAACAAAATGTTCAGTTAAAAGCAAGTGGCCAAAAAAATAAAAGAGGGAAAAATAAACTAGAAAGGCAATGAATATAGGAGAGTTACAGAGGACAGATATTAATCCAACTATATCAATTATCACTTTAAGTATAAGTAATCAAAATATACCAATAACAATGGAGGTTGTCAAATGGATAAACAAAAAAGAAAAAAGAACAAACGAGCAAACAAATTTTATGTTGTGTATAAGAAAACCCCTTTAAATATAAGGGTTTGCATAGGTTAAAAATGAAGAAATGGAGAATGACATACCTTGCTAATAAAGCAAGTAGGAAGAAAGCAGGAAGAGGTATATCAATTCAGAAATGGAGAATGACATACCTTGCTAATAAAGCAAGTAGGAAGAAAGCAGGAAGAGGTATATCAATTCAGAAAAGCAGAGTGTATGCATGTAACTATGGAATGTGAAAATGCATAAGGCCAGCGTTACCCTAAAACTTAAATAAGATAAAGACACTACAAGAAAGTAAGTTACAGACTATAATCTTTCATGAACCTAGATACTAAAATCATACCAAATAGTACATTACAACCAAGTGGGTTTCATTCTAAGAAATAATGCTGGTTCAACACTCATAAATCAGTCAATATATCTCATTATCTTAGCAGAATAAATAAGAATAACGGTATGATCATATCAATACTTATAGAAAATGTAATTGACAAAATTCATATCCCTAACATGGTAACACCTTGCAAAATTTTAGAATTAGAAGAGAATTCCCTTAATCTAACAAAGAGAATTTAGGAAAACCTATACCTAAAATTGTACTGAGTGAAAGACTGAACTCATGTTCTCTAAGATCAGGAACACTGAAAAGATGTCCTCTCTCACCATTCCTATCCGACAGCACCAACAGCACACTAGAAATCCTACCTAGTGTGAAAAACAAGAAAAATAAATAAAAGTTATAAAAATTATTTAAAAAAATAAAACTGGCTTTATTCATGGTAACACAACTATTTATATTGAAATCTCCAAAAAAATCTGAAACAAAAACAAACTATGTTTGGGCTGTGCACAGTGAATTCCTTCCTAAGTGTGCAGTATGGAATTGGGAGGGGAAATCTTACCGTGGGGAATCAAGACAAACCCTACCTCAGCCAGCTGATCAAGGTCAACATCAACGGTGGTAAATTATATCGAGAACATGAATCATATCGAGGCAATGAAATGGTACTTTATCTCTACGATCTTCCTCCCAAAACATATAACCTCCATATAATTATGAGAAAAAAATATCAGACAAACCAGAAAATAGGGGCATTCTATAAAATACGTGACCAAGTTCTCTTAAAACTGTTGAAGGTATCCAATACAAGGAAAATCTGAAATACTGTCACAGTCTATAGGAGCCTAAGAAAACAAGATGACTAAATGTAATGTGGTAACCTGAATGAAATCTTGGAATAGAAAAATGACATTAAGGTAAAATCTAAAGAAATCTGAATAATGTATGTCATTTACTTAATAAAAATGTATCAATATTGGGCTTATTTCTTGTGACAAATACACCATGCTAACATAAGATCCTAATAACTGGCACAATCGAGACCAAGGTATAAGAGAACTCTTCACACTATCTTCTCAACTTTTCTGTAAATCTAAAACTATTCTAAAATTAAAATTCTTAAGCAATTTGAAATGGAAAAAAGATCTAGAGAAGACTATGGCTCCACTAAAATCACAGGAAAATAAATGATCTTCCTGAATACTTGGGATTTTCTGAGACTCTTTATTTAATCATTTATTCTAATGGCATTTATGAATAAGTAGTATGATTTATAAAATGTACAAAATTTCTGGGGTTATAACATTGTAACATTAACAATCAGATAATCTCTTTCTTAAGGGAAATAAAATCTAAGGGGGGGGCACAAAAATGTAAGAATACAGTAAGATCATCTATCCTATCTTTGAGGGACAAGAAAGTCTTCCTAGAGGAAGAAATGTCTGTGCTGATATTCACCTAGTGTGCAGAGTTAACAGGGTAAATGGGTAAAGTAGTTTTGATCCAAGGAAGCAGTTGGAGGATTGCTCCAGGCTAAGGACATGATACACTGTCAACATTCTACCTACTCCTCTCTCCTCTTTCACTTCAGTTTCCTGTTGCTGGATCTACAATCCTCTCATTTCCTCAGGGTCCTGGTAAAAAATCCTCCCCTCTCTCCTACACACACATCTTCTCTTCTCTCTCTTCTCCTTCTCTGTCTGATCTTCCTCTTCCTCTTCCTCATCTTCTCTTTGTCTCCTTCCCCTTCCTCTTCTGTTTCTTCATCTTCTCCTTCTTCTACTTTTTCTCTTCCTCTTTCTTCTGTTTCTTGAAATCCACCTCTCTTAGGACTCACATGAGGAAAATACAGAAGACTGTCACTTATTTTTTTCTAAACAACACCTTCAACTGGCTTAGAGTTAGGCAATTTGATTTCCCCAGGTCTCCTACTAACTAAACTGCCTCAATATTTCCTTCTGCTGAGTATGAGGACTGATACAAAGCACAACAGACCATAAGCAAACAAGTATGAATGGAAGGGCAAAGTGACATTTAAAATAAGACTCATCCCAAAGCAAGCAAACATGGTTATAGAAAGATTTTATTTTTAATTGAGCTATCTACCCTGCTGCTGCCACTCATTTAAGCAGTTGCCTAATCAAGTTTCAGTATTGCCTTTTTATAATTGCAGTTATCCTTCCTGTGCCTAAACTACTCCCTTGCTGTAAATTAGACATTTTTGGAAGATCCTTTCACTCATTCCCTTCTCCAGACTCCTTTTTAGCACACTGCTAGTCAAGGCACTTTTCCTCAAAAACAATTCTTTAATCAGAGCATAATACAATTTATCACTTCCTTGTATTAAATAAGCTGATACCCTGATGATCATTAAGATTCAAAACAACTTCCAAAATTTCTTAATTTACAGCAGGGTCTCGTTAAAGCTTTGTGAATATCTGGTGCTTTAGCTAGTAGCATTTTCATTCTATATGTCCTATGAAGGATTAATCTCCATCTGTGTTGTATAGACTACTACATGATCTGTCCTCTGACCACAGAAATGTGCAAAAATACCATTATTAATTCTGAGAATTGTTTGAGTCTCTGAGAGAATATACTTTTCATGTTTATTACAGCTTCACTTCCTAGATAATTTAATATTCAAGCTGTGTAAGTCTAAATAGCTCAGCACAGCTGGTGTGGTGTCTTATTATTTCTCACTTTTCCTCTTATCGGTGCAATTTCAATAATTGGAAGTCTAAAAATGGTATGGTAAGTGGATAAAATTATTCAAGGTATTCACATATTTGGCACATAGTCAGTGAGAAACTTAAATCAATTTCCTTAAACTGTCAGCCATGATGTATATCCAAATGGAGCGTTGGAGTTTAGTCAGAGTCATTGCTTATTGTTTGCTTCTGCAATTGTGAAATATGAACATTGATAGAGATTTTATTAGGGTCTTCTTTCCAGTTTTAATGGCTCTGGAAAGATGAATATTTTGATATTTAATCATAAAAATAATATCCCCTTTTTCCTTTAAAGGAGTATACATTTAAAAAAGAGAGTTTTAGTGGTTTTGGTAGGGAAAAGTGCAAAAGTGCAGTCAAATTGCACCTTTCTACCTTGACCTCTGAGCCTGAGGAATATGTCCTTTCATATTTGATTCAGTTAAATTCAATGTCTATGCAGCTTCAGATACTAGACTTGACTGTCAAAACATAGACTTTCCTTGTATTTACAGTGTACAGTGACTTGTTTAGACCAATACTCTATTTTTAATCCAGCTGCTTTTTTGCATGATAAGGAATTAAAATTTTCATTTTTATTTGGACATATTTGTCTCCAAAAATGTTGAACACATTACGGAAAATATAAAGTTTTTTCATTGCATGAATCTTATTCAAAGTTAATACTGTATATTTCTATTCACTGCTTTCTAATTCTAAATAAAGACGCCCCTTAGAAAATAGTTTCCAAAGACTGAGAGTTTACATTAAATTGAACAAATCTGACATTTTTTTCTCCTTGAAGGTATATGAAAACCAGGACATAGTTATTTTTTGTTGTCTACAGCAGACTAGTATATTGTTTAGATAATTTGTCATTTGGGGTCATTTTAATTTAAATTTAAGAATTAAATTTAAATTTTAGATAAGCAAATTAGTGTAATTCTGAAGATGTGGCACATCTCCTCATCATATTCTTATCCTCACATGGAAAATGACTCCATCTGGGTCAGTCCATTTGGGTATTAATTCAAGCAATTGAAATTAAAAACTTAGAATGACATTATTTCATGGGCATGCATCCAAATGAAATCTTAGACAAAAGTGATTCTGATTTTACTTTCAATTCTAGACCATATATGCAAAGCCCACATCCTCACAGGACAATACTCCAATTTCTTTTAGAGATTTCTTCTAACTTCTAAATTATATGATTAAGTTTATGAAGTTTTAAAACTGTCTTAT
>CM052798.1:122528239-122561160 GCA_028533885.1 Nasua narica | reverse complement strand
TTTTTTTTAAAAAATAAAAAAAAATAAAAAAATAAAAGTGCAGAACTGACTTTTGTGAGCAAAGCTTCTATGAAGTGCTACTTACATAGTCAGCTAATCTTTCCTGACCCATACTACTACTATATTACATCTTACCAGATTATTTTTCATCCATTACCCTGAAACATTTTTTTAAAATATCTTACTTGTTTATTTGACAGAGAGAGCACCAGCAGGAGGAGCAGAAGGCAGAGGGAGAAGGAGACTCCCTACTCTGCAAACAGCCCAGTGCAGGACTCTATCCCCAGACCCTGGGGTCATGACCTGAGCCAAAGGCAGTGGCTTAATGGACTGAACCACCCAGGTGTCCCTGGAAACAGTTTCAAAGGTATGTGATGCCCACAAGCCCTTTACCTCCTCCTTTGACTTACTGAAATAATTTTCTGTTCACTTTCCTAGGATTAAGTAAAATGTGACTTGTTTTTCTCCCCCTCTAGACCTTGTTGCAGTTGGTTGACAGGGTCCACTTCAACCCATTTCACATGCATCTTTTGGCTGAGAGTTGTTCAGCATTCTCTCCAATTTCTGTTATGTATTATTATGCTTCCACTTTAAGTAACACACACACACACAGAAATTCTTCCCTTTTGAGATTCAATTTTTACCATAATTTATAAGGTTCAAAAGGTAAAAAAAAGTTAAAAGACAGTGAAAAGATCAGAAACCTCTTTTCTTATAAAAAAAAATAAAAAACATCTCTATTTTTTCTCTCATGTGACTCTCTTATCATGTTACAGTTTTCTAAAGAGAAAACCAGATAATGGTAGAATTTTCTTTTACTCTAAACTCAACTTTAAATATGTTTTGTCTTTAATAATCCAAACCAAACTTCTCCGTATATATAAAACTAATTTTCCACTCCCACCTCCAATTTTTGTTACCTGTTTCAATTTCTCTCTCTCAGAATGAATAAAGTCTAAAAACTGAGTTTTACTCTTCATTTTAACATTCATGGAAGAAACTTAGCTCCCCACTGGAGACCAGGGATATGCTTCATATCATATTATTAAAAAAACAAGAAGAGAAGTTTAATTAATTCCAATTAACTCCATCCATTTAAAAAAAATATCTATGAGTAGACAAAATTTCTCAGAGTGTGTTTTATTTCCTCTTTTTCTTTATCTTACTACTTTTAATGAGCTCCCATTTGGTTCAGTAATTAATCAAAAACCATCATTTTGCTTGTTAAGATGTTTCTTCTTTTGTTTTCTTTGTAACATATTTTGTATCCTGCTGTTGGCACTTATTTACATAAGTTAGACAAGTTTGGGGCAACTGGGTGGCACAGTCAATTGAGAGTCCAACTCTTGGTTTCAGCTCAAGTCATGATCTCAGTGTTGTGAGATTAAGCCCCATGTTGGGCTCTGTGCTCAGTGTGGAATCTGCTTGCAACTCTCTCTCCCTCTGCCCCTCCCCCTGCTCTCTCTCTAAAATAAATAAATCTTTAAAAAAATTAAGTTAGACAAGTTTAATGGCAGTGAAATTTACTTTAGTGGTTCTTCAACATTTAAGAACCACTTCCTTTCTTTCATAAAGGCCCATATATCTACTTCTCAGGCATCAATCATCATCCCTTCAAATTTCTGTGATACCAAATAGCCTGACAACTGCATCCTAAAGACTCTAAGTGAAGCTGGTAATCTATCTACAGAGTATGAACCTTCAGGCAAGACCACATTCAACTATAAAAATAATAGATAATTTGGGGTTTTGATTTTTAAGGGGTACTAGAGTAACAGTGTTTCCAAATTCCTTTGGAGTTTAATCTGTGGTCTAAATATGCTACCTTATTATAAGAAGTGATGAATTATATCTTATAAGGACCCTTTAAATGTACATATATTTAGTTTTCCAGATTAAATAATTTCTGCTTTTTAATTTTGTTGACAGGTTTCATTTCACAATAAATATTACAAGCATTTTTGTTTTCCAAATTATCACCAAATTTTGCCCATTTTTCCCACTGGGTATTCATTATTTGACAAAAAATTCAAGGGGCTTTATATAAATAGGATCCCAAATAATTGTTCATAAGTCCAGGTAGTGATAACCTATCCAGATATTACATTCTGAATACTATAAGGATCAGCAATATAATCCATATGTAATTTTAAACACATTTGATTGCTTACATACATTATTTCTTTTAGTATCTTTTCAAGAAGAAAATTAAGTTGATTCACTGTGAAAACAGTGGGCTTGCTCTAAGATTCTAGACATTACATAAATGATAATCAGAATATCTATATAATGAACTCCTATATAAAAAGGTTGGACCCGCTTCTACAAAAAATAATAGATTTGGTGTCCAATTTTCCAGCAATATTTTCAATAGTTTGCAAATTTTGTGTTGCATCACTAACTACCCTTTTTCTTCCACAATTTTGATCAGTCCAATTCATGCAACTAGATGTAGCTATTTAATAGCCAGACTAGTTGAAAGCCTGTCACCTTACCAGAATCCAGGTTTCTTTCCTGAAGCTTTGTACTGAGTTGGACTTTTGAAATCCTAACTAGGATCCCCAAACCTTCCCCAATTTACAGGGGATTTTTACCCCAATTTTACCCCAAACATAGTGATGAGCTGAAATCTAAGGCCTAAGATATTTCTAAACTATCTTTGTTTATTATACCTTATATCTGTTTTGGCAATAAGAACTAGGTTCTGTGGAATTGCAAAACAAAGGAAACAGGATACTCACTAACATATTTTAACTTCGGTGGCTTTGGAGGTATTGGTTGATAGAGAAGAATCCAGATGGCAAGATATCTCTTGGCAAGACACCTCTGACTCATTCTAACCTATGGTCAGATGACTGGACAATAGGAAACTCCATATAAAGTATAGACTGGAAAACTGCTCACCTTGTCTCATGTATCCTCTGCAATTGAAGCTGGGCTCCTGCCAGGGTGTTGTTTGTTTTGTTTTGTTTTTACCTAAAGTTAACACCATTAGCTTTCTCCAAAGTTAACAATGATCTCATAGTTATTAACCGAAGGAACATGTTCCAATCTTTAATTTACTGATACCAATTGCAGCTGATACATTTCAAGTGCTATCATTGTGCCGACTATCTTTTGTTTTTGACATACATGAATCATTCTTCTCTATGTTTTCTCTGATTTCCCAACTATTTCTAAATATCCATCAATCACCAAATTTGCTTACTTGCATTGCTTCCTTAATGATCATGTTTCCTATACTTTTACTCATTTCCACTACTTTTTTTCTTATCCTCCAAAGCCTCCATAGTTAGGATGAATGAGGCCAGAACTTGACGTAGGAAGGATTATGAAGTAGGAATTTGCCACTGAGAAAAAATGTCTAAGAACACCAACTTTTCAAGAAATTTAAGGTGATATTTGGAATCGATGTTTGTCAATACTAGGATAAAAGGATGCTAGATCTAGAAGTGGGAGGTCAAATAAATGATTTTCCCCCTGCCAGTCAATGACTGCCATCTAGTCTTGGCCACATTTAAGCTCAAATATACATAACTGTATGTAGATATTTTTTGTAATGTTCTCCAAGTATCTAAGATGCACTAGAGAAAAAATTGTCAAGTTCTTCATAAGATTCTTTTCATTTATATTTCAATTCCCTCAGCTGTTGACATCATCTACTTAGTTTCTCCAGTAAGAAATATGAACTTTACTCTTGACTATCCCACTTTCTTGCTGCCTACCTTCACATTAAAGACAAAGCTGTGTTTCCTTAACTATATAAATTTCTCCCAAATACATCTTTTTCAATATTTCCTTAAAATGTCCACCTTAATTATTTTTTAATCTTTTCTACATCCTTCATACCAAAACACATTTATAAATAGCCAACACATACATGAAAAAATGCTCACCAGCACTTGGTATCAGGGAAATACAAATCAAAACCACAATGAGATACCATCTATTTTTTGGAATAGTTTGAGATGAACAGGTATTAACTCTTTAAATGTTTGGTATAATTTGCCTAGGAAGCCATCCAGCCCTGGACTTTTATTTGTTGAGAGACTTTTGATTACTGATTCAATTGCTTTGCTGGGTATCAGTCTATTCAAGGTTTCTATTTCTTCCTGTTTGATTTCTGATAGTTTTTATGCTTCTATGAATTTATCCATTTCTTCCAGGTTGTCCAATTTGTTGGTACATATTTTTTCTTAAAGTTCACTCATCATTGTATTTCTATGGTATTGATTGTTACTTGTCCTCCTCTCTCATTTGTGATTTTTTTTATCTGGGTCCTTTCTCTGTTCTTGTTGATAACTGGTGGGGAGAGGCTTATCTATTTTGTTATTTTTTTCAAAGAACCAGCTCCTGGTTTTATTGATTTGTTCTACTGGTTTTGTTTTGATCTGCTCTACTCGTTATTATTTTCTTCCTAAGCTTTGCTTGTTGTTTTTTTCCTAGCTCCTTTATATGTAAAGTTAGGTTGTTTATTTGAGATTTTTCTTGCTTCCTAAGATAGGCTTGTATTGCTATATACTTCCCTCTTAGGACCGCTTTTGCTGCATCTCAAAGGTTTGGAGCGTGTTTTTATTTTCATTTGTTTCAATGTATTTTTTCTTTCCTTCTTCTTTGATTTCTTGGTTGACCCATTTAGTACTTAGTAGCACATTGTTTAACCTCCATTTATTTGTGGTCTTTCCACGTTTTTTCTCGTGGTCAACTTCAAGCTTCATAGCTTTGTGGTCAGAAAATATGCATGGCATAATCTCAATCTTTTTGTATTTGTTGAGGCCTGCTTTGTGCCTAGTATGTGATCTATTCTGGAGAATGTCCCACGTGCACTCAAAAAGAATGTGTATTCTGCTGCTTTAGGATGAGATGTTCTGAATGTATCTGTTAAGTCCATCTGGTCCAGTGTGTTATTCAAAGCCATTGTTTCCTTGTTGATTTTCTGCTTAGATGATCTGTCCATTGCTGTAAGTGGGGTGTTAAAGTCCCCTACTGCCATTATGTTATTATCCATGAGCTCCTTTCTGTTTATTAATTGTTGTATATATATCTGGGTACTCACAAGTTGGGGGCATAAATATTTATAATTGTTAGACTTTCTTGTTGTATTGTTTCCTTTCTTACAATATAATACCTACCTTCATGTCATGTTACAGTCTTCGGTTTAAAAACTAGTTTGTCTGATATAAGTATGGTTACTCCAACTTTATTTTGATATCCATTAACATGATAAATGGTTCTGTATCCCCTCACTTTCAATCTGCTGGTGTCTTTAGTTCTAAAATAAGTCTCTTGTAGACAACATACAGATGGGTCTTGTTTTTTTTAATCCATTCTGACACTCTATGTTTTTTCATTGGGGAGCATTTTGCCCATTTATATTCAGAGTACTTACTGATAGATATGTATTTAATGCCATTTAATTACTTGTTTTGTCATTGTCATTGTTTCTGGAGATTTTCCCTGTTCCTTTCTAGTCTTTGCTGCTTTTGGTCTTTCCTTTCCTTTCAAAGAGTTCCCTTTAATATTTCTTGCAGGACTGGTTTAGTGGTCATGAACTCCTTTAGTTTTTGTTTGGGAATCTCTTTATCTCTCTTTCTATTCTGAATGATAGCCTTGCTAGATAGAGTATTCTGGATGCAGGTTTTTCCTATTCAGCACGTTGAATATATCATGCCACTCCCTTCTGGCTTTTCAAGTTTTGGTGGAGAAATCTGCAGCTAGCCTTATGGGTCTTCCCTTATAAGTTAAGATCTTTTGTCTTGCTGCTTTTAAGACTTTTTTATCATTATATTTTGCAAATTTAATTACAATATATCTTGGTATTGGCCTGCTTTTTTTGATTCTGATAGGAGTTCTCTGTGTTTCTGGATCTGGATGTCTGTTTCCTTCCCCAGATTAGGGAAGTTTTCTGCTATCATTTTTTAAAATACATTTTCACCACCCTTTTCTCTTCTTCTTCTGGGACTCTTATAATATGAATGTTATGTTTGATAGAGTCACTTATTTCCCTAAGTCTACTCTTGACTTTCATAGTTCTTCTTTCTCTTTTTTATCAGCTTCATTATTTTCCATAATTCAGTCTTGTATATCACTATTCATTCCTTTACTTTTCCAGCCTTGTGTTCACTGGATTAAGCTTGTTTCCAATCTCAGTTATTGCATTTTTCATTTCTGACTGATTCTTTTTAGTATCTTGCATCTCTGTGGTAAGGGTCTCCCTGAAGTCTTCCATTCTTTTCTCCCAAACTTAGTGAGTATTCTTATGATCACTGCTTTAAATCCATCAAGCATGGTACTTATATCTATTTTGCTTAGATCTCTGGCCATGACCTTACCTTGTTCTTTGATTTAGATGAATTCCTCATTTGGCATTTCATCTAAGTCTCTGTCTTCCATGTATAAGAAAAGCTTGTTATGTTTCCTACTCCTGAGAATAATGGCTTTATGAAGAAGAGGTAGTATAGGGTCCAGGGCCTGGCACCTAAGGCAATATCTCTGGTGTGTGCTGTATGCACTCTACTGGTGAGTTTTGGCTGCTCTATCCTTCAAGCCAGTCATCTGCAGAAGCTCTCCTTGCCTGTAATAAGCAGTGTTTGGTCCTTGGCTAAAATGTACTTTTAGCTAGGTGTGGTCTGGTCTGCTTGTTAAATAAGACCTGATAATATTTCCACTAGAATTGAAACCTTGAAGAACTCTGGTTAGGAGTCATGGTGTGGGCAGGGGTTTATGCTGGTCATCTGAGGAAGGGGCCCACTGTGGTGGGACTGGGGCAAGCTTGACAGAAAAGAGCAGTCCCACTAGAGCACAGGGGTGTGGGACTTGGTACAAAGCAGGTTAGACAGCAAGTGTTAGCACTGCTTGCTTTCTAGCGGTTGCTCTGCGTTTATGCTGGGTTGTGGGGGAGGGAAACGGCATCAGTCAGCTTCTTTGACTTGGAGAGGCATTTCAAGTGAATACTGCCTTCAGTGAAGCACTCTAAGAAGAGCAAATAATTGTCCCTCTGTGTGAACCAGGTGTTTTTCAGATAGCTGTTTCCACACTGCCTGTCCCCGGAGTTGTTTGCCTGCCTTCTCTCCAGGAGTAGGGCAGTGCCCTCAGGGTTCTATCAGTGAGTCGAGTGACCTTTAAAACTCAAGTCCCTAAGCCCGACTGGTTGCAAGAACTCATGAAAATCAACTCCTCTCATTTTCCCAGCAAAGGCTTTGGGGAAATATTCCCCTTATGCATTCCGCTGTGTGTTCTTCTTTATCTCACCTTTCTCTGAAACCACAGCTCCCTTCCCCTGACAGCACCCACAATCAGTTTCTCCCCCTAAACCTGGTCTCCACACTTACTACTTTCTTTGATGTGCCTTCTGCTCTCTCTTTAGTTGTGGAGATTGTTCTATCGGTCTTCAGGTTGACTTCTGGGGTATTTAGAATGAGTTGATAGTTATCTAGTTGGCAAGAGATGAGATGAGCCGAGGGTCCTCTTAATCCGCCACCATCTTAGCTCCCCTGAGACCCATTTAAAATTGAAGGAAACAGATAAGCTTGAGGGTTAAGGGATGGAAAAATATATTCCATGTAAGTGGAGACCAACATAAAGTAGGGGTAGCTATAGTTATATCAGACAAACAAGATTTTAAACCAAAATGGTAGCAAGAGACAAAGAAGGTCATCAGATAATGACAAAGAGATCAAGTCATCAATAATATATAATAATTGTATTTATACACACCCAACACTGGAGCACATAAATATCTTAAGCAAATACTAAGAGATATAAAAGGAGAAATAGACAAAATAATAGTAGGGGACTTCAGTGGTTTGATCATTCTACCAAAACTGAATCAGAAGAAACTTATTTTAGGACAAAATGATACCAAAGCCAGATACAACACAAGAAAGAACAACTATAACTGATATCCCTGAAAAAAATAGATGTAGAAATACTAGCAAATTGAATTCAACAATACATTAAAAGGATCACACACCATGACCAATTTGAATTTATCCCTGGAATGCAAAGATGACTCAAAATACACAAAACAAAAAATGTGAAAGACTCTATTAATAGAATAAAAGAAAAAATCATATGGTCATTTTAGTTGATGCAGGAAAAACTTTTAACAAAATACATTTTTTCTTTCTTTCTTTTTTTTTTTACAAAATACATCTTTTCAGATAAAAGATTGAAGGTAAAGGTAAAAGATTGAAAGTTTCCTCCAAGATCAAGAACAAGACAAAGGTACTCACGCTCACCATTCCTATTCAAAATAATACTGGAAGTGCTACTAAAGCAATTAGGCAAGACAATAAATAAATAAATAGCATCCAAATCAGACAGAATGAAGTAAAGCTGTCACTATTTGCAGATGATATATATTTATATATAGAAAATCCTAAAGACTCAACCAAAAATCTGTTGGAACTAATCAACAAATTCAGTACAGTTGCAAGATATAAAATCAACTTATAGAATTCATATGCATTTCTATACACAGATAGTTAAATATCTGGGAAAGAAATAAACTATCCCACTTACAAAACCATCAAAAGAATAAAATTTTTAGTTATAAATTTAACCAAAGAAGTGAAAGAACCATACAATGAAAACTGTAAGACTTTATGAAAGAAACTGAAGAAGACAGAAGTGGAAAGATGTGCCATGTTCACAGATGAGAATTAATATTGTTAAAATGCCCATATTACCCAAAGCTATCTATAAATTCAACACTATTCCTATCAAAATCCCAACAGAATTTTTTTTAAGATTTCATTTATTTATTTGAAACAGAGAGAGAGAGATCACAAGTGGGCAGAGAGGCAAGCAGAGAAAGGGGGGGAAGCAGGCTCCATGCCGAGCAGAGAGCCCAATGTGCGGCTTGATCCCAGGACCCTGAGATCACGACCTGAGCTAAAGGCAGAGGCTTTAACCCACTGGGCCACCCAGGCACCCCCTCCGTGGAATTTTTTATAGAAATAGAAAAAACAATCCTAAAATTTGAATGGAACCACAAAAAAACATGAATAGCCAAAGCAATCATGAGAAAGAAGTACAAAACTGGAGGCATCATACTTCCTGAAGATTTACTAATTAAAACAGTATGGCTATAGCATAAAAAGAGACATGTAGACCAATAAAACAGAACGGAGAGCTCAGAAATAAACCTCAGAATTTAAAATTAATCCATATTTGACAAAGAAGCCAAGAACACTTAATAGGGTAAGGTTAGTCTTTCAGCAAATAGTGCAGAAAAAACTGGACAGTCACATGCAAAAAAATAAAATTAGACACCTATATTACACCACTCAAAAATATTAACTCAAAATGTATCAAAGACTCAAATATAAGACTTGATACTATAAACTCCTAGAATAACACATAGGGAAGACACTCCATGATCAATATCATGGAGTGATACCAGCAATGACTTTTGGCACAAGCAACAAAAGCAACAATCAACAGTGGAATGGTATCAAAATATAAAGCTTCTGTACAGCAAAAGAAACCATCAAAATGGAAAGGCAACCAGTGGAATGGGAGAAAACATTTGCTAACCATCCACCATTCAGGGGTTAATATCAAAAATACATAAAATATTCATACAATTCAATGACAAATACATTAAGTGTTCATGCAATTCAATTCAGAAATAAAGATCCTATTAAAAATGGGCATAGGAACTGAATTGACATTTTTCTAAGAATACAAATGGCCAGCAGGTACATGAAAAGGTGTTCAACATCACTAATCATCAGAGAATGCAAATGAAGACCACAATGAGATATCACCTTATACCTGTTAGAATGGCTGTCATCAAGAAGATAAGAGATTGCAAGTTTTGGTGAGGATGTGGATAAAAGAGAAACTCTGTGTACTTTTGTTGGAATACACATTGGGTCAGCCCTATGGAAAACAGTATGGGATTTCTCAAAAAATTAAAAATAGAGCAACCATATGATCAAGCAATCCCACTGCTAAGTACATATCCAAAGGAAATGAAAACAGGATATTGAAGAGATGTCTACAGCCCCATGTTAATTACAGCATTATTCACAATAGTCAACAAATGGAAACTACCCAAGTGTCTGTCAATGGATGAATGAATACAGAAAAAATGAGATATACATGTGTGTGCATAAACCCATGTGCCCACACACAGGAATATCATTTCAGCATGAGAAAGAAGAAAATCCTTTCATTTACAACAACATGAATGGACCTAAAAGGTGTTATGCTAAGTGAGATAAGTCAGAGAAAGATATTGCATGATATCACTTATGTGTAGAATCCAAAAAGGGTGAACTCATAAAAGCAGAGTGAAATAATGGCACCAGGGGCTGAAGGGTGGGAGAAGTGGAGAGATGTTGCTTAAGGATACAAACTTTCAACTGAGAAATAAGTAAGTTCCAGATAATTAAGTTCTAGTACATAGCATAGTCATAATAGCATACTGTATTATAAACTTCAAAGTTACTAAGAGACTGGATCTTAATTGTTCTTACTACAAAAAAAGAAGTGATAATTATGTGACATGGGAGAGGTGTTAACTAGTATTACGGTAGTAATCATACTGCAATATATAAATGTACCAAATCAACGTGTTGTATACTTTAAATTTATACAATGTTATATGTCAGCTATATCTGTTAAAAACACACTGAAATATTTTTTTAAACTAGTTCATTTAATATAACAGAAAAAATTCTAAATCTGGAATCATAACTCCTATATCTTTATTCTGGCTCTCCCAATTATAAAATTTAAACAACTTTTGTTTAAACTTTCTACATCTCATTTTTCTCATCTATATACTGCTGATGTTCAAATTAAAACATTACAGAGTTTGTTCAGGAATTTAATAAGATTTTTCTCAGTGTTTGGCGTATAATTTAATTCCCTAAGTTTCTTTCTAAATTAAGTGCAGAATTATGTGTAAGGACCCAAATAATGGTTTATGAACAAAATCGGGGTAATTTGAAACATAGACTTAACATTTGGCTCTTATGTCCAGTTTTAAGCACCAAATTATACCATCCAGTAAAGGAAATCAAATAAATGTATTGGCTCAATATTACAGTTCTAAGTATTTATATGTATTTATGTTATTCTTTTTGGGGTTCTTATAAACTATATTGGACTCAACTGTTAGTTGCAAGAAACAAAAAATCCAAATCAAAATTTTAGAAAATAATTATTGGCTAAAGAACTTAAAATTTTAATGTTAATTATCAGAAGATGAAATTATCAAGAGAAGCTTGACCCAGTAGATCAAGGTAATCAAAATGTCATCTATCCACTCTATTAGTTACTATTTCATTCTTATCATCAGATGCTACATATGTTCCTCTGCATTTCCCCAGTGTCTCCAGGCTGTTCCTCTGTAGTTAGAAAAGTTTTTTGGCAGCCACAAACACTTCCATTTTGTACCGTAGTAAAAAAGAAAACAGAGATAGTCATGTATGGTATTTCTATACTAATGTTTGTACTTACTTTTTCCAATTATCCAACATCATGTTACTCAGTCATTCTTATTCACTGTGGATAGGAAACTGTGCTACTCCTACTGTCTTAAGTGAGTGAAGCCCTCTTCTTGGACTTGAAAGTAAATTTACTTGACCCAAATTACAGGCAAAGAATGAAAAGGGATATATTATTCAAAGAAAAATAGGGGTAAATATCTTTCGTTGGGTTCTCCCAAAAGTGGACTTTGAGACAACAATGTGAACACAAGTTGACATTTGGTTGTTAATCTCAGCTAGCAAGATGAAGAAATGAGTCTAAAAAGGGTGAAGCTTCAAAAAGTGTTCCATGTAGGCAATTGGTGTTCAATCTTATTGGGAAATTCTGAAAGAATGTGTAACCCAAACAGTAGTTGAGAAGACCTATTAATCGCTGGTTGATAGCTACTTCAAAGGAATGGTAACTCACTAGCATTTCCTCCTTGGTTGATGGGAAGGCAGAGTGGGGGTCAGGAAGTCAGAGAAACTCTTTATTCCAAGACACAGGCACTTGCAGTCAGAAGCAATTAGGTCTAGATACATAGGAATGTTGTGTCAATAGGTATGTTTCTACTATGCCAACTGTGCCTATTCAGCCTCTCATATAGTAATATAGATATAATGTTTTAAAAAAGACTATGTAGAAGCTTGGGAATCCAGAAACAATATCTACCATTCTGGTTTTAAAAATATGAAGTCCAATTTGTAAGTATAAATGATATTCATTTATCTACTCTTAAAACATTTATTTTGCATAAATGTGCAATGCAATTATTTTGGCTACATTCAGCTGAAATAAGTAATCTCCTTTCAAAACTCTTAAATAAGATTTTTCTTTTGAAAATATTTTTGTTTCTAAAACACATATAATATTGCATCTAAATAAAAATGTATCTACTTATTTAAAATCTAAAATTAAATGGCTCATATACTTATGTATTATTTCTAACAGTAAGAGTACAATTACTGAGCAATTTTCCTCATAATTGTCACTAGTCTATTAGTAAATATGGTATTTACTAATGTAAATATGTTATGTTTCAGCTTTATGTGTCAGCAGGTATTTTAATTTTTTACCTGCTTAAAATAGTTGTGGACAATACAGAAATAATCTTACACATCTGGGATGAACTACTTTGAGTGATGCAGTAAAAGATGTCGTGTATAATATTGTCTAAGTCACATCAAACAATAGTGGACATTGCTAGTTGCCTACCCAACATTCATTCCCCTCCATAATAGAACTTCTTGCCTGGTGTCACCCATAGATCTCAGGGGAGTTGATCAAACCTGAGTTTCAGGAGCAGTCTGTGTATTCAGCGTTTCACTAAAGAAGAGCAACGTAATTCAATTAAGGCCAATGAATTACAAGGGAATCTTTGTTATACCTACTGGAAATTTTCTTAAGAAAGAGCTATTGGAAGAAAGACAATTATCACATGATCTCTCTAATATGAAGAATCTGAGAGTCAGGGCAGGGGGTCATGGGGGGGTGGGGGAGGGAAATGAAATAAGATGGGATCGGGAAGGAGACAAACCATAAGAGACTCCTAAACTCGTGAATCAAACTGAGGGTGGCTGGGAGGTGGATGGGTAGGGATAGGATGGCTGGGTTATGGACATTGGGGAGGGTATGTGCTATGGTAAGTGCTGTGAAATGTGTAAGCCTGACGATTCACAGACATGTACCCTGGGGCAAATAATACATTATATGTTAATAAAAAAATTAATTAATTAACATAAAAAACAGTAAAAAAAAAAGCTGTTGGAAAGCTAAAACTGTCTCCTGTAGATGAGAAAGAATATGATGGTCTCTAAATGTCATTATTAGTCCTTTATGTGAGAAAGTCATAAGATGAAGCTGACAATATACATGGCAGAACGAAGATAAAGATATAAAATCAGAGTAATAAATAACACTGTAGAATGAGAGGTGCCTGTGTGGCTCAGTTGGTTAAGCATCTACTTTCAGCTGAGGTCATGATCCCAGGGTCCTGGGATCGAGCCCCACATCAGGTTCCCTGCTGAGTTATAGATTAATCTATAACTTAGAAAATAAAATTTTTGTGATTATTTTTAATTTTGTAGATTATGATTGTATATGATTTATACCTCTGTTTCACCAATAAGTCAATCCCACAGACTAGCAAGCTACTTTTTTTTTAGTCTTTATTTTAATTCCTATGAGTTAACTACAGTGTTAATATTAGTTTCAGTTATAAAATACAGTGATTCAGCAATTCCAGACATCACCTGGTGCTCATTAAAGCGTGCACTCCTTAATCCCCATCACCTATTTCACCCATTCCCTCACCCCTCCTCCCCTCTGGTTACCATCAGTTTGTTTTCTATAAGAGTCTGCTTCTTGGTTTGTCCTCCACTCCCTCTTTTTTCCACTTTGCTTATTTATTTTGTTTCTTAAATTTCACATATGAGTGAAATTATATATTTGTCTTTCTCTGACTTATTTGGCTTAGTTTTACACTCTCTAGCTCCATCCATGCCCTTGTAAATGGCAAGATTGCATTCTTCTTAGTGTCAGAATAATATTTCATTATATATATATATACACACATATTATGAAAAATAAAATTTCATTATATATATACACACACACACATATATATATTCCATATCTTGGCTATTGTAAGCTATTGTAAATAATGCTGCTATAAACATAGGGGTACATGTATCCCTTTGAATTAGTGTTTTCGTATTCTTTGTAATGTGATTGCTGGATCATAGGGTAGATCTATAAAAATAGATCATTTTCAACTTTTTGAGGCACCTCCATACTGTTTCCCACAGTGGCTGCACCAGTTTGCACTCCCACCAATATTGCAACAGGTCTCCTTTCTCTCCACATCCTCACTAACACCTGTTGTTCCTTCTGTTGTTGATTTGGGTGAGCTACTTTTAAGGAACATTTCAATAGAGCAACACAAGTCTTGTGGATAAGCATAGCTTCCCCAGGTTCCTATAGTAGGGATAATATTTCTCACAGAATATAACATTGTTATCTATGCATTTGATATCAGATTCAAATGTGAATAAAATTAAGAGGCAAGCAATGGGATCTCCATCTAGGAGTCCACTTGAAACTTAGTAATTAATTTTTCTTGAAATACAACAGACCTCAAAAATTGATTAATTCTTCATAATTTATTGCCTTTGTTTTTGTCAGCTTCAGCTGACCAAAATTAAAAACAAAAACAAAAACAACCCTGGTATCCAGTGATCAAGGAGACATAATCTGAAGGTCCAGCCATATAATGATACTTATACTTCTTTTTTTCTAGTAATTCATCTATATTTGTTTAAGGCAAACATGATAATAACAACAAAAAGGTAGTAAAGTTTTTCATAATTAGAGCTAATTAACTTTGACCAAACTTTTCGATCATATCACTAGTGATGTCCCTAAAGTTTTGATCCAATTATGGCCTATAGATTGTGAAAACAGTAATGCATACTCAGATATAGGCCTCACTCTTCTAAGACTTCAAGAATTTAGGGAAGTAAATCAAAGTACATAATTAACTCCAAGTGAGGCTTTATATTGGCATATTGGCAATAAAAGGAAATTGAGGGAGTGATAATCATCAATATTTCTATGAAGCAAAATATACACATATGTATATATTTTATATATATTTATATATTCACATGCTAAACATTTAATTTATATATATTCATATTTAAGTTCCCATAAACAAGTTAAATCTCACACCCTGACCCATAACATAATTTGAGATCACACTTACATCATCCTCAATGTTCTGGTCAATCTCAAATCAAAGCAATGACACAATGAAAAACTGAATCACTCACTATACCACTTTCTGCTTCCATAACTCTGCCTCTGGAATTAGAAGCTAAATTAAAAACTGGCACTTTAACTTAACCCTCAAGAGGAAGTTTTATCAGGTAGAAATTGCTTTAGTGATTTACATTTTATTGGATGGACAAGAGACTTTGATGGTGACAGATGATACTGTGAGGTTCCCTATGAATGCTTTATAACTGCCACTCTAATACCAATAAATATTGTTTAATATTTTTATCTCTGTAACAACATAATTTATATAAAATACTTAAAATATAAACATAACTAGTATGTATGTTAACCAATGTTTTCACAATTGCATTCCACAGATTGGCTATCTAGATAATATTAAACACTTAAAATAGGGGAAAGGAATAAAGCTATGCTATAATTTCAAATTTAGGCAACAAAGAATAATTAAGGAATGAAATGGGATAATCTCAGGTACAAAATACAAGACAGGAAAGAGCAAATGGAAAGCCCAGTAACTGACATGAGAGAGTGCCTGGAGAAAATACACAGTCAACATGATATCACTTTGTTTCTGGTACTGTTAACAGAAGCTGACAATCATTTCAGTCTTAAAGTATTATTACAATATATTAGGCTGAGAAGAAAAATAAATCTCTACAAAACAGAAGAGAGGAAAACTCTCTCAATAGCTTTGCTTCATTTTATATAACAACTTTTTCAACAGCAAAAAAAGTCAATATATTCTACAGGCCTAGTTGTATGTGGAGAAGGAGGGATAAAAATTCAAATAAAATATTTACTCTTCTATATGCACTAAAAAGGAACCGGGTCATATTTGGATAAATGCAAAGATACTTAGATACAAAGATATATCTTCTCATTTCTCAATAGCATTTCTGCCTTCCAGTGACACGAGTTCAAGTTTTATTCAGCAAATTATCAACTATTAACTAAAAAACTGGCATATGGCAATACAAGAAAAAAAACTCTGCCCATGGAGCTTATATTCTAAAGGAGAACTTAATGTCTGGTGGGAAGGCATTTTCATTTCCTAGAATGAATCGCACTTTCCTATGTTGATGCTTTTTGAACCTGAGTTTTTCCTGTTCATAGAGTTACTCTTGCCCACTCCTATTCATTTCTCAATATCCCAAATATTATTTCTCCTGGAAAAGTTTTCTAATCATACATAACCGAGTTTAGTATACATAATTATATATCCTGGACTATCTGATGCTTACTCTATCAGAACTAACATATTTTATCAAAGTTGAATTGACCTAATTAGATTTATAGTTATTGCTGGGTCTATCCCAGTGCCTATGAAAGTACTTGGCACCTAAAGGTTGTTGAATAAAATGTGTCTAATTATGGGGCTGAACAGGCATTGTGTTATTATTAGGCAAATATGTTCTCTTGTTTATTCTAAAGTATAAAAAGAGTAAGGGTTAACTGCACCTCAGCCAGACTATTTAGTTGAAAATCTGATCAAACCTTTTGGTAACATTAAAGAATGGCCCGTTTCTTTCCATTTTTTGTTCTTATTTTGATATTATTGAGTTATATCAAATAA
This sequence comes from Nasua narica, assembly GCA_028533885.1. Taxonomy (NCBI): domain Eukaryota; kingdom Metazoa; phylum Chordata; class Mammalia; order Carnivora; family Procyonidae; genus Nasua; species Nasua narica. The sequence goes on along the minus strand of CM052798.1, from coordinate 122,544,305 downwards.
ACAAGTGAAATGAGTTAATATATTTGGTGACATGTCAAACAAGCATTGAGAATATGGAGACTTACGCTGATGAAAATATCTTACTACTTTACTTAATGCAATTGGTGAAATTGTTTCTGTTATGCTACATGTCATAGTACATATAGATTCACTTTAAAAATTAATATACATTCAACATATAAAATACACTTATTAATCATGTTGTAAAATAAGGAATTGGATGAACTGAAGAGGTAATAATATAAAATTTCTAATTTTATAATTTGTACCTGCATGATCATAGCAAATGTCTTTGTTTCTTTGACCCTCTACTACATTTTTTATTTCAATTTTCTTGTTGGTACGCTCTTAAATGATACTATGGACACTGGGGAGGGTATGAGCTATGGTGAGTGCTGTGAAATGTGTAAGCCTGCTGATTCACAGACATGTTTTATTTACCCCTGGGGCAAATAAAACATTATATGTTAATAAAAATAATTCTGTCCAACTTAATTGCGGTATAACTGACAAAATTTTATATATTTAAGTTGTACAATGTGATGATTTGATATATGTATACACCGTGAAATGATTATGCCAATCAAGTTAATTAACACATTTATCACTTCACATAGTTGCCACTTTGTGTGTGTGTGGAGGGGGGAAACACTTAAGATCTACTCTTTGAATGGATTTCAAGTATATAATACTGTATTTTTTACTATATATTAGATCCTCAAACTTAACTCCTCTATGACCAAAAATTTGTACCCTTTGACTAACTCCTCCCTATTTTACCCAACTCCCAGACCCTGGCAACCACCATTCTATTCACTGTTTATTTGAGTTCAACTTTTTTTAGATTGCAGACATAAGCTAGATGAGATACTATTTGTCTTTCTCTGTCTAGCTTAATGTCCTTCAAGTTCATTCATGTTGTCACAATTGGTAGGGTTTCCTTCCACTGTACATATACAGATCACATTTTCTTTATCTATTCATCCACTGAGAGACAGAGAGGTTGTGTTTAAATCTTGGCTCTTGTAAATAACACTAGAATGAACATGGGAGTGTAGTTATCTCTTTGAGATACTTTGTCTCCTTTGCATTTATGTCCAGAAGTGAGATTTCTGTGTCATAAGTTAGTTCCATTTTTCATTTTTGAGGAACCTCCATATTCTTTTCCATAGTTGCTGCACCAATACATATTCCCACTGACAGTGCACAGAGTATCCTTTTCTCCACATCCTCACTAACACTTGTCATCTCTGTCTTTGATAATAGCCATCCTAACAGAGACTATGAGATATCTATTTTTTTATATTTATTTATTTTAGAGAGAGAGAGAGACAGAGAGAGAGAGAGCAGAGGAGGTGACAGAGGGAGAGGGAGAGAGAGAATCTCAAGCAGACTCCCTGGTGAGCATGAAGCCGGACCTGGGGCTCAACCTCACAACCCTGAGATCATGATCTGAGCTGCAATCAAGAGTCACTTAACCAACTGAGCCACCTTGGCACCCCTTAGTATGATTTTGATTTGCAATTCCTTGATGATTTCTGATGTTGAGCACCTTTTCATGTGCCTGTTATCTATTTTCACCCCTTTCTTAAAAAAATGTTTATTCCAGCCCTTTGCTCATTTTTTAATGAGATTACTTGTTTTGTTTTGCCACTGATTTCCTTATATATTTTGAATATTAACCCCTTATCAGATACATGGTTTGTATTATACCACATGTATCAGTAACAAGGTTTGTATAAGGAATAGAGCATTTACAAGAAAATAAAGTGCTAATGCTTTCAACTTTATACTGTGTGACAATTCTTGCTTCTTCAACAGTTTTCTTCATCGCAATAATTCACAGACACCTTAACAAATTATTAGTAAGTTGGAAAAGAAGCAAATGCGATACTTTGACTTTTCTACTTTTATATACACCAGAGTTAATTGAAAAGCTATATTATGAATTGACCCTAAACACTAATCTTGAAATAATCTGATTATTGTTCTTGTCATAATATTTATAAATGCATCATTACATATGGTATTTAATTAATTTTTCTTTGGTTAAAAAATAATGCTATGAAAAAAGTCACTAATGATCTATATGTAAAGGTTATCTCAGCACTGAATATGCAGTGGCTTTTTTGTCTTGAAAAATGGTTACTATTAAAAGACAATACTGAAATGAATACTATAGAGGTCATTATCCTTATTTTTTGAAATAGAATTAAAATACAGTGTTCACTTTCTTTGTTTAACTCAAAACACTTCTATTTCTGTAATAGTTAAGGTCAGATTGCATATAAATAATAGGAAAATATTCATTACAAATCATAATGTAGTCAATATATTAGTATAGTAACTTGTGTTAGAAGCATTTATTCCTATTCCTCAACCTTTAGAATAATTTTAGTCATTGTGTATTATCGTAAAAGTTACACCTCACTAAACTAATAACCACACTGCAACAAAATGACAGATTTCCTTGAAAATGCCTTTTGACCAAAGTCATGATTATGTACCATTTGAATGGAAGATAGACAGGATAAAAAGCTCTAATTGTTAGACTATACACAATAACTGGTAATCTACAACACTAACTAAGCAACACTTTATACTCAGCATTTTATATTTCCCCAATATTTTTATACAGCTGAGATTATTATGAAATAATATAGTTTGAATTATATTGGTTTGAAAACAGATAACCAGCTTTGGAGCCAAAAAAGGATTTAAAATAACTACAAGATTAATGAGGAACATGGTTATTTTTCCACTGAACCTCTATGAGAAGTAAAGTACTTCCAACCAGATTTCTTTCTTTCTTTCCCTTCCTTCCCCAGGAGTCTAATTTTTCACTGGCTGTGGATAAAAGAAGTGGTTTGATGCCCTTTCATTTCCTCACAAACCTGGTGCCTGATAAATGTTCATAAAGCCTTACGGTCTGGAGAACTTAGATCTGTATATATTAATCACAATGAGGAAAGTTTATTCCCCTTTTTTTGTTCTGCTTCTCATTGTCAAAACTTGCACTGATATATGGATAGAAGAAAGAATGCAGCAACCTCAGTTCCATGTAATTTATATAACACAAGCTCGAATTTTTGTTCTCAGGTTGTCTTCCTTGTGTTTGTATTTGAAGAGGCTTTAAATCTTTTTCTTTTACGTTTTTGTCATTGTCACCATTTTTTGCAGTTTCTTTGGCAGCTTCCTCACCATTCTGTTCAGGTTGTAAAAAATCTTCCTATTATAAACGGCTTTTAACACATCCCCTCTCTGTTCTGCTCTTCATAGAATTCTAACCTTGCTTTGATCCCTTTTCTTCCCCTTTCTTCTCATTTCTCCTTTTTTTTTTCTTTTGGTTTTCATTCCAAATGTCTCCTTACAGTGACATCAGATTACTCAGTAGGCAGTTCATATTGATCTGGCTACTGTTTGGAAAGTAGATTTCATTTTAAGTGGAGAAATAGGAATATCTGAAGAAGGACACCCGTTGTAGGACAAAACATTGAGCTGATGTTTCCTGATTCTTCTTCCTTTTTGGAGTAGTGAGGAGATATCTATCTCTTCAGATCCTGACAGTTATTTCATCCATGAGATTTTTTTTTAAGACCCATACACATTTATCAAGAAAACTCAAACCTTTCTGCATTTATTTTCCAAGAAATTTTCTTTGGGAAATCTATCTCTTAGTAAGTTAGAATTTTTATAAGACGAAAATAAAAAGGAGAGGAAGGGCCAAGGCAGGGATTTTATCAAATCAAATAGGGGTGAAAATGTATTCCTTTGGAAACATGTCCTCATTCTCTTTAATTGAGCCCCTACTTGTTTCTCAATTGTTCTCTGTTGTAGTCTGATAGCTTTCATCCTGACTGTTTTGTTTCTCCCCTATTCTCATTTATAGTGTCAACTTACATTTAGGGCAGTGAGAGTTAACTTGCTCACTGTGACACTGCAATCAATTAATCACCTTTAGCTTTCCTTTCTGCCTTCTTATTGGCTGGTTTGTAATTGAGCCATGGGGCAAAAGCCATTTCCAGCCACAGTCTGTCAGCTTGTTCAGCAGTTCATTTATTAGTTTGATAAGATAACCTTTTCATAGCAACATCTAATCAAAAGCACCAAGCTTAACGTACAGTGGAATTATTCAGAAATTCATGTCAAGATTCTACTTGGGTCAGATCATAATGGTCAGAGAATTGTTCTCTCAGAATTAATTGGGAGTAGAAATGTAGTATGTAGTCCTCTGACCATTAGGCTCTGGTTCAAGGTGGTGATGAAGACTACAAACTATGAGACAGTTGACAGCTAAATACCTAGAATACAGAAATATAATTTTCCCTAACTTCAAATTTTACAACATAAACTAAACTTTACCAAGCCCTACGCATTTAAATTTTTTTATTAAAGAACTACATTTTATGAAGAATTTTATCTTTTCTTGTTTATCATACTGCTTAATATGTGGTTATATGTTATCCTGATTTCCCTCTCTTTACAATAATCTAAACATCACATCTGAGAAATACTCCATTTTCTTTAGATTAAAAAGATATAGTATAAACCTTCACTACAATATTTAATTTTTTTTAAGATTTTATTTATTTATTTGAGAGATAGAGAAAGTGAGAGAGAGCATGAGAGGAGAGAAGGTTAGAGGAAGAAGCAGACTCCCTGTGGAGCTCGGAGCCCCATGTGGGACTCGATCCTGGAACTCAAGGACCATGACCTGAGCCGAAGGCAGTTGTTCAACCAACTGAACCACCCAGGCGCCCTACAATATTTAATTTGACTTATTGGGGGGATTCCACTTATGTTAAGGGGTATAGCTCCAATACCACGTCACCATACAGATAGCTTCCACCAGGTAAAATCTATTCCAGAGTACAACAGAAACAAGCATGACATCATGTATTCTCTGAAATCTAGGTTCCCATCTCTTCTCTTTTTGCTTTATAGTATACAAATTTTGCTTGTTTTGACACCTGTATGACTTAATTAAAAATACATACTTTTTGTTATTTTTTACTTGACATCCCTTCTCCTTCCCCATTGGAAAATATAAATTTTACTTAATTTCTAGAGTAACCAGTGATTCACCCTTATTTGCACCCTTTTCCTATCTGTTGAGGCATTAGTATATAAAAAAAAGGAAGCTGCAGTGATCCCCTCCCCAGATCCCCCTTCTTAAAAGTACTTGTTGCTTAAATCATACTACTTTAAGGAGGTTTGTTTTCAGCTGCAAGAGATGCCATTGGCAGATAAGCCTGAGCTGGGAGCACCTTCAGGGATGGCTTCAGGGTCAGAGAACTTTCTTATCCGAGGTCATGCCCTTCAGAGGGTGACCCCCATCAAATGACTGATGGAGGAGGGTATAGAAATGCTACGCCTTTTTAGCTCAATGAAGGACAATTCCAACAAGTTGTTTTAGCTTCTGCATGTGCTTGGTTAGGGTTATCATTAGGCTTGGTTCAAAATTCAAGTACTCTTACTGTCAAACCTTGCTTCCTGTCTCTCTTTTCCACAGTGTTGATAAATCTGAGTCCACCTTAGGCTGCTTCCCAAAGAACACAATTTGCGACATACGGTAAGTTTCTTTACGTGCCTGTCACATTCTCAATCCTTACACTCTATTTTATTATTCAGGATCACATATGAGTAAAATGCTATTATTACTATAATCATAATCGTATAAAATGAGCATTATTTAGCTTATTAAATGATCACAACAGAAGATGTTTAGAATGAAAATAAAAGGTTATGCTACATTACTAAGTACTTGTTATATGCTAGTCTTATTCTAAGTTCTGATAAATTATTTTGTGTGATTCTCAAATAATTAAGGAAAGGGACATTCAGCATTTAAAAGACCTTGAGCAAGGTTATATAGTGACTACAAAGTATTAGAACCTAGATTTTGAATCTGCAAATCTGGTCTCAGACTTCCTGTTCCTAAATTAACTTTGAGATAGTTTAATCCACTGGTTGCCACATATGAGCGTAAGCATGCATCAGAATCACCCGGAAATCTTGTGGGAAAACACAGATTGCTGGGCCTCACTCTCAGAGATTTTCAATCAGCCAATCAGAGATGTGGCCAGAGAATTAGCATTTCTATCAAATTCTCAGGTGATGTTGATACTGCTGTTCCAGGAGCACACTTGCATGAACACTGATTTAAACAACACTACAGATATCCTCTCAATTTATCTGGATGTGGTATTAGTTGAATCAATTATCTACGAACCTGGACTAATTGTTTATATGGTCACCAGCAAAATGAAGTAAATGGATATGCTACTCTGTTTCTTTAGCCCCTTATGATACTCCAACTGATATTGTATGTAAACAATGGACTTGGATTAAAAATTAATGCACTTCGATTTTTATAACTTAATCTAGCTTTGCACTAACAAATTAAAGATCTGAAGAAGTCTAAGGGATAGTGGGCTTGTGGTGGTAGAGTTCTTTTTAATCTTTCTTTTTTAACTTCACACAATTCTTTATTACTAAAAAGGTTTTTAAGCAAGCATATTAATTTTGTAGCTGAAGAAGAAGATAAAGGAGGAGGAGGAGCAGAAAGAAGAAAACACAGAACAGCTAGACCATCTTTCCCTTGATTAAATATATAATCAGTTTTGCAATAACATGATATATGCATTTTTAAAAATTGCCTCGCTATATAAAATCAGAAAATAAAAATCAGAGCGATTATGGAAATATGGAGAAACAATACTCAAAAATGTCCTCAGTGACAAATTTTTAAAAAAGATGGAAACCTAAAAATGGTGGCAGAGTTTTACATACGTTAAATGGCTAAAAAATGAATAAATACTGTAATAAATATGTCACTCTATCTTGAAAAAGACCTTGATGCTTGCTTATATAAGGAATGTCAGAATTAGGTAGCTTGTGAAGTGCTGGAAGGAGCATTATCTAAAATTGAATGTGAAGGTGTAACACCCGATGGGGATGGGTGTGATTCATCTTGTTCCTCTCCACATTGGCACCAAACATCACAGTTATAGATCAATCTCATTTTTAATCCTAAAACATGTTTTTTTTTTCTTTCTTTGAAATGTAGGTGTTTTGAGGGGTGCATTTCTAATAGATGTCTCTAACATGAAAATTGAAAAGGTGATCTAATGTATAACCTTCTACCTCGAATAATTTTTGTACCATGGCTGGAAATTCTTCCCGGTCAGATTTCGTATACACATTAACGGCTTGGCTCAACAGTTGAAGACTTTGGAAATTACAGCAATGTTTGAAATCACTACATCAACCACAAAAGCACTAAAATGAGCCACTTCCTCAAGGCTTGGCAATTTAAGGTCTTCACACAGAGTGCTTTCTTTTTGATTGTGCAACACATTTCCAATTCTTTGCAGTTTGTTCTTCAATCCATATGCTCAACTCTTCTTGGAACACTAGAAGTTTTCCTTTTATTTTTGTGTCATTATGATGTTCTACCATGTAAATTTCTTTACAGCAAGAAGAGATAGCAAATGTTCTGTTGTTTCTTCAACAACACTTTATGATTTCAACTTTCTCCTCAAATACCTAAAGTTTTCCTGTTTCATTCACTACTGGCATTTTGATATAAGGAAAACTATTCATGTTTGGAATACTGAATGTAATATATAAATATACATATATATAGACAGAAGGAGAAAGGAGAGAAGATACATATATATACTTATATATATGTGTGTACAAGTGTATGTGTACATATATATATATACACACACACTTTTACAAATCAGAGTATTAGAATAGCATAATAAAGCCTAATTTAATAGCACACAGTCAATCAAGACCAAGGTAGCTGGTATTTGTTGAAGTCTGCATATGTGTTGCTTTGTATATTCCTAAACAACACAATTCAACTGGATGCAGTTAGCTGTGTTCACTTTGTGTTTCTCTGGAACAAAATTACACATAAGCAAACATGAAATATCCATTATATTCAAATTGTTCACTAATATATCAATTCATTGAATGGAATTGTTTTTTTCAATGGAAAGAATTATAGCAGAATTGACTATAGCACTATAGCAGAATTGATGACTGGATATGATTAGAAAATATAAAATCATGGAAACAATGCCCATTGGAGAATAAATATTGAAGGCTTGGCTTGGATTAGTTGTACAGGGTAGCCTCTTCTATCACAGTGACATTTATTTTAATGTGTTTTCCATGCTGATGTCCCCTGATTGGATAAGAGAATTTATTGTCCAGATATATACTCAAAAGTTAGAGACTTGGATTTTGCCTTCCTTTTGTGATATTTTTTGAACATTTTACACCTTTGGTTTTCAGCAAGTGTTAATCAATTGAAGGAATTTTGCTGACATGATTTAACAGATCTATTAACATTTTTCTTATTCCTAATTTTATATTCAATATTTTCTTCTAAAAATAGTATGCTTTGTTCCACCTGATTTTAGAGATTATTAGAGACCAGCATTTGATTACCCCACATTATACAAGAGAGAACTGAGAGTTAAAGTGCTCCCTTCATTCACAAGATTGTTCAGAGGTACAGCAGGACTTGTAATATAAACCTTTCTATTCACATTTCTGTGGTTGTTTATACTAAGTATAGTTTTGTTGCTTATTGCAAGTTTCACTGTCTGATCACCATATACACTCTCCAGGATAAAAGAACAAGCTTTCTGGAACTCTGGAGCAAAGAAAATCCTTTCTCAAACTCACTGTCATTTTATCTGAGATGGCTTAACATAAAATCAATCCATTCTCGAGAACTTTTGCCTGACCCAGCCATGCTTAGCAGACAAGGAAAGGTATTTCTGCACCCTGAAGTGTAATGTGAAAAAAAAAAAAAAACCATTTCTGGATTCGAAAAAATAAATAAATAAACAGAATTGGAACTGTTGGGCATAACTGAAAATACTTTTGTGTGGATTTTCACATTTCTGCCTTCTGTCCTTTAGACCACATTTCCCAAAGAGATCTCCCTGACCTGTTTGGTAGATACACAACCAAGGGTCTTTCACTCATCTCAAAAGGCATAAATAGGCTATTCTTTTCAGAATGAAAAGGACTGGACCTTCAGTTGTAGTTCTGCTGGTTTGTAATGATGTGGCTCGTTAACCTCTCTGAGGATTTCATCTGTAGATGAGAGATCCACTCCTGGATTATTGTAAAGATTAAGTAAAATAATATATTAAGAATGACTAGCACAGTGTATGGCTCTGAAATGTCATAGATACTATCACAACTACTGAAATGTCATAGATGTTATCACTACTTCTATTGAAAACGTAGCATCGCACCTGCTAGGTAAGTAGATAAATTCCAGAGCCTCACTGAGTTTGTATCTAGATTGCCACTTATTAAATTAATATATTTTCTCAAGTTCTTTAAGCTTGCTAAACAGCATTTTTCTTATCTACAAAATCAGGATAATAATCCTAGTACTTATTCTATCGAGTTGTTGTAAGAATTATATGCAATAACATAAAGTACTTAAAACTGTGTTTGTTATGATTATATCTTTCACCCACCCACCATGAAAATTTCTTACGCGATTTTATGTTCTTCTCAATGGCACAAAGAACATAGAGAATTAAGCTTAAGGTTATTTACAATTATGAGAGACAAACTGTAAAAAGGACAGAATACAAAGATCCAAGGTTTTCGACTAGTTTCAATGCTATTTCTTCTATTTTGTACTTTAATCCTGATCTTATTATATGACAGAGTGTGATTTTTTAAAAGTACAATAAACAAAGCCGAGAGTTTTTCTATGCAAAATCTTGACTATGTAATTTATAAATGCATTACATGCCTCACTGACCAAATATACCTCATACAAACAATTGCATTCAAGCACCTGGAGAATTCTAGAAAAAAAGGAAATTGAAGCATAAAGGGACACTGAAAGCTGCATAGTGAAACTGTGGGTGCATAAAGCTCCATTTTCAGATAGGGAGGCAGCTTTATGTCTGCAGTTAAAACTTAATCTACCATTATAACTCAAACCCAAGGTCTAATAGGAGAGAGGAGCTACTGTGTAGTGAGGGCGAGACTTATTCATACACAAATAGCAGACGGGAAATACAATGCAATTATACAGAGAATTCCAGGCACAATAAATAAATGTACTCTCTTGTTAAATTTCCCTCAATGTGAAAGTAATATTTTAACATTCTGCTCCCAGCTTTTCAAATTGATTTCTTTTACTCATGTTACATTTTTTTAAACAAACAACTGCATTTTAAAAAAAAATGTCATTTCATTTGTTGAGCAATTAGTACTAACATCCACCTTATTTGAGAGTCAAAACGAAGTTAATGCAGGTATATTGACATCTTAATAGCTCTTCATAAGGTAATAGCTCCTTAGGAAAAGTAAAATAAATAAATAAATAAATAAATAAATAAATACATGGATAGTACAGAAAAATCCAATATAGTAGGATAGAAATGTATTAAATAAATACTTTTTGATATTTTGAATTCAGGCATGATAATATAAAATATTTTTAAATAAAAGTTTTTATAGAAGTCATCAATATTGTTAACTTATTCAGAAGTTAAACATAATTTTGATTAAAATATCTGCAATAATATTAATACTAGTATGTATTAAAGACAGCATACATCAGGTAATATGCTAAAAAGTTGTATAGATATTTTTTTAATCTCACAATGACTTTGGTGATAGGTTTTATTTTTATCCCAATTCAATACTTACAGAATTGCAAATACAGCTGAAAGTCAGGAACCCTCACAAAGGTCAGAGCAAAATGAGAGGAAAAGCAGAAACAAAAGATCCTACCTTGTCAGATTTACTCTTAAAGCCAGTTATGGTCTGCATTTATCCCCCCAAAATTCATATGTTCAAATTCTAACCCCAAAATAATGGTGTTAAGAGGTAGGACCTTTGGAAGGGATTTAAACCATAAGGTGGAATCCTCTTGAATGGGATGAATGCCTTATGAAATAGGCTCCAGAGAGATCCCTAGCCCTTCCCACTACGTGAAGACACAGCAAGAAGTTGCCAGCAACGAATGAGGAAAAGGGCCCTCACCTAAGCATGCTGGCACCATGATCCTAGAATTCCAGCCTCCAGAGCTGTGAAAAATAACTTTCTATTGTTTACAAGCTACCCAGTCTGTAGTATTTTGTTTTAGCAGCCCAAAGAGACTCAAACAAACTCTAACGCATCTGAATTTTTCTTTTGTAGTGACTTTTAGTTGAATTATGCCAGAGAATATTTCAAACCCTATACCTATAGAGAAGTCAACTGACTAAACCCATTTTAACATTATTTTCCTTCTCTTTTTATATAATCTTTAAAATAACCGGATATAAACTTCCATGCCCTCCTACTTGTTATTATAGTTGGCCTCACTTGGTTGATTCACTTGTCAAGTGTCTGCAGTATACGAACCAGTTAAAGCAAGGTTTATGAATTTTCACTGATGCCTCTTCAATAACCAATCCAACCTAGTCTTTACTCAGAAGAATCAACACAAGCCGAGTCATTACTCAAAATTGGACTTGAGTTGTGAAAATTCTTTTCTGATCAAAATCATGTATACTTTTATTCTTCTCATTTCTAACTCCTATCTAACGTGCTGTTTGCACTTTATTTCCCTTTTTTCTCAGTTTATAAGCTATCTTCTGATTTCATTTGCTTTCTATTAAGTCCAAAATATGTGAATGCAATTTCAGTGACATTCTGTCTATACAGCATCCAGATTTAGACTGAGAACTTTGTACACAGACGGTCTGTGTTTTGAGTCTGGCTCTAAAATATACTATGCTTATAATCTTGGGCAGTTAAATAATTTTTGAAACTTAACTCCTTCATCTTTGAAAATGGATTAATAACAGAATATAAGGCTGGTGAAAGCAATGGAGATAATTCAGGTAAAGTATATTGGCTACCGAATGATCTGTGTTACCATTAGTATGTAGAATACCTTTACCAGGTTTAACCTTTACTAAATCTACTAGCTTGGGAAAACTATTCTTTCTGTGTTCTATTATTTCAAGGATGAATCTCTATCCTTATTAACCATATTTTCTTTAATACCTTTGAGAGCTAATTTGAATTATCTCAAAGAAATTTAAATACTCAAAAGATGTTTTCTGTCTTCTTTCTCAGAATGCACTCTAGAATTTAACATTTGACATTTTAGTTCTTAAAACTCTTCCCCCCCACCCAACAAAGATTTGTTCATCCCTGGGTCTTCTTCTATTTCATCAATATATTCAGGTCTCTTTACTGTTCCTCCTAGTCAATGAAACCCCAGTGACCTAAGTATGTTATTGTTTTACCAGAAGGGTTGGCTTGTGAAGACAGATACACACAAATCATAGATCACACACAAAAAGCAAACTATAACAATAATGTAAAAATCCAGACACAGATTCTCCCTTTGTAGAAGTCTCTATCAGACATAACTTCGAAACTGGTTTCAGAGTTACAGAAGAGTTTTAAATAGTGTGTATTAAGTTATCTTAACTCTTTCTAATTCTTTTGTTCTTCTTGCTTCTCTGACTGTATGAATTCCACTGCTCTGTCTTCTAGGCACTGCTCTTTTCTTCTGATCTAGTCTATTCTTGAACTCCTCCAAAATTTTTGGTTCATTTTCTTGTATTCTTCATCTCTGTGATGTTTGGTACTTCTTAAAATATTTTCCATCACCTTGTTGAAATTCTCACCTTGTTCATGCATTTCTCTCCTGACCTAGTAAGCATCTTTATTATGCCTGCTATTTTAAAGTTTCAGGTAAACCACTTATCTCCATTTCATTCCTATCTGTTTCTGGAGTTCTATTTTGTCCTTTTGATTGCAACATATTCCTTTGTTTCTTCATTTTTCATTTCTTTTTTTAAAATATTTTTTAACTTATTTGAGAGAGAGAGAGAGCAAGCACACACAAAAGCAGGGAAGTGGCAGAGGCAGAGGAAAAAGCAGGCAACCCACTGAACAAGAAGTCCCATGCAGGGCTTAATCCCAGGACCCTGGGATCTTGACCCAAACCAAAGGCAATTGCTTAACTAACTGAGCCACCCAGGCATCCCTCTGTTTTGGTTTCTCTACATCAGATAAAACTGCCACGTCTCCCAGTATTGACAAGGTGATCTTGTGTAGATGAACCTTGTCAATTAGCCCAGTCCAATCTTCTGGTTGTTTCTCAGAACTTTTGTGATTGTCCAATATGTCTTCCCTATTCAACTCCCCAATAGATGACAGTGTGCCATGGCCCATAAGTGTCACAAAGCAGAGGGTCACATTCTGCACTTAGATGCAGGCTGATGAGAAGCAGGACCCTCAGGCATGAGCTGTGAAAGTATGCAGTTAAACCTCTTCCACAGAGAAACTGGGAGAAGAGTAGTTTTGCTTGCTCCTCTATGCTGAGTTTGGGTATATAGCTGCAAGGGGTACTCCTGTGCCCACTAAGAACTTCTTCATTTGCTATAGTCATGTGGAACACATAAATGTAAATCCTGTTGGCTATCAGAGTCAGGCAATACTAGAGCCCATCTCCTGGGCAGCAGGCATAAAAGATGGAACACAAAACATGTATATAACCTCCTTCCAGGTCAATAATGAAGATTCAGAACAGGCTAGAGGAAGAAAGTGGAAGTTGTTTCTGGCAGCTTCCTCGCTCTGTGGGGAGGACTGTAACCATCTACTACACACGTTATATTAGAAGCCTGATGCTTAAGCAGCTTTTTTTTAGATTGATCCATTTCAGAGAAAGAGAGGGATATGGGAAGCTTTTGCTTGCTCCCACTGCACTGAGCATTGGGGTAATAGTTGGTCACAAACTCCTTTTTTTTTTTTTTTGCTACATTCTTAGGTATCATATGTATACAAGTCACATTGGCTGTCCCAGCCAGGTGATTGAGGGGCCCCATCTCTCAGTTGGCAGCACAAAAGTCAGGACACAGATGTTTTTATATGCTCCTTCCATGGAGATAGTGGCAAAAAGGGAATGGACCTGAGGGAGAGCATGTGGGCAGTGTCTGGCTGGTTTTCCTAGTATCCAAAGATAATCACAGCCAGCCTCTAGATGTGTGCTAAATTTAGAAGCATGATCCTCAGGCCACAGCATTCAAAGTAGGCAAACAGACTCCTTTTATGAAAAGATTGGAAAATAAGTAATTTTGCCTGCCTCTGTGCTGAATCCTGGTAGACAGCAACAGCTAGTGCTTGTGTGCCCAATAACTACTGCTTTTTTGTTTACCATCGTCTTGTGGGTCTCATATATGCAAGCCTCATTGGCTTTCGGAGTGAGGTATTTTGTGTGCCTGTCACTCAGCTATGGGAGTCTTAAAAGTTGAGGTGCTGAATGTGGAATCCAAACCTTCACTCTTCAGGGAGAACCTCAGGTTTCCTTCCAACTGTAAGGCATTGTAACGGGGGTAGGATTTATGGTGAGTGTGTCTCTGCTTTTCCTGTTTCCATATGGATATTTTCTCTTTCACCTAATGTGTAGGAATCTCGAAGCTAGTTTCTGAATTTCATGCAGAGGTAAACTCCTCTGTCTATAGTTGTATATTCAGTGTGTGTGGGGGAGGATGGGAGTTTAGGAGTCTCCTATGTTGCAATCTTGAATGACCCCCAGAAAGCTATGTGGTTTTCTTTCTTTCATTTTTCTATCCACTCTTCCAACCTCCACCTTTCAACTGGAGAATTTAATCTATTTTCATTTAATGTAGTTGTTGATATGACTGAGCTTAAGTTTTTTACTTACATTTGTTTTCTATCTAATCAAACAAACCCTTCTTTGTACCTATACCCCTTCATTCTTATTTTGGATGATCTATTTTTAATAATCTTTTTAATTGAAGTGTCCTTTTAGTTATGTCTGTGTCTATTTAAATTTGCTCTACAAGTTACTATGTGATGTTTAAAATCAAGTCTACCTTCAAATGATATTATATGGCTTCCTAAATAATGTAAAAGTTTTCTGAACTGTAAACGATCTTTGTTTTATATACTATCTGCCAAGTTTTTCCATTGCTGGAGAGTTATCTTTGTTCTCCGTCCCCACCTATATTTTTTGCTCCTTGAGCAAAAAATATATATAATATATATATTATATATTATAACTATATAGTTATTATATATAGTTATATATACTTATATACTTATATAGAGTTATTATATATAACTATATATAATACATAGCCACCAGTTTTCATAGGACAGTTACACAGTCTTCAATGAAAGCCCAAAATACCTTGAGGGGAATTTCTCTTAGCCCTCTGACTTTTCCTTCAGTTTTTGACATCCACTTTCTTGTATTTCATGAGGGCACAGTATGGCATGGAGATCTCAGTTCTTCTGCTATATCTTTGTCCTTTGGTGATCCCACCATCTTATACTGTAGAGAGGCCTGGAATGCTTCAAAGAAGATCTTACTCAGGCTTCTCAAGCTCTGTTGGCTGCCATAGGTGTACTACCCTTGGGCATGCAATGAAAGTTAGTGAGAAAAATTGGACAAGTGACTTTAGACTGATTCTGTCACTTGAATTCTTTGGGATTCTTACCCATTACACAAATCAACACATGGCTATTAATATTCTCCTGGTTTCCCATCAATGTTAGGTTTATCTTTGTAATTCTGCACTACAGTGGACAAAAGCAGTCTCTATTAAAAATGACTTGTTAGTACTCAGAATTCAGTTCTTAATACTTTTCTTTGTGCTCCCAGCTCTATACTTTTTAATGTTGAAATTCTGTGGCTTACATGGCTTGTTCTCCTTGTGCAAATAAAAGTGACAGTCTTCTGTTACCTCCCACATTATAACTGGTAATTGTGTTTTATATTTCACTTAATAGCATACTTTTAAGTTCTGTTCATGAATCTACAATTAAATCTAATTAATTGTTCATGTTTACTGTATAAACCATGTTATAATAATCCTATACCTGAGGAAGTGGGTAGGGGAATGGGATAATTAGGTGACGGGCCTTAAGGAGGGCACTTGATGTAATGAGCACGAGGTGTTAGACACAACTGGATATATCACTAATTTTTACCTCTGAAACTAATAATATACAATATATTAACTAAATTGAATTT
>CM052798.1:122511668-122528139 GCA_028533885.1 Nasua narica | reverse complement strand
CCCCCCCCCCCCCCCCCCCCCCCCCCCCCCCCCCCCCCCCCCCCCCCCCCCCCCCCCCCCAAGCAGACTCCCTGCTGAGCAGAGAACCCAATGCAGGGCTGGATCCCAGGACCCTGAAATCATGACCTAAGCCGAAGGCTGAGGCTTTAACCCACTAAGCCACCCCGGCACCCTTATGTTAACTCTTCATACATTGTGAATTTTTGTTAGCTTCACAGGATGAAAATGTTTTCATTACTTTCCAAGGAAATTGTTATACATAAAACCTAAGTTGACCTTTCTTATACCTCTTCTACCATACTTTTTGAGGGCTATATTCAGTGTATCTTAAGTATCTCTTCAGATTTTGATTTTACCTGGTCCTGAACTCCAAGCTCCTCTCCCTTGGCCTCAGTCACTATCACAGTGGACCTCTTCTGGAGGGGACCTCTTCTTGTTTGGTGCCATTTGATATGGCACCAAAACATTGGTTATCTCTCTTGTTCTCTTCTACTTCCTAATTCCACTGAGAATCTATTCTACAGGGTTTTATATCTGTCTTCCTAAACATCTGCTAAATGTTCTGAGTTAAACATTATCCAATGGGAGACAGAAAAATGGAAAAGAGTCAGAAGATAAACTACACTTTCCCTTGAAATGTTGCATGGCAGAGACTGCCTATAGTATTTGCCCAGAGATTTATAAAATTGTACCTGCTGAGTCTTCTATTAAATTCTGTTTGTGGGTCGTTTATAATGAAGTGGTCAACATCCCAATGCAGCATCTTGCATTTTCCCTCAAACTCTCATTGCTTGCATTCCTTCTCACTCTCACTGTCCAGGGTTTATCTCCAAAATAAGATTCTAGCATCTATTTTTGCCTCTATTTCTAGAGAGCTGGAAGAACATATTGGTTAATAGTGGAATCAGATCAATTTGGCTATGCCTCTTCCTAATGGTATAGTTTTTGAAAATCACTTTATCTATGTAAACATCAGTTTATCATTCTGTAAAATGAAAATAATATTAGTAAATGCTTTCTTGACTAATATCAATGCAGTTGAGAAGCCCTAGATAGGAGATAACCGATGCAGACTGACTAGTCAGCCTCCAAGTACCACCTGCCTCCATTTCATATCTTTTCTCCCAATTCTGTGAACTCACAATCATAACAGAAGGTGACAGACACTAAGAAAGACCAATACTTTAGGGATGGTTGGGGAGAGGGGAATTAAGAGTAGATTGCAACACTAGCGCTCTGAGACAGCCATTTCTAAGGAAGACAAAAGTCACAATGAAGAGAAGGAAAATGAAGCAAACATGGAGAAAAAAATATATAGATACAAGAGATCATGTGATGAAATGATATCTGACATAATTATTGATGGCTTATACTTTGTAGTTCATGGTCCCAGCAAGAATCAACTATTACCACTCTTATTTTCCATGTGTTAACCCAGTTTTCCTATTTTCCAGAACAAATTTGCAATAGTTTTCTATTATTTACAACCAGATTATTGACATAATTTCTAATATTTTTCTAATCTTTTTTTTTTTAAAGATTTTATTTATTCATTTAACAGAGAGAGAACACAAGTGGGCAGAGAGGCAGGCAGAGACAGAGAGAGGAGCAGGCTCCCTGCGGAGCAAGGAGCCCAATGTGGGACTCGATCCCAAGACGCTGGGATCACGACCCGAGCCAAAGGCAGCTGCCCAACCAACTTAGCCACCCAGGCATCCCTATTTTTCTAATCTTAACATCTTTCCCTATCATATGCCTATTAGTTCATCTTGCATTTACATGCTTGGGACAATGTTTTTATAAAAGATTTTTCTTTTGTTTTAAGCACAAAGGCACAAACATACGGGCATACAGTAATGGATTATTACTAAGGTTTGTCAAGAAAAGAACTATGTATATTTAGGTAGAATTGCCTTATCATCTCTAAACATAATGGCTGACATATATTTGTGCTCAATAAAGTCTTGGTTTCATTGAATTGAATGGCATTTACAATATGAATATTGGAAAAATTCAGAGAGTTCATTCACTATAGAATTTGCTAAAAATGAATACATCTGGCAAATGCATCCATAACTGAGATATAAAAGAAAATATACTGATGGGATATATATGGGAAATATATCTAAATTTTTTATTTTATTTGAAGCCTGGATATAATCTTTAAAATATGAATGAATGTCAAAAAAAATGTTACGATAATTTTTATATTAACACTAAATAAAAACATCTTTCTCTCTTTCTTTCTCCAAAAGATCAATAATCTGAAAGGTTAACATGTACTACTTTGCATAATAACAAAAGCCAAAAGCACTGGCAAAACTTCAAAATCAATAAAGATATTGGAAAACTGCTGAAACTCATAGCTACAAGAAATAAAATTGAAGAAATGACATAAAACCCAATTATTGCTATCAGGTTAAACAAGATAACATGGAAGAAAACAAAATTTATTGTGACTTAGTGACTTAAAAACAGATCCTACATTTCTTTTAAGAACACATTTTGCTTCAACTTTTTTTCTTTATCTTTGTCAGTGCACATCTACTATAATACAAAGTTCATCAATCCTGTGATTGCATCTTGCGTGTCAATTGCTAACTAATCCCTAAACTATTGTAAAGCAAAATATTATCATTAGCATTTCTATGGATTGTATTTTATATTTGGTATTTAAAAATACATTTATAATATCCCCATAATTACTTCATATTACATAAAAAACCTTCCTGCCTAATTTTTAAAGATTTTATTTATTAGAAAGAGAGAGAGAGAGCAAGCACAAGCAGTGGGGGTGGGGGGGACAGAGGGAGAGCAAGAAGAAGACTCCCTGCTGAGCAGGGAGCCCAAAGTGAGGCTTGATCCCAGAACTCTGAGATCATGACCTGAACTAAAGGCAGATGCTTAACTGACTGAACCACCCAGGTGTCTCAGAATCTTCCTGCCTATTAATAAACTACTAAGTTTCTTTCATATGCTTAACACTAAGCATATGAATGCTAATTACTGCATATTACCCAAGAACTTCCCTCTTTTGTTATTTTTTTTGATAAGTATTCCTATGTAACTGTGTCTGTGGAGGATGTATGTTCGTGTATACTGAAGAGTATGTTTCAGTTGTACACTTTTACCATTGTATCTAAAGCTATTAGCCAGTGAATTCAACCTCATGATCTCATATTACATATTTTAAACTATTTCCAGACTAGTTCTCCAAACATAACCAATTCCTTTAAAATTACAATATTGAAAAAAAAATAACTGGTCATTTATGAATGGAGAGACAAATCACTATAGAAATCTTATTTTCTTAAGTTATGAAATAGTTGTAACTTTTAAATTGCAGTTACAAAGGAGTTATAAACTTGCTGATTAATATGTGAGTAAAAATTTCTGTAAAAAATATAAAAATATGGAGCTTTTCATATAGCAAGAATTTGATACTTATATGTTTTCAAAAATTAACTAAATTAATGCATTAAAGAACTAATAGAAGGAACAGATGGATGACTGTAGGAAACACTTGATTAAAATCATCCCAGAAGTTGAGGTTAAACTGGAATTTCATTTCTTTTTTCTAGTTGAGAGATTTGACTTTAGAAAATACAGGCATATATGTAAAACTGACTATACTGATACAATCAAAAGCTTATTTTATATCTATGTATCAAATGCTGGTTATGGATTGAATTCATCACACAGAAAGAAGAAGGGGCAATTTTTGTCAAAAGACTTGCTGACCTGATCAGAGGATTAAACTGAACTTGGAGGAACCCATATAAAATTGGTTCCAAACAAAATACCCAAATAAAAATGTTTAAGTTGATATTATGGAAACCATTTCCTCTATGATAGAAATTAGATTTAAAAGAGGTTTTTTATTAATCCAAAAAAAGAAACATAGTAGGAGCTCTTCAATAGTCAGCACCAAACACAAAAATGGAAAATAAAAGTATCCTGACATTTTAACATGATAAGAATCCTAAAATGTGACAGTATCATTTCATGCCCATGTTACTTATGTGGAATAGAGATTTTGTTCAAAATCACTAACAAGCTATTAGGTAAAGTGAATTTTTCTTTTACATCGAGAAGATATAATAAACATGTCTAGAATTTCATTATCCTAAGAATGAACTCTCTATATGATATGCACTCGTGAAGAAAGATGAGAGGGAAAGAAGCAATCTAGTTGTAGGATAACATTATGAATTGGCTGAAAAAAGAACGTTTATAATGCAGTCCAGATACAGATAAAAGACCTTAAGTAGAAAAACAATTAAAACGAGCTAAAAGATGGGAACTGCAAATATACATGTTCTTCTGGAATTCTTACCCTACAAGAGCATTATATCTACTAAATTGGTCATCCCAGAGGTAAGTGATACTCTTCAATTTAGAGTAATTGGAAATGACAAGAATTCTAGAAAACAACCCTTAGATTTTTTAGATAACTAGAATTAAAGAAAGATTACTGTAAATTCAGTAATATTGAATTTACAATAGACCAAGAGAAAAAGAAAATAACAGTGTTCACCAAAAGGCTATAGCATATTGTATTGATTACTTCTTCAATATATGGTGAATTTCCAGGAGATTTTGTGACTTATTAAGTTTCACATGGCACTAGGTCATTCTGGGAGGCATAATTTATCAGCTCCTTAAGATAGTCAGTCCATAGTGATACAGCAATTTTACAATTAAAATTTTCGAGTAAATTTTCCGGAACCATAGGAAGTCAGTCGTTTTATAATAAACGTCTTCCTCCTGGAAATGCTTAAATAACATTATCCAAACCTTGCATTTTCACAGGAACTTTGTTCTAGATATGTCACTTTTGAGAATAAATATTAAAGAAAGTATTTAGAAATGTTGGCTCCAACAGGAAACAAAGAGTGCTTGAGTTTTAAAATAAAGGGATTTGAATGCTTATACAGATGATGAACAGGTAAGAAGTAAAGAGGATGTTGAAACGGGAATAACAGGACGGTGTGACCAGGGTTAGTTTGGATGTGTAGATGTTAACAGAGCCTTAAGCATAGGATAATTAGGCAGAACAATAATCAGGGAAGAACACTGCTTTTTACCTACCCACTCCCTTCTATCCTCCTCTGCCACTGAAATTCTCACTTGTACTTCTTGGCCAAACTGACAGGAGCCAGCCAGGAGCATGAGATGCAGCTGCAAGAGTCAGCCCCTCTGCATTTCAAGAGAGCAGAGGAGAGGAAGAATGAAGATGCATCTGAGCACACAGAGACCCCAAACCCCACACACTAGCTTGTGAACTTAGACCCATTGTAAAGCCACTCTGAGCTTCAGAGATTTACCTCTTTTATGAGAATAAGAATAATTCCTGGGGTGCCTGGGTGGCTCAGTTAGTGAAGTGCCAAACTCTTGATTTCGGTTCAGATCATGATCTCTGGGTTGTGGGATCTGGTCCCCACTCTCACACCCTCCCCTTCCCCACAAGGGGCTCCATGCTCAGCAGGGAGTCTGCTTCTTTCCCTCTCTCTCTCTCCCTCTGCCCTTCACCTACTCTTGCTTGCACTCTGTCCCTCAAATAAATAAATTTAAAATTTTTTTAAAAAATCATAATTACTATTGCATAGGATTGTTATCAAGAGCAGCTGATATAATGTATAGGGAATGTTTATCATATAGACTTGTCATATAGGAAGTATTCAATTATCAATAACTAAACGCTGATGAATATTTATGGAATGTATAGACGTATATGGTATATTACATAAAGTAGTTTTATATATTTACATTTTTATATATGCAAAATAAAATAAGGCAATGAAAGGCAGTCTTTTTAAAATAAGTATTTTACCAATATTATAAAAATATTATCTAGTCTTAATTGGAAAAACAACAACAGGGCACGAAACTACTTACTGTATGATCAAACTATGTGAGATAAATTGTATCTAGAGTTACAGAATCTAGGATCTAGAGAAATTATTGTAAGGGACATATGAAAACATTAGCCATATTTTTTTCTGCATGATAAGAGTATGAGTTTGAGGGATTTTGTTTTCCAAAATGTACTTTTATACAGAAGACAAAACAACAGAAAATCAGTAGTGTATGAGGGTGGAGGTTGGATGCTGTGGAAAGAGGAAGAAGTTATTATTTCTCTGTGTCAGCTTCCTCATAGGTAAAGAAGATCATAATAACAATTCCTTCATTAGATTGTTATGAGAATTAATTTTTATTTCTCAACCCATGTAAAATTCTTGAGAAAGTGACTACTGGAGATAATTGATTCGATTATTATAAATTTTAGGAAATTCACATGAGGTCTTAACTAATGTATCTTCCAATTATGGCGTCTATAATAACTGATAAAATTTCTCAGTATCCAAAATTTATAAAAAGATCAATATAGTATTATTTTGTAAGTTTTATCAAAAAGGAAATATTTTTATTATCTTTCATCTATTTTAACCCCCCATAAAATCCCATATTGGCATATCCTGCAATATGGTAAGAAAATCAAATGCCCAATAACAATAAAGATATGACTTTTCTAATGATGTGAAGTATCTTTTAAAAATAAGTCAATTATTATTGTGTAGGAAAATTGAAACACTAGAAAATGTGAAGATTTCCCTGTGAAATGTCTATCATTCCTTAAAAAAAAAAAAAAAGGTATTTTCCTCTGGAAATAATAGATTCATTTTTGTGAACACCTGTTGTTTTTATCCTCCCAGCGTCCCTTCTCTTAGAGAGTTGTCTCTTTCCCATCCTTATAATTATGCTGAAATTATCACCCTTGGAAAGCTCAGAATCGTCCTTCTACCAAAAGCAAATGATACCACACCATCAGAGTGGTAGGCATGTACTCTCCACCGAAATTGTTCTCATGAGCTGAGCCACTTTGGCATGGGAAATGATTGAAGCTTGTGTCAGATTCATCAGGGGATTGTTTCAATGCCAGTGCCCTTGAAAAAATCTGTTCAAGTTACTGCCTCTTAGATCTCTGGAGGATCCCTTGTTCCTGTTATTCTGAGGGACTTATTTTTCATTCCCATGGTGACTGGTGAACTATCCAGGACCATTCTCATAAATTCTATTTTCCTGCTTCAGTTAATCAGTGTCAGTTACAAAAGAAACCCAACAGATTCACTTGCAGAAACTTTGCTCAACCTATGATGATTTCTGCAGATGAATATAAAACTAATTGGGCCAAGGAAATAAATTTTAAGAAAATAATCTAATGTATATAATAGTATGTATAAGATAAAATAATTTTCCTCTCCTTAAAGAAAACATTTTGCTTCAAAAAATCAAGTTACATTACCAGAACATAGCGCTGTAATTTCACATTATCAGCACCCTATTTTTCTTATTTCTTCTTAACTATTTCTGAAGCTAGTAAATCTATAAATCAACAATTGAGAAAGAATGAGAGAGGGAAGAGAGTGTAAGCAGGACTAGGAAATAAGAGAAAAATATTTCTCATATTTCCTCATGAAATCATCTATTATATCACATGTATTTCATTATGTTTAATCATTCAGAAATCTTCATAAATTTATGTTCACCTAGGACTCCAGCAATTCTAAAGTATAGTTATAATTAAACTGGATACCTAATGACTTCTTTTCTTATTTCCTGTTGACAAATTTGACAAAATGATCATTTCACTTCTTATGTAGATATACATATATATAGTATAGAGAGAGAGTGTGTACTGTCCAGGGAACATAAATTTTGGTATTATAATTCTCATTGCATTTAAAGAATTATAGTTTAAAGTAAAAATTTGTTTATTTCTTAATAACAGTAAAATGACACTAAAAAGAGCAATGCCATATAAAGTGTGTCAGATTAGAGTGACTGAGTCTTTATAGTAATGAATCTCAAATATTTTTCTTTACCAACAAACTTAAATGATAAGATATTTGCCTTGGCAACAACAATGTTACATCAGTCAGAGTCTTGATAATAAAATATATGGCACATTTAAATTGGTAATTTCAGGCACTACATACAAAGCTGTAAGCAAAATTCAGGGCACCAGCAAATGAAAATATAGGACCTCAGAGCTAGCAATAGCTAGAAGTTTCTTTCACTCTAGATATCAAAAAGCAGGAAGAAAGAACAGTTACCAAAACCCATCGGGGTTAACATATTGAGTCACCAACTTGATAAGAGCTGTAGCCTTTGGTAAGGGATGCAGATACCGATGTGAACCTATAGGGAGTAGACTTGGAAATAAATACCATGACCTCAACCTCTTCTTGCTCACTTGATCTACTGCTGGTGTTTTCCCATTGGCCAAACCAATCAGAAGAAAGTGGGCAAAGAATTCTAAGTAATCTTTAAAAGTCAGCTTCCCCAGGTATCTATCAAAATCCTAGAGGAGAACATAGGCAGTAACATTTTCGATATCAGCCACAGCAACTTCTTTCAAGACATGTCTCCAAAGGTAAAGGAATCAAAAGCGAAAATGAATTTTTGGGATTTTGTCAAGATAAAAAGCTTCTGCACAGCGAAGGAAACAGTCAACAAAACAAAGAGACAACCCACAATGGGAGAAGATATTTGCAAATGACACTACAGACAAAGGGCTGATATCTAAGATCTATAAAGAATCCTCAAATTCAACACTCAAAAAACAGAAAATCATGTCAAAAATGGGCAGAAGACATGAACAGCCACTTCTCCAAAGAAGACATACGAATGGCTAACAAACACATGAAAAAATGTTCATCTTTAGCCATCAGGGAGATTCAAATCAAAACCACATTGAGATACCACCTTACACCAGTTAGAATGGCCAAAATCAACAAGGCAGTAAACAACAACTGTTGAAGAGGATGTGGAGAAAGGGGAACCCTCTTACACTGTCAGTGGGAATCTGCAGGTTAGTGTAGCCACTTTGGAAAATAGTGTGGATATTCCTGAAAGAATTAAAAATAGAGCTACCCTATGATCCTGCAACTGCACTACTGGGTATTTATCCCTAAGATATAGATGTAGTACAAAGAAGGGCCACATGTACCCCAATGTTCATAGCAGCAATGGCCACAATAGCCAAACTGTGGGAAGAGCCAAGATGCACTTCAACAGATGAATGGATAAAGAAGATATGGTTTATATATACAGTAGAATATTATGCCTCCATCAGAAAGGATGAATAGCCAACTTTTGTATCAACATGGACAGGACTGGAAGAGATTATGTTGAGTGAAATAAGTCAAGCAGAGACAGTCAATTATCATATGGTTTCACTTACATGTGGAACATAAGGAACAATATGGAGGATATTGGAAGAAGGAAAGGAAAAGTGAATTGGGAGAAAATGGAGGGGGAGACGAAACATGAGAGATTGTGGACTCTGAGAAAGAAACTGAGGGTTTTACATTCACTGACCAAATGAATGTAAAAAAAGATGAGAATAGATAGAGCATACACCCTGGAAAAAATCTTGACAAAGTAGTTTCATGCTTCCTAGGTGATGCTTAATGTTGAACTAGGAATCATTTCTTCCCCTCAATCCCATTCATTAAATTGTTGCCCTACTCCATACTTTAGAAACTATATACTTTATTTCTTTTTTTTTTCTAAGAAAGATTTTATTTGAGAGAGAGAGAGAGAGACTGTGAGAGAGCACAAGCAGGCACAGAGGCAGGTAGACAGAAAGGCAGAAGCAGGCTCCCCACAGAGTAGGGATCCTGAAGTGGGGCTCTATCCCAAGACCCTGAGAACATGACCTGACCTAAGGTGGACACTTAACAGAATGAGCCACCCCAGGTGCCCTATCTACTTTATTTCTAAAGAATTTGTTAACTAACATTCTGTCCTCCTCTCGAATAAAACCTTAATCTTGAAATAATTTTAATTTTCCTAAAGCATTTTTCAGCATTTTTGTTGGCTTAATAATTTTTATGACCAATATTCCTCCTTCATATTAAAATGTTTTAAATTAAGTCTTTAAGATGTTACTAACTTTAAAAATGAAAATCAAGATATTGATTTGATAAGATAAATAAAATGAAATACTTTTTAAGTACGCTTACTTTTAAAACTGCTTTCTATTTCCTCAAGTCAGGGGTAGTTGGTTTGGTAATTGCCTTTTTCACTTCATATTCTAACTTACCAATGACAGGATACATCATCTCTTCAGACAAAAAGACATGTAAATTGCTTCAAAGTGAATTATGCCAAATGTTTTGAGTAGAAACTATAATCCACAATAAGTCATTAATTTTACTTTTTTTGTTCATTATTTATGTAAAATTTGATTATGCATAGTTAAAAAGTCAAGAGACACATGCATATGTATACATTTTTATGTATATTCTACAACATAATGTGAAAGCATTTGATGTGACTTTGCCATAAAGAAATACCTCTAGAAAACAACAACAAACCTTAGCTGATATGTGTAAATATTTGAAGCAGGTTCTGTATCAAATATAAACCAAAAGCAAATTATGTAGGGTCTCCAAATTAGCATGAAATCAAAGACTTTGTCCAGTGAAAACATGAAGTCCTGATTAAGGGAACACTGACTATAGATTTGGGATTCTTATATACAGCTGAAAAGAGATTCTGGCTAATGAAATGGAAAAACAATTTAGGTATGTCCTAATAGAAGAAGCAATGTCAGGTGAAGGGCAACTAGAGCCTCAGCCAAAATGACATCCCAGCATCTATCCTTGAAATCATTGCTGCTGCCTTTGCTGAGCTCTAAGCAAGTCATTGCTGTCAACACTGGAAGCACACATACCAGAAATTGCTTCTGCTGATTCTGTTGTCTACAATTCACATGTTGTTGTATAGCTGCTACCACCTACTATTAAAGTGGATATTCCTATATTCTTAGCATCACCAGCTACTAATAGGATGGCTATAATTTGTAGACTCAGACCAAGTTATGAGTCTATGCTCTGGGTGCAAGAGACAATGGGAAAGTAAATATCTGGCAATTTCATCATCTATATTTAGCAGGTGGACTGCCCTCCCTCTGCAACAACTACAGGAAATATTCCCCAATATAGGAAGGGTGCTATATACTGCAAACCGAAACAGTGAAAAGGATAAGCCCATTAGGGCTGGGAGTATATAGGACTTTTATTTGAATAATCAGCTCCTCAAACTTTACTTTTCTTCTATTCTAATATGGTATCGAATAATTGCTAGTTAAATACTGATCTTACTTACACATTTTTATGTATATGATGCTATATTATTGTGTGTATGTACACATATACATACACATATATGTATATATGTGTATATATGTACATATACGTATATGTATATACATATACATATGGTTTATGGTTTACTTTTGGTTTATATTTGATACAGAACCTGCTTCAAATATTTACACATACCAGCTAAAGTTTGTTGTTGTTTCCCAGAGGTATTTCTTTATGGCAAAGTCACATCAAATGCTTTCACATTATGTTGTAGAATACATGTATATATATGTACATACACATATATGTACATATGTATATGTGTATATATACATATATAATTATGTATATAATTATGTTGTATTATATTATGTTATATTATACATAAATATATCTTATTTATTACATTTAATATGAAATTCATATGCATATATAAACAATATAAAGCTATTTATGTATATATTTAAAATATACACTTATATGTTTAATTAAAATAATATTTCATGATGTTATAACTTGTTATTTAGAATTTTATTTACTATCAGATATCAATTACTCACCATAAAATCTATTAGCTTTTGCCTTATATTAAGAATACTAAAAATAATACTACTGACTTGAAAAAGATAGCATAGTTACATATAAGTAATTTAATTTTCCATTTTATTAAAAAAATGGCAAGTAACCAACCGCTAATTGGACCACTAAACCATTGAAGTTATTTAGTTATTTTTTTTTCCTCAAAGAATGGACTTGCTACGAAACAACTTGCATGCATTTGATCCAAATAAACTAAAAAGAAAAAAGTTTTCAATCTGTAATTTATGTAAACTCTTCGGTATAGGAAGAGCAATGAGGAGGTGGTAACAAGGTGAGATGGTATACCACTTTCTATATATCTTCTTGGTTCAAACTTCAGGATTGCAACTACATAATATAAAATGTAATAAAGATTATTTAGGGGGAAAGGAGTGGGTTATAGTAACCTTAGTAAGAGAAATATTCTATTTATATTGATGAATACAGTGTTGAGGAGCAAATCTATATACTGATATAGACAATGTCTTTTTAATAAACATGTATGGAGGCAGATTTCCTGTGGAAGTTTGGGAACCTGTCAGGTATTATTATCCATACTTAAACTATAACAATGCTTCCCAAAGATAGGGAGAAGAACTATATAGATGCTTAATTCCAGGAAGGGAAAGCTTTGGAGTGTTAAAGTAATCTGACAGCAGTAGGGTCAGTAAAACAAACATAACTTATGTGAAATGACAGCTCAAGAATTTAACTAAGTTAAAAACAAAGTACTGACTTCATTGCCAAAACTATAAACTTGTCCAAGTACAGAGATAGTGGGAAAAAAATTCCAGAATTAGAAATTCTGGAACGTCTAAGACATTCTTTTGAAACATTTCTTCACCCAAAACACACTATTTTTTCATATTCAAAAACATTTATGTGGGTGTTCTTCTGCCAATTTACCCACTACTGAAAGTACTCTGGTGATAAAAAGCATGGTTAGTTTTATAGTGATTAACAAAAACAACAACAAATAATTGAGAAAGTTTATCTTAAATGATATAATCTACAGAGAGATTAAATTGGCAACTGCACTGAGTAGTGGACTTTTGATCCAAGTTCATTCATTAATGCGTCCATGTTCATTCATTTATTCAACAAACACTATTGATATAGGAGGAATTATGAGTGTAAACAACAACTAAGATATTGTTTCTACATTAGGGAGTCTACAGATCATTGGAGAGTAATTACATTAAAGTAATAAGTCACTGGGGTGTATAAAGGAAGATCACATAGAGGGGGATGCCTAACATCAATCATTCATGAGTTCTTTATATTTTTGCCATATTTGATTATGTACTCTCATTTACATATTCTTTTAAATTTCATTTCAAATCAAATTTTAAAAAGCCTTGTCCATAAATAAAATAACCATATGACAGATTAGACATGTACAATATTTTTCCTAATATAAGTAGATATAAAAGCATTAACTCTTATTTATTTTATTGATGTAACACTTATAATTATCTGATGTCCCAGATTTTGGATAATACTAGATATGAAGGTGAAGAAACTCATTTTTGTGAAAATGATATTTAGAGCTGACACTGCGAATGAGAAAATAGAGATGATTCATCAACAAATTTGGAGAAAGAGCATTTAGGCAAAGAAACAATAGCAAGTTTGAGAGAATTAAATGTGGTAAGAGGATGTTTTGATTGGAAACTTCAAGGAGATGGATGTGACAAGAACAGAAGTGATTGGGAAGAGGCACAGGTAAGTCGGGGGGGATGGCAAGAAAGGATCACAACCGAGGAGATTCTTATATCTTTGTACTTTCCAAGACATCAAGAAATAGTTTCTTTTATTTGTGTCTTAGAAAAAAGTATTCTAACAGCAGTATATTAGAGGTGAGATATATTAGAAAAAGAAAAATGACTTAGATGCTTATTACATTCATATAGGTATAAACTGATGCAGGATGTGGATGTGAGGTATATAGATTCAATAATCATGGTGTTAGAAGCTGCCAGATGTGGAAACTGACTAAATGTCATGATTACATTTGTGCATAGAAGGACAGAAGAGAGGGTGATAATAAGTTTTCCTTTAAGCATTCCGAGTTTGATATGCCTACAGAACATTTTAAGTGAAAAATTTTAGTAGACCTATGTATTTATCTAGAGCCCAGAAAAGAGGTACGTGGCGGTGGCACAAAACTGTGGGTGAAATATTAGTGTTCATTTGAAACTAAGAAGATACGTAAAATGACTTCAGTGGAGTGAGAAAAGTAAAGAAAAAGATTAAATCCCTCATTCTGCCTCTAGAAAGTTAGAAATAGCCTTCAAAATTATTACCTCCCTTAGCCAATTTTATGTTTATCAAATATAAAACTTATCTGTGAAATTCACCTGTCCATCACTTCCCCATGTTCTTTCAACAACAGAAGGCTACTCTGTCTCTCAAGGGAAATCTATTCCATGGGATTCAGACAGGACCAACTGTGGTTATGTGTGCAGTGAGGGTCAGTCTATGATACAGCCGTTAGGAATCATCTTTCTGAATCCCTCTGACGCTGACATTTGGTTAGAGATGAAAAGATGAACTAAACCACCTCAAGCTGGATTGCATGACTGTAAAATTATGTCTAATTTTTTTCTAGCAATCTTCGTCCCTCTCTATACATTTACAACTGTTGCTATCTTTGGCAGAGGTGTAGTTACACATCATTTTAGATGTTGCTAAATATATGTTACAATGAAAAAGAAGGGGCAAACTCTATCTCAGCTAGTTTTGGGGTAAGTATCCAACTTATAATATTCTTCAGTGCAGGGCTCATGTGGGGTGGCTAATAACTGGACATATAGATTTACTAATTTGAGCTAACCTGGATAGTAAAGAAAGTTTCACTATTATGAGGTTTTTATTTTATGCATGTGTGAAGTACTAGAATGTTATCGAGGTATAATGTGATCCAGTAAAAGATTTGTATTTTAAACTTCTGAGAAACTGCTAAAATGGTTTGAGGGGGTATATCTCATATTTCAGTGAAACAGTTAAAATCGAATGTTAAAAAAATTGATTTATCAAAAGGAGGTAGAAAGGAAGAATATAATACAACAGCCAAAAATAAAAAGAACAGATGATATAGATAGAAAACGAATTCCAAGATGGCAGGCTTCCAACCATGTTATTCATGACATGTAAATAAATAATATAATGTGATTAAAACCCAAAACTTCTGGCTGAATAAAAAGCAATATTCAACTATATGTCATCATAAGTCACAAATAATAAAAAACCAAACCCACTAGAAATTTAGAAGCACTAGATCATATACTTATATTACAGAAAAGGTAATATGAAGGAAATTAATAAATAAACAGCAAAATTCCTGTACAAGCTTACTTTCTGAGGTATTATTATTAATTTAAAAAACTGAAAACTAACAAAATATCCCATATCACAGAAATTGTAAAACTACACTACTGCATATTAAAAACCTTTATGTAGTCATTAACTCATTTGTTCAATGATTTTATTTTTTTTAAAGATTTTACTTATTTATTTGACTGAGAGAGAGAGAGAACACAAGCAGGTGGAACAGCAGAGGGAAAGGAGAAGAAGCAGGTGCCCCTTTGAGTATGGAGCCTGATGCAGGGCTCCATCCTAGGACCCTGGGACCATGACCTGAGCCGAAGGCAGATGCTTGGCTCACTGAGCCACACAGGCGCCACCCAAATAATTTTAATATAAGAAATTACTGTAACAATAAAATATGCAAAGAAAACAGAAGAATATATCATATATCATAATTTCGTTAAAATAGGGAAAGCAACTATAATTATTTAAACTGAATACAAAAAACGTATGTGGCTTTTCATTTTTTCCATTATGTTTTTCTATTTTCCCTATGAGGGTACAAATAAGTATTCATTCTAGAAAGGGTTATAAATTAAACATATGTATCTCTTCTTCCCAAACATGATAAGGAACAATGTTTCATGGTGGTGTACATATAAATTCATAAACTAAACAAATGTCAAGAAAGATTTATTATTAAATTCTGTTAATATGGCTTGCATGTAGATGGGCTATGGAGAGCCACTAGGTTCGGGTAAGATTTATTGTGTTGGAGATGAGAAAATCACTTTTAGGTCTATTTATCTACTAAAAAAGTGTTTTTTTTCTCCCCAAATATGTTTATTTTAATTTTTCAGTGTTATAAGATTGATTGTTCATGCACCACACCCAGTGCTCCATGCAATATGTGCCCTTCTCGATACCCACCACCAGGCTCACCCATCCCCCCCTCCCCTCCAAAACCCTCAGTTTGTTGCTCAGAGTCCATAGTCTCTCCTGGTTCATCACCCCCTCCGATTTTCCCCCCATTCACCCTTCCCTTCCTTCTCACGATGCCCTCCATGATTTTCTTTATACTCCACACGTAAGTGAGACCATAAGACATTTCACTCTCTCCGCTTGACTTATTTCACTCTGCATAATCTCTTCTAGTCCTGTCCATGTTGATATAAAAGTTGGATATTCATCCTTTTTGATGGAGGCATAACATTCCATTGTATAGATGTACCACTTATTCCTTATCCACTCATCTGTTGAAGGGCATTTTGGTTCTTTCCACAGTTTGGCTATTGTGGCCATTGCGGCTATGAACATTGGGGTACATGTGGCCCTTCTTTGTACTGCATCTGCTTCTTTGGGGTAAACACCGAGTAGTGCAATTGCAGGGTCATAGGGTAGCTCTATTTTTAATTTCCTGAGGA
>CM052798.1:122485084-122511168 GCA_028533885.1 Nasua narica | reverse complement strand
TTTTATGGGGACCCTGTGGTTATAGTCCTTTTGTTCTTTGGCTGGTCTTCTGGGGGAGGGGCCTGCTGCGTTGTTTTCCAGTCAGTCTTGCTTGGGTTGAGTCACCCTGCCCCCCAGTCAAGGGGCTGAGCTCTGTGGAAACCGGTTTCTCAGTCTCTCGCTCTCTGAAGGTTTTTGGCCTTTTGTAGCCTTTTCACCTTTTCAGGGAGTCCAAGCAATGAATCTGCCCAGAAGCACTCAGACCTCCGAGTTGCAGGAAGCTCGAGTCTCTGCTCCCTTCTGTGTGGTTCAGAACACACACTCCCCTCCACAAATTTCTGCTCACAGCGCAGCCTGTTCGAGGTGGCTCGCAACCACAGCTGCCTTTCTTCGGCTCCCAGGCACCGACCCGGGAGCTCTGCGGCCGGCCAAGAAAGTCGCGACCCCAGCCGCCTTTCTGTGGCTCCGCGAGGGGCGCCCGGGAGGTTAGGCTGCTTGCCCGCATTCTCTCCATGGCCAGCCGGGATCACTCAGGCTCTGCAGTGCGCCGCGAATGTCGCGGTGGTGGGCACACACTGGGAAAAGCTGCGGCTCGTGGACCACCGCAGACTCTCTAAAGGCTCTTGCAGGTGCGCGCCTGGCTCAGAGGATGTTGCAGAGAGCGGAAAGCTGCAGGTTCAGGAATCGCGGACTGGATCCCCCCACCAGTCTCACTTTGGGGCGCTCCTTCCTGGGAGAGTGGGTCCAAGCGCCGATGCCCGCGACCACCCCCTTCCGCTAGTTACTCCTCCGAACTTTTTGCCCTTTTTAAGTGTTTTTAACGGACTCTACGTTAATGCTGGTTCCCCGCCACCGGGCACTTTCCTTTGGGGTATTACGGTCCTTGGTTAGCTTCTGGTGGCTCCCTCCCCCTTTTGTTTATCCTCCGATATCAGCTCGAGTGATCCCACTTTGCTTTTACCTCTCCACTGCTGTCTTCTGCTCTCGGAGAGATCCCGGGGTGAGAAATCTTTCTCCTCAGGGTGATTTCATGGGTGTTCAGCGTGTTCTGGTAGATTTCCAGCTCACTTTTGGGGACCGGTTGCTGCAGGATCTCTTACTTCTCCGCCATCTTGCCCTCCCTCTCTATCTACTTAAAAAGTGTTTAAGGTAGATACCTGAGAGAGACTAAACTTTAGTTGATATTGTCCCGTAAGTATGTGAAATTGGTTTGTATGAAACACATATATTCATGAAAAACAATTCCATTGTTTTCTAAGATTCACTCTTGATTCTGTTTTCCTTTTTAAATTATGCTCAGTGATATTGTCTATTATAGTACAGTACTCAAACAGGGATATACAGTAAGTCAGTCACATAAGTATGATTACATTTTACAAATGTCTGAAAATATTTGCACACACATATCTATACATGTACTAAAAGTTCTGAAGTATTCAAACAAAAATTGAATTATACTTTATGACTAATATGTATTTTATTTGTATATTAAACATAAAAGAGTATCTTTAAAAAAAATTCAAGGTTTAAATGGCATCAACTCCATTCAATTACTCAGTTACCATGTTTAAGTTTCTAAATGAAACATACTTCCCATATTAAGTCTCAAATACTAAAGTGCAAAAGATGCCCCTTTTCCTAATTTGTGATGTGTTCAGTTTCAGACATTCAAAGACCTGGTGGAATCTAGGTTTCTTTTTCACAGGCGATAGCCCAGTCCAGGGATAAGTCCAAGTCCTAATGATGGTATTTTTCCAGTATTTTTATGGTATTTGCCCTAGCAATCGACACAAGCTGAATCCTATCCCATTAAAACTATCTCCCTTCCACTATGATATTTCTGTGTATAACAACTACAAGAGGTATATTCACTGAATATTTGTTAAATTCCTATGTTCTTGCAATTTTGAAATCAGATCTCTGCAAAAACTTTGCTGTATTTCATGGCTCAATCTGCTACCTAAATCTAAAACTCAAGTTTGTACTACCCTTTATCTAATTTAATGACTCAACAGAGGTTTAGGTATGTGCAGAGAAACAACTACACAGACATTTTTTTTTCTGTCAGTATATGCAGTTACGTAATTTTCCTTGGAGGACAAGAATTTTTCTTCAAAGAAAAAAAAACCCTAAAGATTCAAATATCATTGTCACTTTACACTTTCTAATGATTCCAGAAAAATAACTGATAAAGTATTAGCACACTGATTTAATAATTTTTTCTTAGTAATTGGAAAATACAGAACATCAGGAATAATGACAGCCCTGGAACTCAACCCTTGCTTTAGGCAAATTTTATACACACAAAGCCAAACAATGGAACAGAAGACATAATTTATGGGAAGTGCTCCGGGCTAGTTGAAAGCACAACTACAAACATTTACTTCTGTTCTGAGGTAGAATGGCCCACACCATGGGAACAGATGGTTTTCCAGCAATGAAAATGCACATTTCCTGACTCTTATTTAGATTATACTTGGCTTATACAAATAATGATTGCTTATACATAAGATTTGCAATACACTATAATTAATGATATATAAATATATCTATTTAAATAATATAAAATAACTTTGATGAAATAATGTTTTAACTACCCCTGATTACAAATGAAACCAAAGACTTTTAAGTAACATTTTATTTCAAGTGCATATTAGGGGTAAATATTTCCATGACAAAATTATCATTGTAGATTGGTTTAAAAAGTTGTGAGTAATTCAGCATCTTTTAAAAAAATTTAAATATAAGGAATTTCATGTATATTCAGGAGTCTTCACATAGAGGAGAAAATCATTTCTAAATTTAAGGGCCCAAAACCTTTTTCTTTTTTTTTCTTTTCTTTTTTTTTTTTAAGAAGAGATGAAAGGGAGGAATAGGATTATTTTGTTATTTTAAGGTACTCACACTACATGTGAAGTGGTATAGTGTTATTTTTTTTAAGATTTTATTTATTTATTTAACCGAGAGAGATCACAAGTAGGCAGAGAGATAGACTGAGAGAGGGGTAGAAGCAGGCTCCCCGCTAAGCAGAGAGTCTGATGCGGGTCTGGATCCCAGGACCCTAAGATCATGGCCTGAGCCGAAGGCAGAGGCTTTAACCCACTGAGCCACCCAGGCGCCCCCCAAAACCTTTTTGTTTTCCATTCTCCAAAACAGCACTATTGTTTTAAAGATTTATTTGTTTATTTTAGAAAGAGAGAAATAAACAGAGGAGAAGCGTAGGGAGAGAGAGAGAATCTCAAGCAGGCTCCCCACTGAGTATGGAGCCTGATGCAGGCCTCCATCCCAGGAGTCTGAGATCCCAGTGCCCTGAGATCATGACCAGAGCCAAAAACAAGAGGAGCGCCTGGGTGGTTGAGTCGTTAAGTGGCTGCCTTTGGCTCAGGTCACAATCCCAGGGTCCTAAGATCAAGCCCCCCATCGGGCTCCCCTCTCAGTGGGAGCCTGTTTCTTCCTCTGCCTGGTTCCTCTATTTGTGCTCTCTCTCTCACTGTCAAATAAATAAAATCTTAAAAAAAAAAAAAAAAGAGCTAGCTGCTCAACCAACTAAGCCACCCAGGCATCCCAAGCCTAATTTTTTTTTTAAGATCTTACATTTATTGGGGCGCCTCGGTGGCTCAGTCCTTGGGTGTCTGCCTTTGGCTCGGGTCATGATCCCAGGATCCTGGGATAGAGCCCCATATACGGCTCCCTGCACAGTAGGAAGCCTGCTTCTCCCTCTCCTACTTCTCTTGCTTGTGTTCCCTTTCTCGCTGTCTCTCTCTCTCCCTCTCTCAAGTAAATAAATAAATAAAATCTTTAAATTAAAAAAAAGATCTTACATTTATTTGAGGAGAGAGACAGAGACAATGATAGAAGGAGCAGGGAGGAGAGGGAGAAGCAGGCTCCCCCTGAGCAAGGAGCCTAATGCAGGACCCGATTTCAGGAGCCTGGGATCATGACCTTAGCTGAAGGCACTTAACCAACTGAGCTACCCAGGTGTCCCAACCCCTAAAAACTATTTTTAATGGCATTTTAATAAAGAACATTTATTTTTTAAATGAATTGCAGGTTTAATAGTAGAATCATTTTTTCCCTACAAATTAACATTATGTATTTTCTTTCCAGTTTTGCCATTTCAAGTTATCCAATTTTAACAAATTTAAATAACCAACCAAACATTAAAAACTGGGCT
Organism: Nasua narica; assembly: GCA_028533885.1. Classification (NCBI taxonomy): domain Eukaryota; kingdom Metazoa; phylum Chordata; class Mammalia; order Carnivora; family Procyonidae; genus Nasua; species Nasua narica. The sequence continues at coordinate 122,507,015 of CM052798.1, read as the reverse complement.
CCAGTTCAATTGTTGTGGAAAACTGAAGCGACGGAGTACTCTCGGGTGGCACACAGAGCACAGGGAGAAAGCGGCTTTATTCATGCTGGTAGGCTCAGTGGGATAACTCCCAAAGACTTAGCAACTGACTGGGTTAGGGGTGAGTTTTTTATGGCTACGGGCGATGGGGGAGGGTAACGGGCCTTTTTCCGCAGTCTCTGAGAGCCTATTGGCTCCCGCCTTTGCGGAGAGCATGATCTATAAAGCAGTGCCTCCGGAGAGTGCTAAATCATCCTGGGGAATTTAGGCAATGCAGCTGGGGCCCAGGGGCTGAGAGTAGCAGAGAGGGAGGGGCTGGGTCCAAGGTCTTTATTCCGCCTCAAATGCATCTGGGGCCTGTGGGATGCCGAGCAGTGGACAGGGAGGGGCTGGGGTCCAAGGTCTCTACTCTGCCTCACAATCACATGCAGGTGAACAGAGGCAACTGCGGTCTCTTTAGGCTGAGGGGGTCATGATCTGATTTTGTTTTCAAAGATCGCTCTGGGAGCTGTTTTCATAATAAAGTACAGTATGTTAAGACTAGAAGCAGGAGACCAGTTAGAAAATAATAACATTTAAAAAATAGTTAAAGTTTTGAATTCCACGATAAAAATTATGATTTGCTTTTATTTTGTCCAATTTTTTGACTTGAATCTTACAGGGAAGACAATGACTGCATGGTTATCAAGGGTGCAATATCAACACCAAAATGTCAGCCATCCACATTGTTTTATACTAAAAAAAATTTTTTTTCTTAGAAATTTTGGGAGTCATAGTTGCATGTTGAATATTTATTTAAAAAGATACTACTTCAACAAAATATACTGCATTAGATATTTTTCCATTTTCTTGTATTATGCCTTTCAAGTTTAAGCACCAAGTAGTTCTGATTGGAAGGAATGAATTATATTACTGGTTTCTCCAGAGTGAGCTATGATGAAAACTTGGCTCTCAAAATTCAGAGACAGAAAAGCTTCTGGTTAATTCTTTTTTATTCCTTGTTGCTAGGCTCCATAAGCTATTCTCTAAGTTGAGTTTAATGAAAACAAATTGCTGCATTATGTTCCATTCACACAATAACACAATTGAAATCCCTTTGATTCAAGAGAAATAAATAAAAAATGCTAATAAGAGTAAGAATATAATGTTACTTTGGGAAGGAATAAGCACATGGTTACTATAACTGTTTTCCCACTGTGAGTAACATGGCAATTACTAGGAAATTGCATCTTTTGGCATAATCTTCCTTATACTTCCCCCGAAAATTCAATTATTCATTTCTACACCTGCAGTTCACTAGAGACACAACTCTGATAAACCCAAGACCATACAGGCTGGCTTATTTATTCCTGTTTGACTTTAATGGTTACAAACATGAGATAGAAAATTAAACCTGAAAGTAAAGATAAAATGATGAGCATATGGACATCTCAACTATTACCCTAATGAAATATTATGTGGAAAATCACATTTATGATGTTGGGAATTAATAATAATTTAGCATTAATTTATATTTTCAAGCTTTACCATGAGAGGTAGCCTTTAATTTTCCAGCTAACTTTCTATTTGGTTTCATTTTTTTTTTCCCAGCTAACTTTCTAATCCGCAGATGGATAACTGAAATAAATGCAACCAACATATAAAGTCCATTGTGGATACATATGGATGTGAGATAATTCAACTTGAAAACACCCACCAAAAATCACACTATGGAAGAGACAAGTGGTTAAATCTCAAAAATATTGTGTATTAAACTTATGGATAAGACTAAAAGTAACTTATTCAATTTAACGCAGAGAAGTAAAAGAACTCTTTTTCTCTCTATTCTCCAAAAGAACTAATCATTCATTATTCATTCAAAGCCAATCAGAAAAAAATAAAATTTCCAAATAAAGTTATCTAAATGTGTTTAATCTGAATAGACAATGAGGATAACTGTCATGTAGGGGTCTTGCCTCCATTTGACCTCTAAAATCAAATTCTAAAGTTGTTATATAAAGTTATCAGTGATAAACCAACATACTGAAATGATTTAAAACAGAGTATAGTCAAGTCACAGCTTCTTTTTGTAAAGTTAATGTGGCTTTTAACAGTTTGTGCTACTAAGAGAATAAATTTTTTCTTAGTGTATCAAGAATGCTTACACAAAAGAGTAAATGATGCTTACCTGATTTGTGGGTAGGTAGTGGGGAATTAGCTCGGCAATATAGATGGAGAAATTGGAATTCATAAGGCATCTGAAAAGAAAGTAATGAAAAATAATTTATAATTTTACATTATAAATTATATTTATAATAATGCAAAATAATTATAGGTGAGAAAAGAGAAATAGCAAATTATTAGAGGATGAACATGGTACTTTGAAGATAGGATATTCACAGAGATTTCAACAAGGAAAATATTTAATGAGCAACTACAGCCATGCTATGCAGCACAGATATGAAATTTCTCTTTCACTGCACATAAATATTTAGTAAAATTTTACTACATGTGATCCATTTCTATTTATGTCTTCTATAAGGACTGGCTAGGGCATGATGAATGGACAATTAAACAGCAGCTAAAAGAGACTGGGTCTAAGATTTATAGTAATACTAGACACAAATAAAGGACAGTAGAAAAAAATTTAGAAAATTTAAGACAGTAGAGATAGAGATGCCTTTAAAGATCAAAGCTCTTCAGGATTCTTCAGAGTAAATAATTTTAAGGTAATAAACATCAACTGATAGATGAATTACAAATTTGAATACTGAAGGTTAATGATATTATAAAATTAACAACATTAAATAAATATCTATATGCCAGGCACCAAAATAATAACTACATGGATTGTCTTATTTGACTTTTGCAAAAATCATATAAAATCAGCAATACTGATTTTTTTTTTTTTGCATTTTGTCTTTTTTTTTTTTTTTTGTATTTTAGTGACCCTGAATAGCCAAAGCAATCTTGAGAAGAAGACCAAGGTTGGAAGTATCACAATTTCAGATTTCAAGATATACTAAAAGCTGTAGTAATCGAAACAGCATGATACTGGCACAAAACACACACATGGATCAATGGAATAGCATAAAGAGACCAGAAACAAATCCACGCTTAAATGGTCAATTAGCCTCTAACAAAGGAGCCAAGAACATACAGTGGAGAAAAGATTGTTTTTTCAGAAAACGGTGCTGGGTAATCTGAACAGTTAAATGTAAAAAAAAAAAAAATGAAACTGGACCACTTTCTTAAACCATATCCAAAAATAAACTCAAAATTAATTAAAAACCTAAATGTGAGACCTGAAACTGCAAAACTCAGAAGAAAACATAGGTAGTAACCTCTTCGACATTGGCCTTAGCAACACATTTCTAGATATGTCTTTTCAGACAAGGAAAACAAAAACAAAAGTAAACTACTGGGACTACACCAAAATAAAAAGCTTTTGCACAGTGAAGGAATCCAACAAAACAATAAGGCAACCTACTGAATGACAAATGATGTATCTAATAAGAAATTAATATCCAAAATATATACAGAACTTATACAACTCTACACCAAAAAACCCAAATAACCCAATTAAAAATGGGCAGAGAAACTGGATACTTTTCCAAAGAAAATATACAGATAGCCAACAAACACATGAAAAACTGCTCAACATTACTAATCATCAAAAAAATGAAAATCAAAACCACAATGAGATATCACCTCACATCAGTCAGAATGGCTAGTATCAAAAAGGTAAGAAATAACAAGTGGTGGCCAGGATATGGAGAAAAAAAGAACCCTTGTGCAACCTTGGTAAAAATGTAAAGTGGTACAGCCATTGCGGAAAACAGTATGGAGATTCCTCAAAAAATTAAAAATATAAATACCATATAATCAAATAATTCTACTGGTTATTTACCCAAAGAAAATGAAAACACTAATTTGAAAAGATATGCATCCTTATGTTTATTTCAACATGGTTTATAATAGCCAAGATATATGGAAGCAACGTAAGTGTCCACTGATAAATAGATAAAGAAGATGTGGGTGGGAGTGTGTATGTGTGTGTACTACTCAGCCATAAAAAAGAACGAGATCTTACTATTTCCAACAACATGGATGGACCTAGAGGTTATTAGGCTACATGAAATAAGTCAGACAGAGAAAGACAAATACCATATGATTTCACTCACATGTAAAATCTAAAAAAAACCCCAACAAACAAAAGCAGAAACAGACCCATAAAGACAGAGAACAAACTGGCAGGTACCAGAGAGTAGGGAGGCAGGGAGATGGCCAAATGGGTAAAGGAGAGTGGGAGGCACGGGCTATCACTTACAGAATGAATAAGTCAAGGGGATGAAAGCAGTAACCATAGAGATAAAAAATAAACTTCATCATTTCTTAATGCAAAAACAGAAAAACAAAAATACTATTGAAAGGAAGAATATATTTGCCAGTCATATTCTTAAAAAGGACATATCTAGAATTTTTGGGAACTCTCAAAACTCAACAGGAATGAAACATATAACCCAATAATATGTGGGCAAAGATTTAAGTAGAAACTTCAGCAGAGAAGATATCTGAATGGCAAATAAGCATATGAAAAGGTAATCAGCACCATTAACTTTTAGGGAAATGCAAATTAAAACCACGATACTACACCACGCACATCTATTAAATGTCATGCATTTTCCCACCTTCATCCTCTCCCTGACAATACCAAGTACTGGAGAGGAACAGGGTAACATTCATACACTGCTGTTGGGAATGCAAGCTGGTGGAGCCATTTTGGAAAACAGAAATTCAGCAGTTTTTTATAAATTAAACATACTCAATAAAAATACCACACTCCGAGATATTTAGTTGAAAGTAATGAAAACTTACATTCACCCAAAACCTACATGTTAATGTTTATGGTATCTTTACTTAAAATCCCCAAACTAGAAACAGCTCAGATGTCCTTCAACTGGTGAATAGATAAACAAACTCTGTTGTATACATTCTTCGGAAGACTTGGAATACTACTAAGCAAGAATAAAGAATATGCTATTGATTCATGAAAAAAAAAATGGCTGGATCTCAAATGCATTTTGCTAAATCGAAGAAACCGTACTCAATTTACTAATATTGTTTGATTCCATCTATATGACATCTGGAAAATCAAAACAAATCAGTGGTTAACAAGGACCTAAAGTAGAGCCAGGGGTGACTACAAAGGACAAAACAAGGAAATATTTGAGTTGATGGGAGTGTTCTTTATCTATGACTGTAGTGGTGGATATATGACTCTATGTATTTGCCAAAACAAGCAGAATAAAGTCTGAATTATACTTTACATAAATAAAAAATAATTCAGTGAAAATAATAATAATGCTATATACTAGTAAAGTCCTATACAGTACAGTGTGGATGTGTGTTCACAAACACTACTGAATTCTACCCTAGACAAGGACATAGATCTTAAAAGAACAACTTAATATTCTCTGTTTCATATAGTTAATAGTTAGTAGTGTTGGCATTCAAATCCAGATCTTTCAATTCTAAATCCGGAGTTCTTTTATTTACACCAACTTAAAGTAACTCAAATCATTAAAGAAACTATATTTTCTAACATCATTCTTATTTATAAATTATCTTTAGTACTTTCCAATGACTTGAAGGGCATTTGTATTTGCCATCTTGACAAATGTTTGGTGTTTTCCTACATATTATTCAGAGTAGAAGACGCAGTTTGTGTACTATTGACTCCACAAATGACTTGAAGTTTTAACATCCAATTTAGTATGCACAGCACATATTTTTAGGTAAGTATCATTAAATTATTTATCAGGGTGTAGTGGTCAAAATGGCTTTTACCATATTACTAAAAGCAGGCTTGTAACATGATATTACATTTAATCATTTAGAAGGGTAAGCTGATAAATGCAATTTTTCCTTCCATAAAAATTAATTATTTACTCCGATACTGCATTAAAAATAGTTTGTCTCATTTTTACTTTGCAATTATTTTCATATTTCCTAAAGATTTTGTCCTATACCTTGTTATTAAGTTATTGCCTATTCTTTTATTTTATCTATTATTTTTCTCATGTTTTTGTAGGTGCTACCAATTCACATTTTTTATGGCATCAACAATTTATAGTAATTTGGGGGTAATTCAAGTTAAAGAGCTCACTAGAAAGGAAAAAGGGTATTTCTTTTAAATATATTCAGTTGAGATCCAGGTACATCACAATGCCTCATTCTGAGGATCACTCTGATAACTAATTTCAGTGTTTCTGAAAATATCAGTCATTTATGTCCATGACTACTACCACAATAAGTATGTGTATATGTGTGAGTCTCTAAGAGTTCAAAACAATGAAATGGACTACTTTTTAGAACCGAGCTCATATTCTGTTAGCTCCTTCCTGTTAACTTGGGGACAGATTAAACAAGTGAACACAGCAGATGGAATGGGATTCCAAAATAATGTTAATGTGCCCACGGCGGGGGGGTATTTCTGGGTATGCAAATAAAAAGAGAAGACTGAGGTGATTTTTCTAGGTATTAAAGAAAAATATAAGCAAACACACACAAAAAAAATATAAGCAAATAATTGAGACAAAAGTTGATGCTCTTATTCAGCAAGTTTACCATACTTTTTTTTTTTCATTTTTATTACTAGATGTATAAATAAAAGGATGATGTGCTCCTAATTTTGACACGAAATGGAAAAAGCTACTCTGGAAATTGCCAAGCTTAGGATGGTGTAATATTGTGGGAATAATCAAGTAAGCAAGAAATACTTCATCAGGATAAATTCTTTCTTTATTCTATTAAAGGGTTTCTAAAATTCATTTTTTCTCCTTTAATGCAGACATTACTGATAAACTTCCATAACAGTATTTCAAGACATTGTGGCTGACATTTCCTAAATTAACCTGGACAAATGAAGGTCAAAGGGTGTATATTTCCTTTACTGGCATATATGGAGGATTGTGCCGTGCAACTCCTATGAATATTAACAATGCCGATTACTGACCTAGTAGACGGTGACGGCTCATTCTCAGCAGTCACAGTCCATCACGTAGAGTCATAGTTAGGGACTGTACCATTGCAAGTTATGGTTCTTGGGCACCCTTTAGCTTGCACATTATTGACACAAAAGACAGTTACAGTGTATTTATAGCTTTTAAGGTCATTGATCATTGATATGATGGACCATTATGTCTCTGGAATGTGTCGGCTATTGGAACTATTGGTCTATTAAGAGAATCTCTCCTGCACTAACACACATGCACTATGAGTCCATCTCCCAAATACCCTTATGAAAGAATTACTAGAATCTGTTCTGCATACCCACACTACAGTAATTCCAATTGACACAGTGATTCCTCTGTGTATCTATCATGCTTATACCTGAAAGTCCTTGTCTCTTTTCCACCTTCCTTATTAATGATCTGCAATATTCTAGTTAATTATATTGTAAAAGGCTATTATAATCACCAATAAATAATGTTTATAAATCTCTTCATTTTAATTTAGATTCCCAAAAGAGTCAGATTATTTCATTTTAAAAGAGTTCTATATTAGAAAAGTTTTGTAGTTGTTAAGACTTTTTGGAGAGAGATTATCAGTGATGCCCTATTGTTCTAAACCATTATTTTCCCTTAGTTATTGCGGCATTTAGCTATTTCTTTTTATGTTTGAGATCAATTTGAATTTATAGGAAACGTACAGAAGTAGTGCAGAGAGTATATATATAGGCTTTTCTCTCAGTTTCTGCTTAGACTAGTATCTTATATATCAATAAAATATTTATAGAATATAAGGAGTTAACACTGACACAATGCTGTTTACTAAATGACAGACTAGGGGCGCCTGGGTGGCTCAGGGGGTTAAAGCCTCTGCCTTCGGGTCAGGTCATGATCTCAGGGTCCTGGGATTGAGCACTGCATCGCATCGGGCTCTCTGCTCAGCAGGGAGCCTGCTTCCTCTCTATCTCTGCCTGCCTCCCTGCCTACTTGTGATCTCTCTCTCTCTGTCAAATAAATAAATAAAATCTTTAAAAATAAATAAATAACCAAACAAATAAATAAATGACAAACTAAACTAAATTTCAGTGATTTTCCCATTCATGTATTTTTTTCTGTTCTATGATCCAATCCAGGATTCCATATCTGAGTTTGTCATATGTCCTAAGTGCTCTCTAATCAGCAACACTTTATAGTCTTGCCTTGTCTTTCTTGCCCTTTACATTCTTGAAGGGCACTGGTCAGTTATTTTTTACAATTATCTTCCATTTTGGTTTTTCTAATGTTTTCTTAAAATTAGATCATGGTAATACATAGTTTTGGAAAGAATAGTAGACCAGTCATATGCTCTGTTCAGCATATTGTATCAGAGGATGCATAATGTCTGTTACTGATGATCTTAACCTTGATCAACTGGCTACTAATGGTGTCAGTCAGAATTATCCATTTGATCTTAGTATTTCTAAAAATATAATTACTACATATTTGAAGGAATTATTTTGAGACTATAGAAATATTGTTTCAATTTAGACCATTTTAGCATCTGATGGAAGATACTACCTGCAGCCATTTTGACTGTGGTATGGTAACAGTAATTCTCTATTTCCCTCATTCAATCTACATTTGTTAAATGGAGTTTTCCATAAGGAAGAGTTGTCACTTCTTCCCTATTTAGTTCTTTATTTCAGTTATTTATCTCAGTATAGGTTCACAGAATTTTATCTTAAATGGGGGTTTAAAATTCAACACTATACCTATTTATTTTTTAACTTAAGTTATTCCAGTTTTGGCCCTTATAGACTCTGAGGTCAGCTCTAATACAATTCTGATATGTTCATATTTTTTCATATGCCCATTTCCTTATTTTCTGGCACCACGAATTGCTTGAGTCCATTTTACATTGTCTTTGCCCAGCCCTATAACCAAACACTTCTCCAAGAAAACTTAACCCCTTTTATTGGAGAATCATATTTAGAAACTATGTTCCTGGTGTTAAGTGTGCTCATCACTGCTGAGGTGTCATTGCTTTTACCTAGAGAATATGGACATGAACAATGCCTCATGCTGATAAACCTATTTATATGTATTTATGATTCTATTTTTCTGTATTTATATTTTAAAACAGTAAGTCCATACTGATACCACTGACTCCAGTCCAGAAACCACAGGTTTCATTCCAGACGATCTGCTTTCCTTATTTATCTTCTATTTCTCCAATAACAGTTTCCAAATTTTTAACTGGTATCTTCCTAATAAGCAAATTTACCAATTAGTTTACAATATATGTACATCATTCTTTATGGCTTTAGTCTTAGAGTGTTCAGTCAAGTTCTGAATCATCTTGTAAATTCCTTCATAAAATATAAAGAAGATAATTTGTGTATTTGCTATGTGTATTAGTTTTTAACCTTACAGATTCTCTAGGTCGGTCATCTGTGCATAGCTCAGTTGGGTGCCACTGACTCGGGGCATCCCATGAGACCACAATCAACATATCATTTGAATCTGGTTATCTCAAGGCTCTGTGGGGGCATAATCCACAGTCTCAAAAATCCAATTCTGTGATTTCTCACATGACTACTGGCAGGCTTCTTTCAAAATAACCACTTTTAAAGCTCATTCACATAGCTGCTCAAAGGCCTTCAGGTCCAAACTGGATATTGGCCAGAACTACTCACAACATGGCATCTTGTTTCCACCAGAACAAGAGATTTTTGAGAGAGAGAGAAAGAAATAAAACACCATTTTTTGTTAACTCAATCTCAGAAGTCCCATTTCATGTACCATATTCTATTTAAAGCAAGTGATTTACTAAGTCAAACCTACACTCAAGAGGACAGTGGGACATTAGTATATAAATATCAAAAGATGGGAATCGTGGGGAGCCATTTCAAAAATCTGCTTACTGCAAATCACCTTCTGGCTCTCAATGATGCATGTTCATTCCAAATGCAAAATACGCTCACTTCCTCCACTAGTCCTCAAAAAGCTCATCCGATGACAGCATCAGCTCAAAGTCTAAACTCTTATCCAAGTTAAGTCCTGGTATGTATGAGGCTACATTATGAGAAATCTTAAAATTTTTTTAGATACCAAGAGAAAATATGGACCTATAGGATGGACTGGAAATGGTAAATTTGAGAGAAAATGTGAAAGATATATTAAGTCCTTTGTAATCTCCTTATTTTTATTTATTTAGTTATTTGAGAGAGAAGAGAGAGAGTACATGAGCTGGAGGAGAGGTAGATGAGAGAGGAGGAAATAGACACCCTACTGAGCACTGAGCAGGGAGCCATGACGCTGAGATCATGACATGAGGTAAAACCAAGAGTCAGAGCCTCAACCAAATAAGCCAACCAAGCACTCCTGTAATCTATTTTAAGTAGAAATTATAATCAAGTATATGGGACTTTAAACATCTTTTTAAAGTAGGTATGACAATAATGTGTATGACAACAATTAACGTTAATCATGGAAATGGCAAAAGGAAATACACTTTTATAAGCTTTTACACTGTAATTGAAACGGTATAAGTTGAAAACAGTGATAAGTTAAACACACACATATACACATATGGAACCACAGAGTAACCACAAAAATAGAACACAAAACAATGCAGTCTAAATAATAAGCCAAGTATAAACAAAACTAAATATTAAAGAGAAAAAAGAAGGCATAAGAAAAAAAAGTATCAAGTACAGATAAGACAAATAGAAAGCAACAGCAAAAATGTGATTTTAAACTTGCTCCTATTGGGTAATGTAAATTTTCCAAATCATCCAATTAAAAGATGTTAAATACAAAGAACTTTTAGGAGCGCCTGGGTGGCTCAATGGGTTAAAGCCTCTGCCTTCAGCTCAGGTCATGATCTCAGGTCCTGGGATCAAGCCCTGCATTGGGCTCTCTGCTCAGCAGGGAGCCTGCTTCCCCCTCTCTCTCTGCCTGCCTCTCTGCCTACTTGTGATCTCTCTCTCTGTCAAATAAATAAATAAAATCTTTAAAAAAAAGAAATTTCATATAGAAAGAAAAAGCAAGACTTAACTTTGAGCTGTCTACAAGAAACCAAGTGAAATATAAAGAAAGACATTTGTGTGTTAAGTGCAAAGAATGGAAAAGCTATCTAATGCAAATATTAAGTATACTGAAATTGGAGGGGCTATATTAATCTTAGACAAATTAGATTTATAAACAAAGAATATAGTAATATTTTTCATAATGGTGAAGGGGTCAATTTTTATCTTCTCTTTTCATTTTAAAATAGCTAATTTTATTGTCAGGAAAAGATAGGCATAAGGTGGATTCAAACTTGCTTAACTTTATTAAAACTAGTTTGGTCCCAGTAAAACAAAGCTAAATGTGTATGCCTTTAATAACAATAATAGAGCTTTGGGTTATCCAAAGGAAAAAGAATTAAAAGAAGAAATAGAAAAATACCACTTATAATTAGAAATTTCAACATTCCACTCTTAATAATTGATTAAAATTACTGAGAAATTCAGTAAAGATATGTAACTCTTGAACAAAGCTGTCAAGCAACCTGCCCCAATTGATAATTATTGATAACTCCACTCAAAGTATTGGGATACACAGTTAAGTGTACAAGGAAAATTCTGCAAGACAGAACATCTTCTGGATTTTAAAATGATTCTTAATAAATGGAAAATAACTGAAATCACACAGAGCACACTCTCTGACAAAATGAAGTATATACTAAGGATCAATAACATACAGATATTTGACAAAATGGTCAAATATTTGAAATTTTTTAAATATGAATATATAATAGATCAAGAATCACAGAAGCTATTTGAAAATATTTTGACTCAATGAAAATAAAAACTAAAGCATAGGGGGCACCTGGGTGGCTCCGTCAGATAAGCGACACTTGATTTTGGCTCAGGTCATTATCTCAGGGTTCTGAGATCCAGCCCCACTTCTGGTTCCCTGCTCAGTGGGGAGTCTGCTTGACATTCTTTCTCTCCCTCTTCCCTCTGCCCTTCCCTACATGCTTTCTCACTCTTTCTCTCTTTCTCTCTGATAATAAACAAATAAAGAAATCTTCAAAAAATATCAAAATAAAAAATAAAGCATGTCAGAATTTGTGACATCTGTGCTACAGTGAGAATACATTCTGGGTAAATGGATAACTTCCTTTAGTACATCTCTATCTCCAGCTTACCTAAAAAAAACTAATTGGTGTTTTATGCAACCTTCCAGGAGATATCTTCAGTCAGAGCTTTCTATACATTAGGTATATTTTCTATTTTTCATGTTATCACAGGTGAAACTTTTGAATTTTCTGCCACTACTTAGCACTGTTTCTTCTCTTTCGGCTTCCAAATAATTGATTTTTTTTCATTTTATTTAAGGTTTCACCAGGAGATCCCTTGAAAACATAAGGTTTCTTCTAAAATTCTCTTCTAAGACCTTTCAGGTTCTACTCACTACTTAGAATCAAACCAGCATCACATATTTTCAGGTTTTTGTTGTGTCAAAGGCCCACTTCCAGTAACAAATTATGTTCAGTATGTCTTCTGCTGCAGATTAGACTATCTAAAACTTAGTGGTTTAAAACAACAATTTTATTTTAACTCAGGGATTGTATGAATCAGGGATATGAACAGGGCTCAGCGAAGTGCTTATTTTTTTCTTGATGGGGTTGATTCTTCCTTGGGAATTGGATACGTTGGTCTGAAGGGTTTAAGATGTCATCACTCACATGTTTAGTATTTGAAAAGGATGACTGAAAAGCTGGATTCAGCTGGGAATATCAATTGAAACTCCAATATGAGGCCACTACAATTTAAGGCTTTTAGGATAATTGAGGTTTTTGCAGAGTGAGAATTTAAAGAGTACTATATGATAAGTTCTGTCTTTTTTCTCATAGTACCTTTAAAGTCATCTAGAATCATGAATACAGCATTCTATTGGTTGCAAAAGAGTCAAACACATAACCCAAATTCATAGGTTGGGAATTAGATGCCAATCCACTAAATGGGAAAGTTATTGAAAATATGCAAGCATTATTTTTAAAACCACCACACTAGGGTCATCTGGGTGACAAAGTAGGTTAAGCATCTGACTCTCGGTTTTGGCTCAGGTCATGATCAGCAGGGTCGTGAGATCAAGCCCTTACACGGACTCTGTGCTCAGTGTGGAGTCTGAGATTCTCTCTCCCTCTCCCTCTGTCCCTCCCGCTTGTGCTTTCTCTCTCTCTCAAATAAAGAAATAAATCTTAAAAAAAAAAAATCTCCACTAGGCAGATTTAGTAATCAATCTGTTCAAATTTTTAAAACCCATGATATCTCTATCTTATGTATTTTATAGTAAAATAGGAAAAGAGAAAAGTACCTCCATTCCATTTTTAGCACCTACAAAACCTTGGTTTCAAAATCACATATTGAGACTATAGGAAATGAAATATGTTAAAAGCCCAATTCATATATGAAAATAAAGTAAAAAGGTGTGCACACTTAGCTTAAATATGAGTTAATAATACTAGCAATCTATTATATAATCATAATCAATTTATATAAATATAAATTAGAGAAAAGTCAAGAAGAATTTATTAGAGAAATGCAAGGATAGAGGTATTATGGAAACTATCAATATAAGTAATATTAATGGACTAAAGGCAAAAAGAAAAGGTCATCTCAATAGAGCAAAAATAAATATCTCATAAAATATAATGGCTTTCAGGCTAAAACAGCAATTTGGATTATAAGGGAAATTCATACTCAAATTTGCTTTAAACTATTCTAGAAAATCCACTATTAATCCAGAGCCCCTCTTTAGTTTCATTCTAGAAATGAAACTATTAAGTAACTTGCATTTATACCACATTGCCAAAATATCCAATCAAGTTTTTCCTTTCCAGGTGGTCTAGCATAATGCTGCAAATAACACCTCTTTTTCTTTTACTAATTAATTTTTCTCCTTGATTTACACATCTCAGTTACTATCCATATGCTTTTAAGTGCACTTAAACCAATCCACACTAGTGAGTTTCTTTAATCATATTATCAGTCCACTTTAATAATACTCTGCTGCTTTTTTCATATTTGATATTTACTGGGCTTCCTTGTTTACATCTGCATTAATTATGCATTAATTGCCTTAAGTATTTGATAACTGGAAGGACTCACAGGCCTCAAACAATTTTTACTCACACAAGAGCTAAATTAGAAACAAAGGAAATAAAACAGCAACAGCAAAAAAAGGACATGCATTGGAAGTGGTCTAGTGATGTCAAGTGTTGACTTCTTTCTCCTCCCACCACTAGGTTACACAGGAATATTTTATTTCTAGGCCTTGCGACTCTTCCTTACCAGCAAAGCCAAAATCTCTTATAGTAAACTGGTCACAGTTATCTCAGTACCAGCCTTAACAACAGTTCTACCAAAACCAGGTACCAATCCTGTTGTTATTACCAAACAAATACTGGCACATTCATACATCCTGCCTCCAAAACAATCCACAAATTCATGATTACAGAACATCATTTACCTCTAGTTGGTATATCCAAATAGCCTTGGGCAAGGGTCACCTCAGGCTTCAGGTAGATCTGGAGATCAGCATGAGATCAGTTGAGACCAGATGAAATTAACCCACGCTATTCAACATCGCTTAATAACTGATGTGCCCCAGATAAAATTCAGTATGTATTGACTTATGTGTCAATGTGGCACATAAGTCTATGAAGTTTTACACAGTTTATAATAAAGTGGTCATCTGGGGAAAATGGCAAATAATTTTGTCTCCAGTTTCTCAGTGCAATACCTAGAAAATTGGAATACTTTAGGAAGACACTGATATTTGCACGACTTCACCAAAATAAAATTTTACAAATATTTGATAATATTTTTCCTTTCATAAGGTTTATCCTAGAGATTTAAGCGGATGTTCATTATGCTGCAGAGTCTCTACTTACATGAATAAACTTTGGAGTGAATGATGGACCTTAAGACAAAAAATAGGGAGAAAGAAAAAAGAAAGAACCATTCAATGGCAAAGAGCAAAGAGAAAATCTGCAGATATGTATAGCTAAACTTTGCTTGCAAAGGCCATGGGGAGTTTCAGTGAGGATCAGTGAGACTGTTAAATTCAGCATAATTTGTATTTGCTGATTTTATTTATACTAGTAACACATTAAGAAAATATTATATACCTATACTGTCCATCATTACTATAACTTTAAAATCTAAAGCATAAGAAGGTAAATTCCAGTTCGCAGGACAGCACTGAACCCAGTTTTAACTATTGTTTAACCAGTTCAGTGGATACCTAAGAGTCCTAATCTCTTTTATGTCTCCAGTCGTAGAAGTGGGGGGAAAACATACCTTATTAATAGAGAAAAAAAAGCCACAACTCAGGAATTATATTACCTTGACAATGTGGGTATTTCTTTGCTTTGACTGTTTCCCTTGTTTGCAAATTTTTATTTTGTTGACTATAACACTCTTGTACTTTTCTTTTGCAATGTAAGACAAATACATGTGTATCCTGGAAAATATGGAAAGCTCTCTATTCTGAAAGCTAAAGGTACGGAAATAAGAATACTTAATTCTCTATTAGTAAAAACATAATTTTCTTCTTGAAGTTGAGTTTTTTCCTTTAAATGATGAAGTCATTCTTGATAGAAATAAAGACTCCTCACTATTCATTGTTCAAGGTATGAGATCATGTGCCTTAAATAAAAATATTTTTTAAAAAATCATTTGGCTATATAGTGATAACCAGACTTTTAAGATGTTCTTGTTTAAGGGCAATAGAAGAAGGTAGGATAAAGCTTTTATTTTAGTTGTACACAGAAAAGTTATTGTCAATAGACTTTTATAGAAGTAGAGTTCTCATCTCTCTGATTATCCTTATGTAAGATGGGATTTAAGAACAGTGGTCAATACACACTTTCAAAACTACAAGAAATACAGATGAGAATGGGAGATGTAAAGGTCACTAGCTTCCACAAGATAAAAAGCCTCTGGGGATTCACAATTCACTTTAATTCTTTTCCATGTTCTGAGTTAAGAAACCAATCAATGGCTCAATCAACAATATTAAAGATCTACTATGTGTCTAGCATTATTTTTAGCAACTATGGTCACATCCATCTTAGAGTATGTCTACATCAGCAACCAAAGCATTTTCAGTTGCACAGCAATAAAATATTTGTCAATAATAACTAAATAAAGAGCATTATTGAGTGAAATTCAAATTAAGCCTTTATATGTAGAGTGTCATATTATAGTAAATATGAAGTGAACTGAAGGACAAAAACATGTATTTAGGATATGCCATCGCATGGGATTAAATTTCCCCAAATCATTCAAAAATGTAATCATTCTCTAATCATACAAAATCTCAAATTTTCTTTTAAAAGATTCTGATATATTAACATCTTATGTCATGAGCATTCTTAACTGAAAAAAAGTTATTTGTAAAATGAAGCATGAGAATTTTAATCATGGTGTAAATTCTCTATAGGTTTCAACTCACAATAAAAACAACACTTAATATTGACACACCAAAACCACTTTTCCCTCAAGCTTCACTTAGCACTGTACAACACATTAAACACATGGCAAATATTTTAAAAAGCATTCCAAAGTTTCAACTGGTAACCCATACATCTTATCCACCTTCTCTGCAACCTTTGTAATTTTAAAAAGAAGTCCATCATGTATCTAAGCAAGTTGGAAAATACTATGTACTTACATCATATTCATTTGGCTATTTTTTGGCCTATAGAGTTAACACTTCTCTTACTGTCCCTACAGTTCTATGGTTTTTTACTGGGCGCTGAGTTAGCAATTTTGGGTGCAGGTGCAATCTATCAGCTGCTTTACTATATCACATTACAATTTAGGTTCTATTTTGTCAGGTTTGCAGCAGTATTTTGAATTCTGCTGGAGGATGTGGTGTCTCGAGACAATTCTGTATTTTTCCAAGCTATCTTGCCACTTTAAAAGTGTTGTCAGAAGAAGTATTATTTGGAGAAGTCAGTCTGAATTATGCTGCTGCAAATCTGTACTGCACAGCTAACACAAATTGATTTACCAGGAAGCTCGCTGCATTTCTAAGACATACAGCCAGGAGAGCAGCTTAGAGAAATTATTGTTCACAAATTATATATCCACATACAAAATGAGAATCCCTCAAAACAAAGGTCTAAAAACATTTCAGTACATTCAAGATATACATTTATTACTAATTTGGAAGGAAAGAAAATGTTCTCTGTAAAAGTAAGGTGCCATTATTAAAGTTCATAAACTACTTAAAATAATTGCTATGACAATGAGAGAAAACTAGTGTTTTAGAGAATACATGGCTTCTTTGGAAAAAGTACTGATGGGACCAAAGGTATTTCTAATCAAAAAATGAGAGTAGAGTTGACAGGCAAAGAAATTTCTAGTATACATTGTTATATCCTTTCTAATTTATATAGTCTCAACTCTGAAGACACCTGTGTAAAACACAGATGAAATTTCTTTAAAACATATTAACATCATATTTATGAATCATTGGGCATTCACACTGATGGATTGATTTCTAGCTAGAGCTCACTGTTCTCTGGTTGCCTGCCCACTTGCTTCATCCACTAAAAGGAGGAGATAGGTGTAGATGCATAAAATTCAAGGAAGTAATGCAGCTATGATACTAGAGGGATGATCATTTATTAAAGGAGTATACAACAATTCTCTATTGTCTTTTTATTTTTACTCCTTCACTTGCGGGTTCAACTTTTTCCTGCTAAGAGATTTGCAACATTTAAAGAAGCTAGGGGAAAAAAATGGCCAAGAGTCATTTAATGAATTTTAATGTTATCTTTAAGCACTGTCATTCTAGTAAATGTGTAAGGATTAGTTTTCCAATCTGATCCCAAAACTAGACAAAGTTCCCAACAGAAAGGAGAATTACAGACCACTATCCCTGATGAAAATGAGTGCAAAAATTCTCACCAAGAAACTAGCTATAAGATCCAACAGTACATTAAAAGGGTTATTTACCATGAACAAGTGGGATTTACTCCTGCTGAAAACAACATCCAAAAATGAGTCAACATGATACACCACATTAATAGAAGAAAGGACAAGAATCATATGATCCTCTCAATAGGTGCCAAAAAAGCATTTCAGAAAGTACAGCATCCTTTCATTTTTAAAATGCTCCACACTGAAGGATAGAAGCCCTCGATATCATAAAAAAGCCAGATATGAAAAGCCCATAGCAAATATCATTCTCAACTGGGAAAAATGGAGAGCTTTTCCTTTAAGGTTGGGACTACACAGAGTTGTCCACTCTCACCACTGTTGTTCAACACAGTACTGGAAGGCCTAGCCTCAGCAATCAGACAACAAAAAGAAAGAAGAGGCATCCAAATAGGCAAAGAAGAAGTCAAACTCTCACTCTTTGTTGATGACATGATACTCTACGTATGAAACCCAAAAGATTCCACCCCAAAATTGCTAGAATTCATACAGGAATTCAGCAAAGTGGCAGGATATAAAATCAACACACAGAAGCACAGAAGTCAGTTACATTTCTCTACAGTAACAAAGTGGCAGAATCAAGAGAAATCAAGGAATCCATCCCATTTACCACTGCAGCAAAACTCATAAAATACCTAGGCATAAACCTAACCAAAGAGGTAAAGGATCTGGACTCTGAAAACTATAGTACACTTATGAAAGAAATTGAGGAAGACACAAAGAAATGGAAAAAAACCCCACATTTCATGCTCATGGATTGGAAGAACAAATACTGTTAAAATGTGTATGCTACCCAAAACAATCTATACATTCAATGCAATCCCTATCGAAATACCATCAACATGTTTTGTAGAGCCGGAATAAATAATCCTAAAAATTGTATGGAACAGAAATGAGCCTGAAGAGCCAAAGGAAGGTTGAAAAAGAAAACCAAAGCTGGAGCATCACAATTCCAGACTTCAAGCTCTATTACAAAGCTGTAATCATTAAGACAGTGTGGTACTGGCACCGAAACAGACACACAGATCAATGGAACAGAACAGAGAGCCCAGAAATAGACCCTCAACTCTATGTTCAACTAATCTTCGACAAAACAGGAAAGAACATCCAATGGAAAAAAGACAGTCTCTTCAAGGAATGGTGTTGGAAAACTTGGACAGCCACATGCAGAAGAGTGAAACTGATTTGCTTTCTTACACCATACACAAAAATAAACTCAAAAATGGATGAAAGAATGCAAGCCAGTATACCCATTCAAAACCTTCATAAAATTCTCATCATTTTCTCTCTTCCATTCTAAAAAAACAGTATGGAGGTTCCTCAGAACATTAAAAGCATAGCTACCTTATGACCCAACAATTGCAGTGCTATGTATTTACCCCAAAGATACAAATGTAGTGATTTGAAGAAGCACCTGCTTGCATCCCAAGCAGGTAGGCGTGTTTATAATAGCCAAACAATGGAAGGAACCCAGATGTCCATCAAAAGAGGAATGAATAAAGAAGATGTGTTATATATATATAACTGTGTGTGTACACACACACACACACACACAGTGGAATATTACTCAGCTATTAAAAAATGAAATCTTAAGGGAGGAGCAAGATGGCGGAGAAGTAGGAGGTTGAGATAGAGTCGGATCCCAGGAGTTCATCTAGATAGTCATTAAATCATTCTAAAAGCCAGCATACTCAACAGGAGAGAGAAGAGAGGAAGATGAGCAATCCTAGGAGCAGAAAATCGAACACTTTCCGAAAGGTAGGACGTTTGGAAAATTGAATCCAAAGCGATGGGAAGAGACACTGCGGGGGGGGGGGGGGTGCTCCCTGCAGCCGCAGACCTGCAGAGCACAAAATCGGAACTTTTAGAGTCTACTCCGCTGACAGACATTGTCCCAGAAGCTAAGCCAGAGGTTCAGCCCTTGCGGGAAGAGAGTGGTTTCAGGATCCGCGAGATCATAAAGAGACTGAGGGTGTCTGAGTGCAGCAGAACTCCCAGATATCGGGGCGGAGAAAACGGCGGCAGAGAAAGAGCCGCACAGTACGCTGTCAACTAGGGCTTACCCTCGACCCTGGCCGCGGCCTTTTGTGCGGGGACCACATATGGCATTCCGGAGAAACTCCCTCCTTCCCCCTCAGGGAGGAGCGTTGCGGGAGTGCGCAGCAGGAATGTGCTAGGTTTGGAGACTCCAGACGGGGCCGCAAGCCAAAGATAGAAACAGCGCCGCCACCAGTGGCTGGGCTCAGACCTTCGGCGGGGACCCAGGAGATGGGAGTGATTGACTGCTTTCCTCTGAGGGTGTGCTGAGGAGCGGGGACTCCAGCGCTCCGGGACTCCAGCGCTCAGATCCTCCGGCAGAGACTGGGAGCCGCCATTTGCATTCCTGGCCTGCAGGGCGGACAGAAAGCACTAAGGGAACAAAGACTCCCGAGAGCGAACCTGAGCGAATTGCTTGGCCCCTCCCTGGGCAAAGGTGGGGCAATTCCGCCTCAGGCAAAGACATCTGAGAACCAAGTTCAAAAGGCCCCTCCCCAGAAGATCAGTGAGAATATCCAGCCAAGCCCAAGTTCATCAATCAGTGAGAACTGTGGAACTCCAGAGTACTTTTCTCTCTCCCTCATATATTCTTAGCTCGATAAAATGACAAGGCAGAAAAACTCACCACAAAAAAAAGAACAAGAGACAGTACCGATGGCTAGAGAACTAGTTAATACAGACATCAGTAATATGTTGGAAATAGAGTTCAAAATGACAGTTATCGACATGCTAGCTGAGCTCGAAAAAAAACATGGAAGAGATCAAAGAATCCCTTTCGGGAGAAATAAAATCCCTTTTGGGAGAAATAAAATCTAACCAAGATGAAATCAAAAAAGCTATTAATGAGATTCAAACAAAAATGGAGGCCCTTAATGCTAGAATAAATGAGACAGAAGAAAGAATTAGCGACATAGAAGACCAAATGACAAAGAATAAAGAAGCTGAGAAAAAGAGAGACAAACAACTATTGGACCATGAGGGAAGATGTCGAGAGATAAGTGATACCATAAGACGCAACAATATTAGAATAATTGGGATTCCAGAAGAAGAAGAAAGAGAGAAAGGGGTGGAAGGTATATTGGAACAAATTATTGTAGAGAATTTCCCTAATCTTCTGAGGGGAACAAACATCAAAATCTAGGAGGCACAGAGAACCCTCCTCAAAATCAATAAAAAGTAGGTCTACACCCCCTCATCTAATAGTAAAACTGACAAGTCTTAGTGACAAAGAGAAAATCCTGAAAGCAGCTCGAGATGAGAAATTGGTAACATACAAACGCAGGAATGTTAGGTTTGCAGCAGACCTATCCACAGAGACCTGGCAGGCCAGAAAGGACTGGCATGATATATTCAGAGCCCTAAACGAGAAAAATATGCAGCCAAGAACACTATACCCAGCTAGGCTGTCACGGGAAATAGATGGAGAGATAAAAAGCTTCCAGGACAAACAAAAACTAAAGGAATTTGCAAACACCAAACCAGCCCTACAGGAAATACTGAAAGGGATCCTCTAAGCAAAGAGGGAGCCTAAAAGGAACATAGACCAGAAAAGAGGAGAGACAATATACAGTTAACAGTCACCATACAGGCATTACAATGGCACTAAATTCTGTCAATAATTACCCTGAATGTAAATGGGCTCAATGCCCCAATCAAAAGACACAGAGTATCAGAATGGATAAAAAAACAAGACCCATCGATATGCTGTCTACAAGAAACTCATCTTAGACCCAAAGACACCTCCAGCTTTAAAGTGAGGGGGTAGAAAACAATTTACCATGCTAACGGACATCAAAAGAAAGCTGGGGTGGCAATCCTTATATCAGATAAATTAGATTTTAAGCCAAAGAATATAATAAGAGATGAAGAAGGACACTATATCATACTTAAAGGGACCGT
>CM052798.1:122441073-122484584 GCA_028533885.1 Nasua narica | reverse complement strand
CGCACTACTGGGTATTTACCCTCAAGATACAAATGTAGTGATCCGAAGGGTCACATGCACCCGAATGTTTATAGCAGCAATGTCCACAATAGCCAAACTGTGGAAAGAACCTAGATGTCCATCAACAGATGAATGGATAAAGAAGAGGTGGTATATATACACAATGGAATACTATGCAGCCATCAAGAGAAACGAAATCATGCCATTTGCAACAACGTGGATGGAACTAGAGGGTATTATGCTAGCGAAATAAGTCAGTCAGAGAAAGACAATTATCACATGATCGCTCTGATATGAAGAATTTGAGAGGCAGGGCAGGGGGTTATGGGGGGGCTGGGGAAGAGAAATGAAACAAGATGGGATGGGGAAGGAGACAAACCATAAGAGACTCCTAAACTCACAAAACAAACTAAGGGTTTCTGGGAGGTGGGGGGGGGCAGGGATATGGACATGGGGGAGGGTATTTGCTTTGGCAAATGCTGTGAAATGTGTAAGCCTGATGATTCACAAACATGTACCCTGGGGCAAATAATACATTATATGTTAATAAAAAATTAAAAAAAAATCTTGCCATTTGCAACAATGTGTATGGAACTAGAGGGTATTATAGGAAGAGAAATAAGTCAATCAGAGAAAGAGAATTACCATATGATTTCACTGATATGTGGAATTTAAAAAACAAAACAGAGGAATTTAGAGGAATGGAGGGGAAAATAAAACAAGATGAAATCAGAGAGGGAGACAAACCAAAAGACACTCAACCATAGGAAACTGAGGGTTGCTGGAGGGGAGGAGGCTGGGGGATGTGATAACTGAGTGATGGGCTCTGGGTGTTATGTACAATTCATGAATTACTCAGCTCTACCTCTGAAATTAGTAATATGCTATGTGTTAACTAACTGAATGCAAATAAAGTTAAATTAAATTTTAAAAATAAAGATTAGTTATCCAAAATGCTAATACTAATGCTCTATAGTATTTGCCAATTTCAATGTGCAAATACCCACACCATGCTAGTTTCAAATATGGAGTCACAAGAAACAGAACACAGCATACAACAGGCCTTGAACTGACCTGAAGAGGAAATGCAGATTCTCATAATTCTAGGTGGTTCAGACCAGCTCAGTAGGAGGGTGCTTTTTTGTCTCTACAAAAGCTTTACCTAAATTAAAACATGCAAAACCTGGGTTAATATGGATGATCAAGTTAGGTTTTCTAGGTGAGAACAATATAAAGGTATTTTTTCAATTACATGAATATCCAATAGGACAATGACAATTCTTTATTGTGTGGGTCTGTTCTGTCTCATTCTTTGACATTCACTGATTTTTCAAATAAAAAATAAATAAGGGAATATTATCCTGGTTTTTGTTCACAACTTTTAACAAGGCTTTTTAACACATAGAAAAATAGTATCACCAAAAGTAACACTATTCCTGGCATTTTAGTTTCCAATAAAATTATATCTTTATCAGCCATTTGTTTTGTCCCATAAGCTCCTCTCTTCAATACACTACACCAAACCCACATCTCATTCCCGAACACTACCAAGAATGTGATCTCTTTCTTATTTAATCTCCCATTCTCCATATTCCATGAGAAAAGCAAGGGGAAATAAGCATTTTACTTACTCCATTTCCTATTTACAGACTATTGCTTGTTTTTTAAGCTTTATTTTTTTAGGGAAGTATTAGGTTTACATAAAATTTATCAGAGTGTGTGCAGAGTTCCCATATATGACTTCCAGTCCCACTTTTAGTTTTCCTTATCATTAATATTTTGTATTAGTGTGGTATACTTGTTAAAACTGATGATATAGGACTATATTATTATTAACGAAGTACATAGTTTACATTAGGGCTCAGTGTTTATGTGGTTACAATTCAATGAGTTTTGACAAAAGCATAAAGTCACTGCCCTTAAAATCCTCCATTATCCAACTATTCATCCCTCCCATGCTCCTTCAAACCCCTGAAATCACTGATCGTTTTACTGCCTCCATAGTTTTGCCATTTCCAGAGTGTTATATAGTTGACATCATACAGTATGTAGTTTTACAGACTGATTTCTTTCATTTAGACATATGATTTAAGGTTATTCCAGGTCTTCTCATAGCTTAAAGGCTTATTTCATTTTATCACTGAATAATATTGCTTGGATGGATGTACCACAGTCATTTATACTTTAATCTATGGAACGACATCTTGGGTGCTTCCAATTTTTTGTCATTGAGTAAAGCAGCTATAAAAATTCATCTGTAGGCTTTTGTTTGGAAATAAGTTTTCAACTCATTTTATGATTACTGAATCATACAGTAAGCCTATCTTTAACTTCTTAGGAACTGTTAAACTCTCTTTAAAAATAGCTGTACCATTTTGCATTCTCAACATCAATGAATGAGAGTTTCTGTTCTTCCACATATTCAACAACATTCAATGTCATCATAGTTTAAATTTTGGCCATTCTAATGGGTGTGTTTTAATTTGCAATTCCCTACAACATATGATGTTGAGTATTTTTCCATGTGCTTATTTTCCACATGTATATCTTCTTCAGTGAGGTGTCTGTTCAGACCTTTGTCCTATTGTTTAATTGGTTGTTTGTTTTCTTACTGTTGAGTTTTTAAATGACTGTATATTTTGAATACCAGTGTTTTATCAGATATATGTTTTGCAATTATTTTCTCACATTCTGTGGCTTGTCTCTTCATTCTCTTAAAACTATTTTTCACAGAATAGAAGTTTAATTTCTGTGTTTTTTTCAATTTTAATGAAATCTAATTTATTTTTATCTCTCATGGATCATGATTGTTAAGACTACTGCTTTTATATTCCCATTTAGCATATACTCATTATGCTACATACACTTCTTTTTATGTCTTTTTACATTTTGAAATGATTTTAGATTTTCAAAAAGTTTACAAATATAATGCAAAGGATTTCTAAAAAGTAATAATAATAATAATAATACAAAGGATTTCTGTATGTCTTTCACCCAGCTTCCCCTAATAACATCTTCCATAACCATGATGCTTTTTTTTTTAAGAATTTATTTATTTATTTGACAGAGAGAGACACAGCAAGAGAGAGAATACAAGCAGGGGGAGAGAGAGTGGGAGAAGCAGGCTTCCCACTGAGCAGGGAGTCCGATGTGGGGCTCAATCCCAGGACTCTGGGATCACGACCTGAGCTGAAGATAGTCGCTTACTGACTGAGCCACCCAGGCGCCCCTCACGCTACATTTATTGAGATCAAGAGTTAGTTAACACCAGGAGTGCCTGTGTGGCTCAGTTGGTTAAGTGTCTTCCTTCAGCTCAGGTCATGATCTCAGGGTCCTGGACCTAAGCCCTGTATCCACTCCAAGCTCAGAAGGGAGTCTGCTGGTCCATCTCCCTCTTCCTCTTCCTCTGCCCCCCCCCCTTCTTCTCCATCCCCTTCTTGGTCTCTCTCTCTCAAAAAAAAAAAGAAAAATTGAAAAAAAATAAAGAGTTAACACTGATATATTACTATCAGTTAACCTACAGATGATTCAAATTTCACCAGTTTTTCCACTAATGTCCTTTTCCATTCAAGAATCTAATCCATGGGGGTGCCTGGGTGGCTCAGTGGGTTAAAGCCTCTCCCTTCGGCTCAGGTCATGATCTCAGGGTCCTGGGATCGAGCCCCACATGGGGCTCTCTGCTCAGTGGGGAGCCTGCTTCCCCCCTCTCTTTCTGCCTGCCTCTCTGCCTATTTGTGATCTCTCTCTCTCTCTGTCAAATAAATAAATAAACTCTTAAAAAAAAATCTAATCCAGGATACTATGTTGCCTTTAGATATCATGGCTCCTTAGTTTCCTCATATCTATGACAGTTCCTTAGGCATTCTTTGTTTTTCATACCATTGATAGATACTTTTGAAGAATGTTAGTCAGAAATTCTTCAGTGTGTCTTTTAACTGGTTTGTCTGATGTTTTCTCAAAACTGGGATTGTAAATTTGGGAAAGAGTATAAGAGGGTAAAGTGCTCTCATCATTATACCATAACAGGGATAAATGATATCAAAATAAGTTATTACTGGTCATTTAACTATGATCATTTGATTGTAAAGGGGCCTGTCAGGTTTTTCTATTGTAAATTACTATTTTTCCCTTTTCATACCTTATTTGCAGAGGTAACTAATACTTGTAGAGGCAGAGTATCTGTGGACATAGGTTACAATCCCACAGTAAGTTATATACTTCAGATAAGAGAGAGAGCGATGGGTACTGTGCATGTATCCTGCCTTTCTTTAAAGTTCCACCCACTAGCTTGCTTTAGCATTCATCAGGGGGCCTTCCCTGAGGCAATTTTTACTGTGGTGTTCTAAGAATACTTTTCTATTTTCCCACATCCTTTCTGTATTCATTATTTGAAATTCTTCTGTAGGGAAGAATTCTCTCATTTATTTATTCATTTAATCATTTATATATATCAGGATGAATTAATGGCTATCTATTTTATTGTTTGGGTAGTAATACAATACTAAAACTATTTCTTTTGTTGCTCAAATCACAGTTATTTTTAATTATTGAAAATACCATACTCCTTAATGTTTAAGCTTCTCTCATATTTTCATTCATTCTAAACACTCCTGCTTCTATCCACTCTTCTTCATTATTCAAGACTCAAGTTTTACCTTAACTGGTTATCCAATCTAAACTACCCATTCTGGTTTAAATGTCCCTTCTCTTGACCTTACTAGCATGAACAGGCATTTTTAAGTTATTGATCTATTTTTCTGTTTCTACGGAATCTGTGTCTTTTATATGTGTGCCCTTGACTCCTAGAACAGTGACCAGTGTAGCTCATGAACTCAATTTGTCTTTTTAGAACTAATGTAATTATTGAGAGGTAGTGAAACAGAAGCAATAAATTGGGACTATTCTTTCATGAAGCTTAGCTGTACAAAGCAAGAAAGAGTATACTCACAAGGGAGAGAGTGAAGTTAAGAGTACAATTCAGTTTTGGTAAATGGAAATGAACTGAATATACATAAAGTGAAGAGAAAAACCAAGGAGAAAGAGGTTGGGATGCTGAAAAGCTTTGTCCTGGCTAACAAAGAAAGTCCTCAGAAGAAGTAAAAGGAGCAAGATCACAAAAAATCGAGAAGTCAAGGTAAAAATGCTAACCTTGGTTAGATGAAAAGGTAAATGTGGCTATGTAACTGTTGTAAGTGGAAGACGACAGATGACAGAGAACTGAGAAAGTTCAGAGCAGTGATGTTTTGTGAAATAGAAGATAATATGAAATTATGGAAACAAGGTGAACTTTGGATTTTGCTAGTATAACTTAATACATCAAGGTGGCCAAAGATGAATAGAAAAAGGAGAGATAGTCACTTTTGCTGAACACACTGTTTCCTGGTATTGCAACATACCAGTACCTCTGCTTAGAAATCTTGCTAGAAGAAATTTTACCATCTCTAATTGCTTCCACCTGAATTTCCCTCAACATAGCCAACCCAATCCATTACACATACACACACACACACACACACACACACACACACAAATTGGTCCTCTCCAAAATCTCATGTTTCATTTGGGAAACACTTCATTATAGCACAAAGTATGCTGTAATGTACGTGACACCATAGCACCCAGGTTATATCTAGCTTCCCATGTAGATCTCGTAACACTTTCCCCAATTTAGACATGACCCATATCTTATTCCTCATTATATCAACAGTGTTAAGACAGGACCCTGAATATAGTAGATTTTACAAATACTTTGCTGGATAAAAAAATGACACATAAATAATTTAGAGCACATATATATAGCATTTTTAATGTAATGGTATGGGCTTTGTGGTATTCCTAGTTGTTAGAGCAGTACATAATGAAAAGCAGGTGCTAAATATCTATTTGTTAAATAAATAAGAGTAAATGATCAGAATTTTATGGAGGCCTTGTATTCATTGCTCAGAGGAATAAAGAGCTATTAACTCCCCCTCCCAATGCTTAAAGCTAAACAATAAAATATTTCACTAAGGAAGAGAAAACCAATTTCATTTTAATGGGTGAGATTGAGAGACTTGGTAAATTTGAAAAACAGAATTAAATCCATTCCAAAACAATCAAGTAAGTTATTCTTAATGATTGAGAAAAGATTTACACAAGAGGAAAACCAGTCTTAAGAACTAATCAATAGCAAGTATACAAGCATCAGCTAAACAAGATAAACCACCAGGATTTTGAATGTTGCCAAAGTAATTTTGTAGTCAAGAGTGAGAAATAATGTCAATGCATGTTTCAACAGCATATCAAATTCTAAAGCAGTTTCCTTCATTGGGGAGTGGGGAAAAAACAAATGAAAAAAGTCTACCATGAGTTAAGCAGGGTTTTACAGAAATCCTGAATAAGAAAGGACTAAATAAAACATTAAATCTTAGGAAAAAAATTAAGAAAGTGCTGCTTTTTCCTTGGTATAATCAATATATCTTTCTAAGGAAGGATCAAAGGCATTGAGGAGAGACAGAATATAGATTTATATATGGCCGTATGGTGAAATCTGACTATCACTTTGTCAAGATAACTCAACTCTTGCACATGACATTTTCCTATAGAAAACGCTCTATTGGGCGCCTGGGTAGCTCAGTGGGTTAAAGCCTCTGCCTTCGGCTCAGGTCATGATTTCAGGGTCCTGGGATTGAGCCCTGCATCTGGCTCTCTGCTCAGCAGGGAGCCTGCTTTCTCCTCTAGCTCTGCCTGCCTCTCCGCCTACTTGTGATCTCTCTCTGTCAAATAAATAAATAAAATCTTTAAAAAGAAAACGCTCTATTTTTTTCCAAAGGTATCCTATACATTTTAACACAATTTTTTGAGTTACAGCAATAAATAAAGTATATCTCCTATTAATTCTGCTTTCATATATCATAATTAAGGTTTATCATTTTACCAAGGCTGAAAAATTGGGTTTTCATGGTATTATTTTTATTTTACATTAGAATAATACCTCTGATACCTGCTATTTGGTGATATCACTGAACCTCTATTTTTTATTCTAAAAACTAGAAACTGCTTTTGAATTTGAATCCATAGAAAGATTTAAATAATTATGTACCTTAGAACTTTGTTCTTATTTAGCCATCAATAAATACTAGTTTTCACTTCCCTTTTTATAAACAAGTATCAAAATACTAATAAAGAATAATTATAAGAAAGTTTCTTTTTTTTTTTTTTGAGCAAGTTTCTAACCAAAGAATGCAGTATCTTCTTTCTAGACTGCAACATAAAAAAAGCTTGGAATTACACAACCCATGATCTAATTCCTATAAAACAGTTCATACTTTTAAAATTTTTATTATGAAAATCTCTAACATGTAACGATAGTATATAGAGTCCTATAAAGAGCTTTATGTTATAATCTGTCAGCTTCAACTGTGATCAAACGACATTGATACATTTTTCATCTATATGCACTCATTCCCTTCATCCTCAAATTGTTTTTAAATAAATTCCAAATATTATGAAATCTTACCAAAAATATTTTAGCATTTCAGGGGCACCTGGGTGGCTCAGTCAGTTAAGCATCCAACTCTTGATTTCAGCTCAGGTTATGGATCATGAGATAGAGCCCTGTGTCAGGCTCTCTCTCTCGCTGTCCCTCTGACCCTCCCCCAACCCCACTCCCTCTCTCTAAACAAACAAAAAAACTAACATTTCTGTATAAAAAATAGTCTATATTAAAAACATTAGCAACATTTCAATATCTTGCTAAAATACAAAATGTATTCCTTAGTATCATTTATTTTTAAAAAAATAAGCCCAGAAATGGACCCCCAAACCTATGGTCAACGAATCTTCGACAAAGCAGTAAAGAATATCCAGTGGAAAAAAGACAGTCTCTTCAACAAATGGTGATGGGAAAACTGGACAGCCACATGCAGAAGAATGAAACTGGACCATTTTCTTACACCACACACAAAAATATACTCAAAATGGATCAAAGACCTCAATGTAAGACAGGACTCCATCAAAATCCTGGAGGAGAACACAGGCAGCAACCTCTTTGACCTCAGCCACAGCAACTTCTTCCTAGAAACATCTCCAAAGGCAAGGGAAGGAAGCAAGGGCAAAAATGAACTATTGGGACTTCATCAAGATCAAAAGCTTTTGCATAGCAAAGGAAACAGTCAACAAAACCAAAAGACAACTGACAGAATGGGAGAAGATATTTGTGAATGACATATCAGATAAAGTGCTAATATCCAAAATCTATAAAGAACTTATCAAACTCAACTCCTAAAGAACAAATAATCTGACCAAGAAATGGGGAGAATATATGAACAGATATTTCTGCAGAGGACATCCAAATGGCCAACAGACACATGAAAAATGCTCAACATTACTCGGCATCAGAGAAATACAAATCAAAACCACAGTGAGATACCAACTCACACCAATCACAATGGCTAAAATTAGCAAGTCAGGAAATAACAGATGTTGGCAAGGATGCAGAGAAAGGGGAACCCTCCTACACTGTTGGTGGGAATGCAAGCTGGTACAGCCACTCTGGAAAACAGTATGGAGGTTCCTCAAAATGTTGAAAATAGAGCTAGCCTACGACCCAGCAATCGGACTACTGGGTATTTACCCTCAAGATACAAATGTAGTGATCCGAAGGGGCACATGCACCCAAATGTTTATAGCAGCAATGTCCACAATAGCCAAACTATGGAAAGAACCTAGATGTCCATCAACAGATGAATGGATAAAGAAGAGGTGATATATATATACAACGGAATACTATGCGGCCATCAAGAGAAACGAAATCTTACCATTTGCAACAACGTAGATGGAACTAGAGGGTATTATGCTAAGTGAAGTAAGTCAGTGAGAGAAAGACAATTATCACATGATCTCTCTGATATGAAGAATTTGACAGGTAAGGTGGGGGGTTGTGGGGGGTGGGGGAGGGAAATGAAACAAGAT
The DNA here is from genome assembly GCA_028533885.1 of Nasua narica. Lineage (NCBI taxonomy): Eukaryota > Metazoa > Chordata > Mammalia > Carnivora > Procyonidae > Nasua > Nasua narica. Next base: position 122,475,632 of record CM052798.1, on the reverse strand, counting down.
GGAGATAAACCATAAGAGACCCCTAAACTCAAGAAACAAACTGAGGGTAGCTGGGGGGTAGGGGGGTAGGGATAGGGTGGCTGGGTTGTGGACATTGGGGAGGGTATGTGCTATGGTAAGTGCTGTGAAATGTGTAAGCCTGATGATTCACAGACATGTACCCTGGGGCAAATAATACATAATATGTTAATTAAAAAAACAAAAAAATATTTCAGAAATTAAAGATAACTGGCTCTGGTAAAAAGAAAAATAAAGAAAAAAGAAATAAGTCAGTCAAAGGAAGACAATTATCATATGATCACTGATATCAGGAATTTGAGAAACAAGACACAGTATCATAGGGGAAGGGAGGGAAGAATGAAACAAGATGAAACCAGAGACGGAGACAAACCATAAGATTTGATTTATAAGATTAAGTTTTCCTCTTAATCTCAGGAAACAAATTGAGGGTTCTGGAAGGAAGGGGGTAAGGGATGGAGGGGCTGGGAGATGGACATTGGGGAGAGTATGTGCTATGGTGAGTGCTGTGAATCGTGTAATACTGAGGAACCACAGAATTGTACCCCTGAAAAAAATAATACATTGTATGTTAATTTAAAAAAAACCTGTTTTCATATGTTTCATGTGTTATAAATGATATATCTCTTAGTACCTTTTATTAATTGTTAGAAAAATTTATTCAACTCTTAATTATGTGAAATAAAATAAATCGATTATGATTAGGGAGTTTTAATGAATTTTGACTAGTATATTCACTCATATTATCACAACCTAATCAACACACAGATATATTCCCTAAAATGTCAATGTTCTAAAAATATGTAAAGGAACAGGTTAAATGACAGCATTATTTGTGTTACTTTATCTTTACTGGTCTTCTATTTATTTGATCCATAAATTACTTGATCTATAAAATCATGATTTTCAGTACAGTTCATATATTGGTTTTGATGATGTATGTCTTAGGTCTCTTAATTCTACAGATACTACTTAAATATTGAAGAAATTTGCAATTTTTTCTGTAGAACTTCCTTATATCTAGATTATTCTTATGTTAATATAATAATTTAATTCATCATATTTCTTTACAGCTCATATTTCCTGAAAATATCTAAATTTGGGCTCATTTGAAAGAATCTTAGGCAGTGAGCAGAAATGACATTATATAAAGCATTTTAACAGACATGGAAGAAGGAAAATATGAACAAATATTGATAAGGTTCATATATGATGATATATAGTATTACTTGAAAGTTGATTATGATACATTAAAGATGATAAAGTAAATCTTCAAATAACCAGTACAAACAATACACATAACTGTTAGGTGAAATTTACTTTGTGTGAAACTAATTTAGTATAGAGATGAAATACATTTCCAAACTGAAATTCTCTGGTTTTTAATTGGGATATTAAGGATGGGGTTATTTATGTATCTACCATCTTAATATCTGTTTGAATATTCTATCTGTTCTTACTTCCCTTTTTAATATTTTCCAACTTATTTTGTATTATCTAAGCATCTTTTATCATACCATTTTATTTATTTGTGAGTTTGGGAACCATGTAACATCTCATCGATATTTTTATTAAACCTTGTGTATATTCAACATTGCATATAGTATATGTGTTGGAATAAATCTAACAGAAGATATATAAGATCCCACCATAAACACTCTAAACCATTAATGAGAAGGAAATTAAACAATACCTAATTAACTAAGAAACATATGTTACATATTAGAACATCAGTGTTTTAAAGATGTGAATTACCATTAATATAATCTATATATTAAATAATTCTATAATTATCTTTTCTTTGACTTTTTAAAATAGAAATGTGGTGCTATTAATAATTATACTAGGATAACAGAGTACTTTTTGAGTGTCCCAGGCAAGCCTGGCTATATGGTTACCCCTATCTAAATTCAATCAATTTCCATTTAGCATCACAGTATGGTGTTTTGTAGAAAGTGACATAATAATCCTAAAATTTCTATGGAAATCTAATGGCCAACATTAACTAACACAATCTTGAAGAGCAAAATTAGAGGACCTGCATAGTGGATAAAGATTTATTATAAAATACAGCAATTACAATAATATAGTCTGAACAGAAAATATTAAAGAAGAGGTCAATGGAAGAATAGAGTCTAGAAACATGATCACCTATGTATGTATACCAGGTACATGACAAGTTGAAAATGCAGCAATGGGGGAAATGGCACTTTTTTCAATACATTGTCATAAGTAACTACATGTATATAAGGCTTGTAATTTTGACTCCTGTTCTCCCAACAATTAAATTGCAAACCTAATTTTGAAGAATAAAACAATAAAAAATATAACGGATAACACAGACATGTACCTTCATGACCTTGTAACAGGAAGTATTTTTTAAGCAGTAAACATAAAATACTCATTAAAAAATTTACATTACATTGGGGCTACATTAAAATCAGAAGTTTGTGTTTATTAAAATAAAAACTTCAGGAAGTAGCAAATCTAACCTTAAAGCAGAAAAATATATCTGGCAAATATACACAAAAAAATAGTAACCTTCATAGTTCACAGAAGATCTTAGATGGACAGTGCACATATGAAAAGATACTAAACATAGCTTATCAGTCATCAGGGAAATGCAAATTAGAACCATAATGAGATACCACTCCACATCCACTGGATGACTAAAATTAAAACAAACAAACAAAAAACAAAACAAAAAACAAAAAAACCCAGCCTGAAAATAGCTAAAGATTTTAAGGAACAGGAGCAAGAAGCAAATAAAACTTGCTTTTGCAGTATAAATTGTTAAAAGCACTTCAGAAGGCTATTGTGCTCATCAACTACACTGGACATGAACATACCTCTGACAGCAATTCCACTTAAATGAGAACCTCCATATGAGAACAAACATGCATATTTTCATATAAATAACAAAATATATGATTATACATGTGACTATATATTGTATACACATTTTACATATATATGATATGTAAAGATAATCACAGGTAGATTATTTTAATATCCAAGAGGTGAAAATAATGTAAAATTATTCAGACACAAATGAGATAATTTTTTATATTCAAAAAGTAAATTATACAGAAGTATTCACCTAATACACTTACACACTCCTTTATATATAACTTGAATGAATCAAATAAACATTTTGAAGAGAATATTGTCAGATATGAGAGAGTATGTCCCCTATAGTTTCATTTAAAGTGGAAAAATAAGCTAAATTACTATATAGCAATGGGAATCAGAGTAATAGATAAATTTAGGATAGTGACAATTGGGAGGAAACCAATGGAGGCTTCTGAATACTGCTAGTATTTTATTTGTATGTTTAGGGTATGGCTTTATGGGAGTATTCATTTCATGACAATTTGCTAAACATCTTTTCTATACTGTACCTCAATAAAATATGTTTTATTTAAGTAAAAAGTAAATAAAATACAGGTTATACCTCGAAGTAATTTATGTCCTCAAAAGACTATGTAGAAAAAAAATGATGGTAGTGAACAAAGCTAATATTTAAATATTTAGTAAGTTATGGAGACTTTTTTTTACTTAAATTCAATATAATTAACATTTATTGTATTACTAGTGTCAGAGGTAGAATTTAGTGATTCATCAGTTGCATACAACACTTCATTACTTCAAGTGCCTTCCTTAACGTCCAATACCCAGTTAACCCATTCTTCATCCACCTCCCCTCCAGTAACCCTGAATGTTTCCTACAGTTAAGAGTCTGTTATGGTTTGCTTCCCTCTTGGTTCTCATCTTATTTTATTTTTCTTCCCTTCCCCATGTTCATCTGTTTTGTTTCTTAAATTTCAGATATGAGTGAAATCATATAATTGTCTTTCCATATGACTTATTTCCCTTAGGATAATATGCTTCAATTCCATCTATATGGTTGCAAATAACAAGATTTCATTCTTTTTGAGGGCTGAGTAATATTCCATTGAATAGATGCACCACTCCTTTTTTTTTTTTAGGAATTTATTTGAGAGAGAGACAGAGAGAGCACGAGTAAGGGGAAGGGCAGAAGTAGTTGAAGGGGGAGAATCAGACTCCCCGCTGAGCTGGGAAACCAACATGGGGCTTGATCCTGGGACCCTGGGACCATGACCTAAGCCAAATGACCCAAGCCAAAGGCAGAGGCTTAACCAACTGAGCTACCCAGATGCCTGTATACACATCTTCTTTAACCACTCCTCTTTTGATGGACATCAAGGCTCTTTCCATAGTTTAACTATTGTGGACATTGCTGCTATAAACATTTGGGTGCACATGCCCCTTCGGATCACTACATTTGTATCTTTAGGGTAAATACCCAGTAGCACAATTGCTGGGTTGTAGGGTAGCTCTATTTTCAACTTTTTGAGGAACCTCCAAACTGTTTTGGAGAGTGGCTGCATAAGCTTGCATTCCCAAAAACAGTGTAGGAGGGTTCCCCTTTTTCTGCATCCTCACCAAGATCTGTTGTTTCCTGACTGGTTAATTTTAGCCATTCTGATTGGTGTGAGGTGATATCTCACTGTGGTTTTGATTTGTATTTCCCTGATGCCGAGTGATGTTGAGCACTTTTTCATGTATCCATTGGCCGTTTGGATGTCTTCTTTGCTGAAATGTCTGTTCCGGTCTTCTGCCCATTTCTTGATTGGATTATTTGTTCTTTGGGTGTAGAGTTTCATAACTTCTTTGTAGATTTTGGATACTAGTCTTTTATCTGATAAGTTACTTGTAAATATCTTCTCCCATTCTGTAGGTTGTCTTTAGGTTTTGTCAACTGTTTCCTTTGCTGTGCAAAGGCTTTTTATCTTGACGAAGTCTCAATAGTTTATTTTTGCTTTAGTTTCTTTTGCCTTTGGAGACATGTCTAGCAAGAAGTTGCTACAGCTGAGGTCAAAGAGGTTGATGCCTGTGTTCTCCTCAAAGATTTTGATGGAGTCCTGTCTCACATTGAGGTCTTTCATCCATTTTGAGTTTACTTTTGTGTATGGTGTAAGAAAGCAAATCAGTTTCACTCTTCTGCATGTGGCTGTCCAAGTTTTCCAACACCATTCCTTGAAGAGACTGTCTTTTTTCCATTGGATGTTCTTTCCTGTTTTGTCGAAGATTAGTTGAACATAGAGTTGAGGGTCTATTTCTGGGCTCTCTGTTCTGTTCCATTGATCTGTGTGTCTGTTTCGGTGCCAGTACCACACTGTCTTAATGATTACAGCTTTGTAATAGAGCTTGAAGTCTGGAATTGTGATGCTCCAGCTTTGGTTTTCTTTTTCAACCTTCCTTTGGCTCTTCAGGCTCATTTCTGTTCCATACAATTTTTAGGATTATTTATTCCGGCTCTACAAAACATGTTGATGGTATTTCGATAGGGATTGCATTGAATGTATAGATTGTTTTGGGTAGCATACACATTTTAACAGTATTTGTTCTTCCAATCCATGAGCATGAAATGTGGGGGTTTTTTCCATTTCTTTGTGTCTTCCTCAATTTCTTTCATAAGTGTTCTATAGTTTTCAGAGTCCAGATCCTTTACCTCTTTGGTTAGGTTTATGCCTAGGTATTTTATGAGTTTTGCTGCAGTGGTAAATGGGATGGATTCCTTGATTTCTCTTGATTCTGCCACTTTGTTACTGTAGAGAAATGTAACTGACTTCTGTGCTTCTGTGTGTTGATTTTATATCCTGCCACTTTGCTGAATTCCTGTATGAATTCTAGCAATTTTGGGGTGGAATCTTTTGGGTTTCATACGTAGAGTATCATGTCATCAACAAAGAGTGAGAGTTTGACTTCTTCTTTGCCTATTTGGATGCCTCTTCTTTCTTTTTGTTGTCTGATTGCTGAGGCTAGGCCTTCCAGTACTGTGTTGAACAACAGTGGTGAGAGTGGACAACTCTGTTATAGTCCCAACCTTAAAGGAAAAGCTCTCCATTTTTCCCAGTTGAGAATGATATTTGCTATGGGCTTTTCATATCTGGCTTTTATGATATTGAGGGCTTCTATCCTTCAGTGTGGAGCATTTTAATAATGAAAGGATGCTGTACTTTCTCAAATGCTTTTTTGGCACCTATTGAGAGGATCATATGATTCCTGTCCTTTCTTCTATTAATGTGGTAGATCATGTTAATTTGTGGATGTTGAATCACCTTTTCAGCCCAGGAGTAAATCCCACTTGGTCATGGTGAATAATCAATAATAAAGATTAGAACAGAAGTCAATAGAGAAATTCATTCTTCTACTGTTTTTTTTTTTTTCATTTCTATATTGACTTCTGTTCTAATCTTTATTATTACTCTTCCTCTGTTGGATTTAGGCTTTATTTGCTATTCTTTTCCAGCTTCTTTAGGTGTAAGGTTAGGTTGTATATTTGAGACTTTTTTTTTATTTCTTGAGAAAAGCCTTTATACCTCCCTCTTAGTACCATCTTTGCTACATCTCAAGGGTCTGGTTTTCATTTTCATTTGCTTCCATGTATTTTTTTAATTCTTCTTTAATTTTCTTGTTGACCCATTCATTCTTTAGTAGGATGCTGTTTGGTCTCCATGTATTTCTGTTTCTTCCAAACTTTTCTTGTGACTGAGTTCAGGTTTTAAAAGCATTTTGATCTAAAAATATGAGTGGTATAATCACAATCTTCTTTGCAATGTTTGAGACATGATTTGTGACCCAGTGTGTAATCTATTTTGGAGAATGTTCCATGTGCACACGAAAAGAATGTGTATTCTGTGGCTTTAAGATGGAATGTTCTGAATATATTTGTGAATTTCCTCTGGTCCAGTGTGTCCTTCCACGCCCTAGTTTCCTGATCTTCTGTGTAATCTGTCCATTGCTGTGAGGGGGGTGTTAAAATCCCCTACTATTATTGTATTATTATCAATGTGTCTCTTTAATTTTACTGTTAATTGGTTTATATAATTGGCTGCTTCCACATTAGGGAAATAAATATTAAATTGCTAGATTTTCAACTTGGATAGAACTTTATATTATGATATAGTGTCCTTCTTCATCTCTTATTACAGTCTTCCCTTTAAAACCTAGCTTGTTTGATATAAAGATTGCTACTCCAGCTTTTTTTTATATATCATTAGCATGATAAATGGTTCTCCACTCCCCCACATTCAATTGGATGTGTCTTTGAGTCTAAAATGAGTCTCTTGTAGACAGCATATCGATGGGCCTTTTTTTTTTTACCGAATCTGATACCATATGCCTTTTGATTGGAGCAGTCAGTCCACTTACATTCAGAGTAATTATTGAATGATATGAAGTTAATGCCACTGCATTACTTGTAAAGTCACTGTTTCTAGTGACTCATTGTCTGTTTCATTCTGGCCCTTTTACTTTGGGGCTCTCTCTTTGCTCAAAGGATCTCCTTTAATATTTCTTGCAGGTCTGGTGTAGTGTTTACAAATTCCTTTAGTTTTTGTTTGTCCTGTAAATGCTTTTTTTTATTATGTTATGTTAGTCACCATAGAGTATATTAGTTTTTGATTAATATTCCATGACTCATTTGTTGCATGTAACACCCAGTGCTCCATGCTATGCATTCCCTCCTTAATACCCATCACTGGGATAACCCATCCTCCCACCTCCTCCCATCTGAAACCCTCAGTTTGTTTCCTGTAGTCCATAGACTTTCATGGTTTGTTTCCCTCTCTGATATTCTCCCTTCATTTTTCCCTTCCTTCTTCTAATATCTTCTGTGCTATTCTTTATGTTCCACATATAAATGAAACCATATAATTGTCTTTCTCTGATTGACTTATTTCACTTAACATAATCCCCTCCAGTTCCATCCACACTGATGCAAATGGTGGATATTCGTCCTTTCTGATGGCTGAGTAATATTCCATTGTATATATGGACCACATCTTCTTTATCCATTCACCTGTTGAAGGTCATATTGGCTCCTTCCACAGTTTGGCTATTGTGGATATTGCCGCTATGAACATTGGGGTGCATGTGGCCCTTTTTTTCACTACATCTGTATCTTTAGGGTAAATATCCAGGAGTGTCATTGCTGGGCCATATGGTAGCTATATTTTTAACTGTTTAAGGAATCTCCACACTGTTTTCCAAAGTGGCTACACCAACTTGCATTCCCACCATCAGTGTAAGAGGGTTCCCCTTTCTCCACATGCTCTCCAATATTTGTTGTTTCCTGTCTTGACAATTTTTGCCCTTCTAACTGGTATAAGAGGATATCTCAATGTGGTTTTGATTTGAATTTCCCTGGTGGCTCAGCTGTTGAACATTTTTTCATGTGTCTGTTTGCCATTTGTATGTCTTTGAAGAAGTGTCTGTTCATGTCTTCTGCCCATTTTTTGGCTTGATTATTTGTTTTTTTAGTGTTGAATTTGAGAAGTTCTTTATAGATGATGGATACCAGCCCTCTATCTGTAGTGTCATTTGCAAATATCTTCCCCCATTCCATGGGTTGCTTCTTTGCTTTGTTGGACATTTCCTTTGCTGGGCAGAAGCTTTGTATCTTGATGAAGTCCCAAAAGTTCATTTTCACGTTTGTTTCCCTTGCCTTTGGAGATGTGTCTTGAAAGAAGTTGCTATTGTCGATGTTGAAGAGTTTGCTACCTACGTTCTCCTCTAGGTTTTTGATGGATTCCTGTCTCACATTCAGGTATTTCATCCATTTACAGTTTATCTTTGTGTATGGTGTAAGAGAATTGTCGAGTTTCATTCTTTTGTACATAGCTGTGCAATTTTCCTAGCACTGTTTATTGAAGAGACTGTGGATATTTTCCCTGCTTTGCTGAAGATTAGTTGACCAGAGAGTTGAGGGTCCATATCTGGGCTCTCTATTCCATTCCATTGATCTATGTGTCTGTTTTGGTGCCAGTACCATGCTGTCTTGGCAATCACAGCTTTGCAATATAGCTTGAAATCATGCACTAATTTGTTCTTCTGTCTCATTTATCCTGGCAGTCAGAGTAACCAGTTTAGACTGCATTTCATTCATAGCATTTTTAAGTTTGGCCTGATTAGATCTCATTTCTGCCCTCAGAGGTTCTATATTGTCATAATATTTTTCTGAAGCCTAGATATCGACTTCATAATTGTTATTCTAAAGTCCATTTCTGACATCTTTCTGACATCTTGGTTATATCTATATCCATTCTGTGGCAGAAGCCATAGCCTCTGATTCTTTTTTTTAATGAAGGTTCCTCCTATTAGTCATTCTGTTGAGGGGTGGTTGAGGGAATTTACAGAGTCCAGAATATTAATCACAACCCAAGCAAGATTCACCTGTTTTACAGGAACCTTAGGGTGGTCAGTCTCTTGTTCTTCCAGCCTGTATTCTGGGGTAGAGGCCTGCCACACTATTATTCAGGCAACCATGTTTGAGTTGCCCTGCTCTCTGTGGAGGGTGGATAGGTGGGTGGATGGATTCAGTGAAAACTGGTTTTGGGGGGCTTTTGTTCTCTGGTGGATTTCTCTGGTGGCTTTCTTTGTCTCTTCCAAGAATCAGAACAGATGTGACCACATCCAAACCTTTGTCTCAGAACAGAGAGACTGTGGTATGCTCTTCAGTATGAGTATGAGTATGAGCTCTCCAGGCCATACTGTCTCTATTTCTGTCTGTGCTCCTAGAACAGCAGTCTCCTGGCTTGTGTGCCCCACAGCAGCACTCCCGCCTGTCACTCCCAGGACCAGGCTCCTCTCTGCCCTTTATGCTTCTTTTTTTTTTGCCCTTTATGCTTCTAAAACCACAAGCCACTCCCAGTTCACACATGCACTCCTGTAGCTCCAGGTTTCAGTCTAGGGGGTAGCCCTAAAGTCCTTTCCCTGCCCCTACTGATCTGTGAATTTGTGCCAAATCCCCAGTGTGGGAGGATTTTGCCGTCCTGGGGCAAGTTCAGAGAGGCTCCCTCCCCCTTCTGTTTATCTTCTGATATCTGTCCATAGAATCATGACTTCTTGCTTCATACCCTGAGGCCAACCACCAAAGCTATTCTGATTGTAGAGATCTAGGTATATCTTCTTACATCTCAGGCTGATTTCGTGGGTGTTCAGAATGGACTGGTAGATATCCAGCTCAATTCAGGGGACCAGCTGAAAAAAGATCCCCTACTCCTCAACCATCTTTTTTTCTCCTTGTCCTGAAAATGCTTTATCTCTCCTTCCAGTCTGAATATCTTCTTGGATAAAGTAGTCTTGGCATATTTTTCCCAATTATCACACTGAAGATATCATGACAGTCTTCTCTGGACTGCCAGCTCTCTGTAGTCAGGTCTGTTGCCAGCCTTATATTTATACCCTTGTAGATTAAGGACTTCTTGTCCCAAGCTGCTTTAAGGATTTTCTCTTTATCTCTGAAATTTTCAAACTTCACTATTATATGTTGAGGTGTTGACCTATTTTTATTGATTTTGAGGGAGGTTCTCTGTGCCTCCCCAACTTAAAGGTCTGTTTCCTTCCTCAGATTAGGGAAGTTCTCAGCTATAATTTGTTCAAATAAACCTTCTGCCACCCCCCCATCTTCATTTTCTGGGACCCCTATAATCTGGATACTATTTTGCTTTATGGAATCACTGATTTCTTGATGTCTCCCTCTGTGATCCAGTAGTTGTTTTTCTCTCTTTTTCTCAGCTTCCTTATTTTCCATTATGTTGTCTTCTCTATTACCAACTCTCTCTTTTGCCTTATTTATCCTTGCTGTTAGAATCTCCATTTGTGACTCTCTCTTAGTAACAGCATTTTTAATTTTGACCTGATTAGATTGTAGTTCTTTTATTTCTATAGTAAGATATTCTCTAGTGTCTTCTATGCTTTTTACAAGCCCAGATATTATTTTTATAATCATTGTTTTAAATTCCAGTTCAGATATCTTACTAATGTATGTATTGATTAAATCCCTGGCAGTGAATACTACCTCTTATTCTTTTGGGGAGAATTTTTTTACCTTGTCATTATGTCCAGAAAAGAACAGAAGAGAGGGAAAAGACAACAATAACAACAACAGAAAAAGAGACAACAAACCAGAACAAAACAAAAACAAAACAAGAGAAAATCAAACAAGAAACAAAGCAGAACAAAACAAAAACTAGATCTTGGTGTATTTTGGTCCACTTGTTAAAAGAAATTAGATCTCATAAACCCAAAAAGAAAGGAAAGAAAAACTTATAAATATACACGCATAAAAATAAGATAGAATGAAAAGAAACCAAATATATATATATATATATATATATATACACATATACGTGTGTGTGTGTTGTATGTATATATATACATTTAAGAAATTTAAAAAGAATTTAATAATTAAGAAAAGAGCTGAAAAAAATAATACTGAAAGACTAAAGATGAAACCCAAAGAACAAAAAAACCACAAATGCTATATACTTTTTTTCCTAAGACCTGAAATTTTGCAGTTCTCTTTGATCAGTAAATTTGGTGCTAGCCAGTTGTTACTGCTACTCTTCTTGGGGAGCGGCCTGTTGCACTTGGGGAGTGGCCTGTTGCACTGATTCTCAGGTGCCCTTACCCTGGTAGAAATATGCCTACCTTGCCTGGGGGCTGGGTTCAGTGTAAGGGGCTCCAGATCTACTATGTGGCACTTTTTTGCTCCCTGAAGGCTTTTAGCACCAATAGGCAGGATGAAATTGGTGACACCCCACTCTAGCCCCATAGCTGAAAATTCACACCCCTAACTCTTTCATGAGCCCTCACAGAAAAGCAGTCAATCACTTCTGTCTTCCTGGTTTTTGACCCAACTCTGTTCATCCAGCCTGTGGTCAAGCATTTTTATCTCAGGCAGACAACGGAGTTTCAAGTCTCCAAATTTTATGGCCTCCTGTAGCATGGACCTGTGCTGTTCCTCCTGGGGGGAAGGAGGGTGGTCTTGTCAGGCTTCTGCCTTTTGCTGGGCCCTACCAGGAGAGTAGTCATAAGACTGTACAGCAGTTTGCAGTTTATGGCAATACTGATCAAAAAACCGGCACCTAGACTGTTTTCAGATGGCTTCCCCACTCCAGTGCCTGTGAACTCTGCTTTACTCAGGCACCCTGTTCTTCTTTTGACCGCCAGGATCCTGAGATCACGCTGTCCTACCTAGAATTTCACCCTGCTTTGTCACCTGAGCACCTTTACGACAGGGATGTCCTTCACTGTAGCAGACTTCTAAAAGTTCTGTTTTTGTGCTCTGCTGCTTTTAATACTTTGAAGTAGCCTCCTTAAGCCAGCTCCTTCCCCACTATCTTATCCTCCGATATATTGCCCCAGATTCAATCTCTGCATGTCCTACCTTCCAAAAAATGGTCACTTTTCTATTTGTAGAATTGCAGCATTTCTTTTCTCAGCTCTCCAATTGATTTCGTAAGTGTTCAGAATGATTTGATAACTAAGTAAGTAAGTGTTCAGAATGATTTGATATCTAGCTGAATTCCAGGGATCAGACAAACTTAGGGTCCTCTAATCCTTTGCCATCTTGTGCGTGGGGACTTGTCTAAGCACTTTTCATATATTTCATATATTTTCATATATTTCATATATTATTTAATCTTCATTAGTGTGTACATTTTACATTGAAAGCAACTGGGGCCAGAGTGATTTAGTAACCTGTACAAAGTCTCATACAGTTAATAACTGGTATGACTATGAATTTGACTCATATTCTTTGTAAGGTTTTTCCTTTATAATTCATGAGCCTCTCAAATATATCTCATACTGTACTCAAAATGAACATTCATATCAGGATATGCTCTATTAAAGAGACTAAGTCATTTTATATCTTCTTCAGAATAAAAATAGTAAATACATTAAAAGGAGCCCACTGTACCTCTAACAAACTTTCTTCCTCCTCCTAGACATTATTGGTGAGTAGAATGGGAATGGAAGAAGTAAACTAGTATTAGTATTGTAGAATTATATGAAGAAAGGTTTCTTTCCTCCTCTGTTTTTCTTGTGTGTTCCATAAATCATCTTCCACATTCAGGACTAGCAAACGTATTCTCTGTTTTTGTTTCTTATTTTAAATTTTTTGTTTCTGTTTTCATCAATGTCACAATTGTCTCATCCTATCCTTCCCCACCATGAATGCATTACTTGCCCTTATACTTCATTTCCTTTTAACCGAGAAAATTAAACTATATCACTGTATTAAAACATTATGTTTTGCATGTATAGATTCATAACTTTTCACCATTAACTGGGAATAGGCTTAATACTCTAAATTTTAAATATTTTATAATATTACCGAGTCTGACCTGCTGGTCATAAATCAACAGTTGGGTCACACGTAATTTATTAAATGACTCTAGGTAATTGTGATTTATTCTTAGGATGACTCTTTGTACTTTTGAAAATCACCCCTCTTGAAACAATAATAATTGAAGGTTTGATTTTTTGAAACTTCAGATTCATTCTCCCACTGCTACTGAATTGCATTATGTGCCAAAGGACCGCCTGATTTAAAAAAAAGAATATGTTAAATAATGAAAGAGGTGCCACAGTGATTTTTCTTCCTCTTCCCTCTAAGTTGCCATACTCCACTTTTCTTTAATCCTTTTGTGCCCCTTTAAGTGCTGAATGTTTCATTCTACTTCAGAAGAAAGCATATTAAAATATACTTCTGCAAAGATTAGTTAGAAATACCCCAAAGACTCTATAGGCTAACATGCTACAATTCACTGTCGATTCTTTCCCTTACTCCTCCCACTCAAGAGTCTCTTACTTTTTTTTCCCCAGACCACAACTGACAAAAGAATTTCACCCATACCAAGATCTGTCTGCTCATCATCTGTAGATTTTATTCTTCCTTGATACTACACTAAATGAACAAATATTCCCATCAGGAGTGTGCAAATGAATGAAAATGTATCCTCTGCTTCTTCTATCACTAATTATAGTTTAAGATATTCTTCTTTTAAAAGTCATTAAAAATGTATCATTCAATGGGATAAAACATTGTATTTTAAAACCTGTTTTGTCAATGAACTTTGGCACCAATATAATGAAAACATGGACCTAATTTGACAAATACATCAAATGCATTTTTTTTGCCTATAGACTGCTACATTTTGAGGGAAATAATGGGAAAAAAATATACAAAAACCAAAAAAATGAGCTTGTCAATTCTAAAGTCAAATATAAAAAATGAGGTCTACAATCTCAATTAATTAGGCAACTCAGTTGGTACAGATAAAAGGAGCCCATCCAAGAGACCCATCAGTTTATGCAGGTGAACGAATGTTCAGAGTGATACAGACTGGCTCTCTGCATAGCCAGTTGTGAACCATACTAAATGGTTCAATCCATCCACAGATGTTTCCATGATAAATGAGGACAGACTCCAACAAAATGCAAAAGCTAAATGAAAAAAATATAAATTTAAAATTATTTAAAATTATATAAAATTAAAGCTGGTAAATTTCTAAATTAAAAATTCTAAAGGTTTTCACTTAACCCAACATTGATTAAGGTCTCAAGTGGTTAAGCCAAGCTTCCTTTAATTATTGTTATTTAAAAATAGTCTTGAAAGACAACTGCCAAAGGGTCTCTCATGTTTTGTCCCTCTCTCATGTTTTGTCCCTCTCACCTCTCAGGAAGACATTTGGTCCCTTTAATTTTAAACAATATTTTCAAAGATATTTTTCTAATGAGCAGCCTTGAAATAGAGAAATGGTATCTCTTCCAAAAAAGACAGATTTCCTTGCCATCTTGTAGGGATTACTGTCTCTTCCCAAAGCAAAGGCAGGCATTATTGTCCAGAATCATACAGATAATGTATCCCTTGGAGGAAAAGGCAAATACACTGTCCATTTAAAAAGATTTGGATTCCTATAATGCAACCTACTGTATTTGCAATTTAACTAGCTTTCTTCACATAACTGGAAATTGGGCCTCAGGAAATAGAACAAAAATGCTCATACTCTGGCTACTGCCATTGTTCTGAGTAATAACCCATCCTTTAGCTCTGACTCCAGAGTCTCATGTTTTCTACCAGCATTCATGAAACTTTAGCATGTTAGTTGACTCTGGCTACCTCATTTTAGCCCTGGAAACTTATTTGCATAATGTTTTTGGCTTTAAAGACTTTTTTTAGTATGACCATTTATTGCAAAAATCACACAATAATAAGCTTATAGTCAAGGTGTCTGATAGACTTTTCATTATCCCTACCACCCACAGCCATCTACATTCCAGAGTATTGGGATGGCTTTCCCCTAAAATTTCTCAAAACAATTTCTGATTTTACCTCCCTCTTTTTCTCCTGGTCCTTAAATTTTAGTATGGTAAGTTAGTCATTGGTATTCAGAGTGGATAATAATCAAAACAAAAGGTATGGGAGTTTACAAAGTTTTTTTTTTTTATATAAATTTAAGATCATGCTCTGGCCATTTTTGGGCATGATCAATCTTTCTTATCCCTAATAACAATACCTTATCTAGACTAGTTGATATACCCTCTGAGTGACAGCCTAGCCAAAGAAAGGTCTAGAGGACTCCAACTTAAATCTTATTTAGCTACCTGGATTCCCTTGTTGGATTGGCATGATCCTGGAATATAAAGGATAATAACTGCATATTTGACCATACTGTTAGATCCCTTTATATTGGCCCATAATGCTATTTACAAATTTTGTAAAAATTCCCTTGTCCTTCTTCCACCTGACATTTCTAGACAAAATGTGTGGGTGTATGTATGAAATGATTGGAAAAAGTGGAAAACTTATTGCTAGTGGAATAGAATACACTGATTTTTGGAGTCAAGGGAGAACACAAATTTTAAAACTTGATGAATGAACAACTCAGATCCCCACTTCTGGGGGAGAGAAGGACATTAATGATATTTATCATTCAGAACTGCTAAATGCCTTAGAGCATGACTCATGAAGGAAAATAACCTGATGCATCTTTCCCAAATTGTTTCAACTACTTTAAATTTGATTGACTACTGCATTGGCCATCCCATGCCAGATTGCTCTGCCCATGATTTGATTGCTTATTTCTTTAAACCTTTCTCATAAAGTTTGAATTATCAGCAGATGGTCCCAAAACTTACACCTCCCAAACAAACACCTCACAACACTTGTAGATTTTTCCCCAAACCTTACTGGTTTTCCTCATACTTCTGTAAAGTGAACAAATGCCACTTTGGAAGGTACAGAGAGGTCACTATAAGAAGCAAAGGATGTGTTTGTTTACCATGTCAGAAAGTGTCTCCTTCATAGGAAAAAGTCAATGTTGTAAGCAGAATCCTAAGGTGATCTCCAATGACAGATTCTCTTTTACAGTGCTCTCTCCTTTGAATGTATGTGGATCCTATATATATGTTATCACTCCTATGGCTATGTTACATTTTAAGGCAAAAGGGCGTTTATCCTGGGCAGGCCTGACTTCATCAGATTAGTCCTTTAAAACCAGAGATCTCAGGTAGAGAAGGCTCAACTCTATAGTTGTGGATAATCACTCAATCTTGCTCTATTTTCTATAATTATGTACCTGAATTAATTTAATGATGATTAAAAAGTCAGTCTGCTTTTGTAGCCATTCAAGAAAAATGCCATGATGTCCCATTTGTTATTTTTATAAATAGAAATGTGCAGGGTACAAAAATAATAAGTTAGAGGACTTCGGCTAAAAGTAAGTTCTCAGGGTTTTTTTGCCCTCTTTTTCTCCATTCTACTTTTATCACTTACTTTATTTTTTAATAATCTCACCTTGAAGTCCTCAGGGGTATCAATGACAACAAGGTAAATTGTGCGACTTGGATTTTTTTTTTGACTTTTGACTCTGCTTAAATGTCAGATTTGAAATCTTAAGATTTTACGTTCAGATCTCAGAGGGTTTTTTGGAATCATCTGAGGTAGTCTAGTCTAATCTAGTCTAGTCTAATCATTTGAATAGTCTAGATAACTATTTGAAGGGAACTTTGAAAACTTGATTTTATTCCAGAAATCTTTTTTTCCTCATTGTTGGCCTTCTACAACTTCCATGTACCCATCAAACAGTTAAAAACTAAGTACTAAGTACTTCTTAGATAACACGAAGAATTAAACAGAAATTGTTGACCACATGTGACTGTTAAGGTGATGAGTTAAAGAAGTGCCTGAGAAGCAAGAATACTAAAGCTTCAAAACAGAAGTAAAAGCATTCATTCATATATGAAAATTGACTTCAATTAAGTAGATGCAGTATTTGAAATGAAAACTTTAAAAGTCAAAAATAGCCCTTTTATGAATAATGTAGTTTTTGAGTGGAAACAATTAGTTTACTAATGCTAATACTTTTTAATTTTAAAAAGATACAAAGATTTCTAATAAAGTACAGTGTATACTTTAAGGAACCTCAATTTTTTTAAAGATTTTATTTATTTATTTATTTGACAGAGAGAGTAGCAGAGAGACAGGCAGAGAGAGGGGCAGCAGGCTCCCCACCGAGCAGAGAGCCCGATGCAGGGCTCGATCCCAGGACCCTGAGATCATGACCTGAGCCAAAGGCAGAGGCTTTAACTCACTGAGCCACTCAGGCACCCCAGAAACCTCAATTTTTATGTCTTAACTTTTCACAGCAAAGGCCAAATTAAAGGTCTGAATCTATTACTCATTGGGAGACCACCTGAAACACACATTTTAACTTCTGATAATATATTCAACTTTTGATAATACTAACTAGATTACTTGCACACTAAGTTCTGAATACTTCCACTGCTTTATTTACTAACTATTGCTGTATAACAAATCACCCTAACCTTTATGCCTTTAAGCAACCATAAGTAGCCTTTAATTCTGTTAATTGGCAATTTAAGGTGGGTTCAGATGGATGGTTCTTCTGGTATTAGATATCCTGCGTGGGTTCACTCAGGTACAGTCACTTGGTAACTCATCTGCGAGTGACACATTTAGGATGGCCTCATTAATAGGACTTGTTATTGGCTGGGTGTTAGCTGTGGTAATAAGAATAACTGGGGAATTTTTCTCTCGTTGTCTAATAGACTATCCTGGACTTATGCTCATGATATCTGGGCAGATTTCAAAAGAAAGATGTGCATGAGTCTTCCTTAAGTAAAAGCTCAAAATAAGCACCCAGTTACTTTTACCACGGTGTATTGGCTAAAGCAAGGAGAGTTGAAGAGACAGCACCACCTAATGAGAGCGGTCTCAAAATCACACCATAGGGTGTAAAATAGCCATTTTTGCAACTAATCTTTCACACATGCATTATTTTATTTAATTCTCCAACTAACTTTTGAGGTTAGTGTTATCATCTCCTTCTTACAACTGGGAAAATGCAAGCCAGAAAGAGTGAGTATCTTGGATAAAGTCACAGTGTCAAGGAGTACATAGCCAGTATTCTAGCAAGGCTTGTACTGGGTACTCAATTATTAACTACTCTTCTATGCACTCCAAAATAAGTCTACATGCTTTGATTGGATTTTCATCTAACATATGAATCTGTAAGTACCTACACAAAAAGAAAAATGAATAAGCAAAACTGAAAAGACTTCTGGTCCTTCCCATAGATCCATTTTAGTATTATTTTTTGTGGGGGGGCAATCGGTTATTCAACCCTCCAAATGTTTGCTTCTTTCACTGCTGTATCAAAAAATATACATATGTTTGGGATTAGGAGGGTAAAGAGGAATAAAAAGAAAATTTGTCACAGCTCAGGAATAAATCTAGACATAAAAGTAAACCTAAAGCTATCATTAAAAATATTCACGTCTTTTTTTTTTAATATTCATGTCTTAAGCACAGAATTCTCAAGGACATTTCTCACAGATTTCAATCCAATGATCTACAGTGTCCTACATTTCCCCAAAGACCATCATTTTTCTTTCCTAATTTTGAAAATCTCAGATATAACTATTTTATTATTAAGTTGCCTGTCTTTGTCATACTGATTATTGTCTACATAACCACTCTAATCCTGAGGTTATTTCTTTCCTTAGTGTTTTTTGCTGTTAACTTTAATCATGGTGATATATCAGAAATTATTCTTAAATGAGCCAGGGGACAGAGAATTTCATGTGATTGTTGATAATGATACATCCTGTAAATCTCACTACTGGGTTCATGAATATCATTAAATTCACATAGAAATGTCAGTATAAGGAAATTCACAACTCAGAATTAGAGACTTTGTTTCCTGTAAAAGACTATACCACAGTGTGAAGGGATGTGGTGAGAATGTAGTTGTAAATCAGAGGAAAGGATGTGAATAGTCACCATATATATCTCATGATGAGTATATTAATTAGCAGCTACTTATTACAACAAGCCAGAAAAAAATACAGGCATTAAGTTGTAATCAGTCTTAAAAAAAAAGAGCAGATAACAGATTTGGAAAATCATACTGACGGATTAGATAAATATTATAATTAAAATATAACAAAGTCAGTGCTACGGTTAATAAAGGCTGCACACCTGGAGGGTTCAAAACTCCTTGATTTAATGAAGGAAATAATTTCTAAAACCCCCTTCCTGTGTAAACTTAGTCCATGTAGATTGAAGGAGAGCTACCACACTATGCTTGAGAAAATAATTTTTTAAAAATATGGTATAGTTTATTAATGCTTGAATAGACACACTTGGAATGTCTGCCAACCCTCATGACTTTTCTTCATTGAAAATAAAGCCACAAACCAGACCCAAACTGACTGGATCTGGAGGTTAGCACATGCTGTGCTCACTTCTTTAACCAGTGCTCAAAGAAATCCTTTATATTGACAGTGAGAACTCAGAGACAAAATACTAATTAGGTGATGGCTGAAAATGCTTAGTCAGGACACACAGTTCACTGGTGTGTAAGAAGAGAGGCAGTATGGAGATATATTATCAGTAGATGGAAATAGGGCTGTAGTTGAGTTAGTTTGTTTTCTTTGAAATCAGGACACTTTACCTAGAACTCTGAGTATAGTTACACCTATCTAGGTGGAAACTTGACAAAAGTAACCTCTCAATTTCTAGTACACTTCACATGATCTAGGGGATAGTGAAAAAGTGTTTTTCACTGACACGTTTTGAGAAAGTAAAGATATACCCTGCATGCACCTGTGCGTGTCTAAGCAATTTAACTGTGCAAAGATTCAGGGGAAAAATGCCTCAGTACTCTGATGTAATGACCTCATACCAAGCATGAATATTGATTTTTTTAAAGATTTTCATTTATTTATTTGATTAAGAGAGAGAGTGCACATGGGGAGTTGGGGGGAAGAACAGAGAGAGAGGGAGAAACAGACTACCTGCTCAGCAAGGAGCCTGACACTGGGCTTGATCTTAGGACTCTGAGATCATGACCTGAGCTGGAGGCAGATGCTTAACTGAATGAACCATCCAGGTGCCCAAATATTGATTTTTTTAAAATAAGATTTATCAAGATATCACATACCATAAAATCTACTCTTTTTAAATGTGCAATTCAATATTTTTAAATAAATTTAAACAGTTATGCAAAGTATGACTATAATCTAATTTTAGAAAAAAAATTGATCACTGAAAGAATAGAAATATCACCATATAGTACACCATACCATTAAAAAATAAAACATCTAAAAAGTATCTGTATACATATATAGTAGAAAATACATATAGTAGAAAAATAAATATATATGGTTCTTTGTTTTTCCCTGAAGAAACATATTTTTAGATTATAATTGAAAGAGTATAAATTATTCATGGCACATATAAAGGGAAATGAATATTGCTTTACAGCAATATACTTAGTGGCTGGATCATACTGGGTTTTATGAGCCAAGGGAAGAATATAGGTATTATTCTAAGTACAATGGGAAGTCATTGATGAGCTTCGCTTAGATCATGAAATTTGATTCCACAGACAGGTTCAAATGAATAAGTACACATGTGTATATCTGCTTATGCAATCTATGTTGCTGTACTGGGATACACTGACCTAAAGAAATAAGTTATCAAAGCATAGTGATCTATAGGAGTAGGTTTAGGGTAATTACCTACCTAGATCACAAGCATCTATCTAGAGAGAAAAGGCTAATTAAAAAGAAAACATTATATAAATGAGATTGAGTCAGTTTCCTGGCAACAGAGCAGGTGGTACTTTTTGTACCTCTCAATCATGAGGTTAAATTGATGAATACTGAAGTTAACATATATTATTCACTAAGTGTACAAGTTTGAATTTAAGCCAGTAAGCACAGCATCCATAGGATAATTTTTTTCATTAAAACAACAATTTTAGACTTTTATGCTTCACAAATGAATTGGTCATCTAAAATTTCATTTTACATACCTATCCCAGTAGCTTTACTCTAAGGCAGTTTTTAAATTTTTCCATACTTGTATTTAGTATTTTGGGAAAAACCACATAATTTTCATTTTTTTTATTCATTTGTGATAATAGCAGTGTTTTTTATGATATCTTTGCAAATTCTGATCCTTCTGCTTCAGATCCACTCTCTGGTTAATTCCTACTACTTTTCTAAGACTTAACTTAGTATTACTTCTGAGAAGTGTTTTCTGATCTTTCGTATGAATTAGCCATTCAGCTAAATAACAAATATTTATTGAGCATGAATTATGTGCTTATAAGTTATTTATTATGTGCTTTTCTAGGCAATGAAAATAGAATGAAAAACAAGGAAGAGTAATTTAATCAACACAAATTCTATGGCTCTTAAGGAGCTTACATTCTAGGGTAAAGAGACAGAAAACTAACACAGCATTTCCTACTATTTGAGTGTTAATTTCTGAATCTGATAAGAAGTAAATTAAAATAATGTGGTAGAGACTATCTTCTGAGTGGTGGAGGGATTGGAAGAATGATACAATTAGAAATAAGAGCAAGTGGAAAAAGCTCTGATATGAAAGTAGGCTTGGCATGTTCAAGGACACAAAGAACAATGTGAGAGTAGTTGAAATTAATGTTGGTGTTTGTATGAAGTGGGAAAAGAGAAGCTGGTAGGCCAGTTAGTGGAAGATTGTAGAAGCTTCGGTGAGAGGTATTGGTTTCTTTGACTTGGATTTTAACACTGAAGATATTAAAAAATGTTTAGATCTAGATATAGAACAGCAAGGGAAAAAACCAGAAATTATCAACATGTTAAATATAAGTGAGGCACAGAAAAATCTCAAAAATCAGTCCTAAACTTTGGCTGTAGTAACTGCATCATTGATGATAATGATAATAATAAGAATAAAATAATAATAATAGAAAATAAGGCTCAAAAAAGATTTATACATTATTGCTTCAAGGTGACACAAGGTTTTCTTTCTTTTTTAAGATTTTATTTATTTTATTTATTTATTTGATAGAGAGAGAGATCACAAGCAGGCAGAGAGGCAGGTGGAGAGAGAGGGAAACAGGCTCCCTGCTGAGCAGAGAGCCCGATGCGATGCGGTGCTCAATCCCAGGATCCTGAGACCATGACCTGAGCCCAAGACAGAGGCTTAACCCACTGAGCCACCCAGGCGCCCCTAAACTGCTTATTTCAAAGTGACTGTGAAATGACTTTTAAGTGAATAAATACCGTAAATGTATACTGTAAGTCCCAGTGTTTCTGTTTATTCTTTGTTTCTATACTGCTGTTTTCATACCTGAGAAGTGGACTAATGCAATGTTGCTCTAAGTGTACTGCTGAGATTTCCCAATATCCAGTACCAGACCACTGGAGGTAGAACTCAGCTTAGATTACAAATACCCCTCCTCTGCAAGCCTAGAACAATTATTGAGCACAGCAGACATTTGGTAACAGGCAAAGATATCAGTTTTTCAGCGCAGCCTAGAAGTGTTTAAATGATCGAGTTAACACTGGCAAAGCTTCTTACACTACACGATCTAAGGTCTACTATTAAAAACATTAAAAATGTGGATTTTGACCACATATAGGTTTATGGTTCACAAATTTAGTTTGAGTCAAATTGGAATACCTAATATAGAGGCTAAATTCCATCTCAATTAATCAATTAATCAATTCATTAAGAAATATTGTTTCTGGAGTGACAACCATGTTTCAGAAATGCGGCAGAGTATGTCTCTGGATATTACATTTACATTTATGGAGGTCCTTACCACTATCATTTAATGAATACTTCAATTAATGTAATTATCTTGTGTGCCTCTGCCCATATTCATTCGAAAAATTTGTCAGGTATGTAGAATTTGAAATGCAGACTATGGGTGGCTAAAATTGGCAAATATAAGCATTCTCTTAAAATATTTTCTATTAAATGTTATTTTCTACCATATATTCATTCATTGGTGATCTAGTATTTGGATAAGTTTTGAAGTTCAATCTAAAATACTTCTATTGTGTCTGCTGAAAAAGAACTGGAGAAAACATGTGAAACCTATATTTAGATCATAGTGATTAAGAGTAGCCAAAGAGAACTCTAGTCACAATTTTCATTTAATAGGTAAACTGTGCAGCCTTGTGACATTAGATGACTTTGCATAACTGTATATCTAGTTTTGGTAGACTCAGGAAAAGAACCTAGCTTGCCTTCATTATTTTCAATCTCTCTTTAGTTTCTTTCCAAGATATCACAGCAACCTACAATTATTATGATTATACCAACTCTGCTGCCTTGGGAAGGGTATGTGTTATGGTGAGGAGAAAAAAAAATGAAAGTTTATAAAATTTCAGGTTTGACATACCATATCTTAAGACAGGTTCTTTTACTCTCAATCAGGAAATTATTCTGACAATTCTGAATTAAGATACACCCAGGTAAATTGAATAAAATTACTTGGCAGGTCTGGCAAAATGGCATGTTATCTAGTAATTTCTTTAGAGTACAATGTTCTCTAAAAATTTCTGAATTCTGTGATTTATTATACACAAGATTATTGATACATCCCAACTTCAAGCCTGATCCCTAACCTTACATCCCATTTTAACCTTGAACCTTCTGGTTATTAGGTTTTATGTATGTTAACAAGATACTATTGCAAAAGAATCCTTGATGTTAAATACTCTATCCTCTTGTTATAAATGAATGAAATGTCCCATCAAATCCCATGTGTCTATATTCAAAAGAAATCTTACATGTTGTCTTTCTACTAAGTTATAGAGAAATTTTGACTTTGGGTATATCAAATATTCTCACTATAGTTTTTACGCTGTGCATTTTCAGATCAATTTTATCCAATACCACTGAAAAGCAAGTAACCAACTTCCATTATATTCCAAGAATTTCATAGCTCCTTTGCCTCAATCCCCTCCAAGGGAAGATATATTGATACTTCAGGCCGGAAAGTCTAATGACAAACCCTAATTGTGTAACTTTTCCTATCATGAAGAGAATTTGTTATGAGGAAACAGACATTATGACTGTAAAAGAACACTAGCAGATCAAAAAGAATAAGTCAGTCAGCCAGAAGCCGGAGTCATAGCCTAGGAATAAATTGGAAGAAAGAAAAAACCCCTTTATAAAACTCTAAGCAGGAGGCTACAATTAGAATGTAAGTTTTATGAGCCCGGTGGTATTATTTTGTTCACTTTATATCCTCAGTACCTAGAAAAGTGTTTTGCATATACAGATGTTCAGAAAACAATGATAAAAAAATTATTGAAAGGATGAATTAAAAAAATGATATAATATGATACTAAAAAAGATTTAAATATTAAAGGATGATGAGTCATCCCTGAGTATAAGATTTCAAGTTGCTAATGTTTTTGTTTCTCCATTTTATTAATATATACTATATACTATTAACCTTGCTTTTCTTTTTTTAAGAACAACAAATTAATTTTAATGGGAACCGAGGATTTTGCAGTTAATATTTCACCTGGAATTGGGTTCAAATAAATATTGGGTATATTAATCTCTCCAGTAGTGCAATGCACAACATTCTACCTATAACTAAAACTTTTTTTTTAAAACAACTTCAGTGAAACTGTGCACACAAAGTTACAATCTGTGTCACAATCCAAAATAAGACATATAATGGAGGAGATATAATGGAGGATGACTTATATAAAAGCTAAAAATCTCACTGACTGCTAAAAAAAACTGACGGGAACTAAGTAAAGCTTTTTTATAAAATGCTGAACTATTCAAATACAATAGGCATACTTTCAGATGAGATGATAACACAAGCACACACATCCAACATTTCTCATTGTAATGGCCAAATTAATGTGTAAAACAAGGAAGAAATGAAACTAGGGAAGAATGACATTTTTTAAATGCCAGATACGTCAAGAAAATTCTAAAAAAAAAAAAAAGAAAATTCTGCTAGATACTGTAAGGATGAGATTAATTGATAGAAATCTAGTCTTATTCAATAACTTACAGGTGACAAATAAGCTTAATGAGAAACAAAAAAATTAAAAGCATTAACATTATTATTTGTGAAGTACCAGGCACTCTTCTATAAACTTTACATGCCATTAGCTTGTTTAATTCTCCCAACTCCATCAAGTAGCTATTCTTATAAGCATGGAGAGTTTCAGTTACTTACCTAGGAATTCACATTATTAACTAATTTTCAGGGCTAGAATTCAACCTCAAGAAATTAAATCCTAGACCCAACATTCTTAACTACTCTGTTGTCTTGACTTACAAATTAATCATTAAATAAATGATAGTACATCTATGTACTTTAATTCTACATAATCATTAAAGGTGTAATTTAGAAAAAATGTTTAACAATATGTATAAATATTTCCAACTCATGGTTGAATTGGAAAAAAAATTCTAAATCAATAGAAATGGATGCACATACATACAATATGTTTTGCTATTAACAATTATTAACAGGTTAACAATTACATTTATTTTTCAGGAAGCAAGTGAGTGATTTCTTCCCCATTGTATGTGATACTATCTCATTATTACTTTCATTCATGAATGAAACTTTGTTGAATATACAGTTAATCCTGAAGAACACAATGGTGAAGTGTGCCAACCTGCCTGCACAGTCAAAAATTTGCTTATAACTTTTCACTCCCAAAAAGCCTACTATTGACAGAAGCCTTAACAATATCATAAAAACTTGACTAACACATATTTTATATATTATATATAGTATATACTGTAGTATTATAATAAAGTAAGGTAGAGAAAAACAGATGTTATTAAAGAAGTCATAAGAGGAGGAGGAGCAAGATGGTGAAGAAGTAGGAGGCTGAAATAGTATCAGATCCCAGAAGTTCAGCTAGATAGTTATCAAACCATTCTAAACACATACAAACTCAACAGAAAATAGAAGAGAAGAACAACAATTCTAGGAACAGAAAATCGACCACTTTCCACAAGGGAGGACATGTGGAGAAGTGAATCCAAAGTGACGGTAAGAGAGACAGCAGGGGGAGGAGCCAGCTCCCGGCAAGCCACAGAGAAGCAGGGCACAAAATTGAAACTTTTAGACGTCTGCTCCACTGAGGGATGTTGCTCCAGAGGATAAGCAGGAGCTTCAGCCCTTACGAGGACAGTGTGGTCTCAGGACCTGCAGGGTCACAGAAAGACTGGGTGTGTCTGAGGGTGGCAGAGCTCCCAGGTATTAGAGTGGGAAAGCCAACTGCAGAGACAGAGCTAAGCAGTAGGCAATCAGCTCAGGATTACCTTAAACTGTGATCCCGGGCATAGTCTGGAGACTGCTCTTGGAGTAGGGACCCCACAAGGGGAAGATCCGGAGAGACCCCTTCCTTCCTCCTTCAGGAGGAGAGGCACGGGAGTGCACCACAGGAATGTGCTGGGTTTAGAGAATCCAAACGGGGCTGTGAACCACAGACAGAAACACACTGTCACAGGCCAGCTGAGCTCGGTGTGCAGCCAGAGACCAGGGAGACGGGAGGGATTGAGTACTTTTCTCCGAGGGTGCACTGAGGAGTGGGGCCCCAAGCTCTTGCCTCCTATGGGCCTGGATCATTCCCATTCCCATCCTCCAAAGGTGTACAGAAAATGTTCAGGGAACAAAATCTCCCAAGAGTGAACCCAAACTGAGTCCTTAGCCAGGCCCCTGGCAAGGTGGGTACAATTGCACCTCAGGGAAAGACATTTGAGAATCATTGCAACAGGCCTCTCCCCCAGAAGATCAGCAAGAATATCCAGCCAAAACAAAGTTTCATCAACCAATGAGAACCGTAGAACTCCACAGTTAGGAAAAAGCAACACACAGAATTCATGTCTTTTTTTCCCATGATCCTTTAGTCTTTCAGAGTTAAATTTTTTTAATTTTATTTCTTTATTTTATTATTTTATTTTATTTTTCCTCTTTCCTATTTTAACATTTTTAACTAGTATCTTATTAATACCTTTTAAAAAATCTTTTCAAATTTTCACTGTTACATTCATATTTTATCTCCTCATTGTATTTAACCTTATTTTTTGTATACATATACGGTTTTTCTTTCCTTTAAAATTTTGGGATACAATTTCTTCTAATAGATCAAAATATACCCTTAAATCTAGAACACAGCTTGGTTCTAGTCTCCAGCCCAATCACATTCATTCCTCTTTTTTTTTTTCTTTAAACCTCTTAACGATCCCTTTTTTAGAATGTTTTTTAATTTTCATCTTTACACTCATATTCCATCCCTTCATACTGTTTACCCTTATTTTTGTATATTTATAAGTTTTTCTTTCTTTAAAATTTTGGGAGATATTTTCTTCTAACAGACCAAAAAACACCCAAAATCAGGTGTGTGGCTGTTCTAATCACAAGTCTAATATATATATATATATTTTTTTTCTTTTTCTCTTTTTTATTTTATTTTTATATTTTCTTCTTCTTTTTTTCCTCTCCCTCCCCTTTTTCTGGGGTCCTTGCTACCCTTTTAGTATTTTGTTCTTTCATTAATCTATTCTTATCTCGATGAAATGACAAGGTGGAAAAAGTCACCACAAAAAAAAAAAGAACAAGAGGCAGTACCAATGGCTAGGGACCTAATCAATATAGACATAGTAATATGTCAGAACTAGAGTTCAAAATGACAATCATCAAGGTGCTAGCTGGGTTCCAAAAAAGCATGGAAGATATTAGATAATCCCTTTCTCAATAAATAAAATCCCTTTCTGGAGAAATAAAAGAACTAAAATCAAAAAAGTTATTAATGAGGTGCAATTAAAAATGGAGGCCCTTACTAGTAGGATAAATGAAGCAGAAGACAGAATTAGTGATATAGAAGACCAAATGATGAAGAATAAAGAACCTGAGCAAATGAGAGACAAACAAGTACTGGACCACAAGGGAAGAATTCGAAAGATAAGTGATACCATAAGACGCAACAATATTAGAATAATAGGGATCCCAGAAGAAAAAGAAAGAGAGAGAGGGGCAGAAGGTATATTGGAGCAAATTATTGTAGAGAATTTCCTTAATTTGGCAAAGGGAACAAGCATCAAAATCTAGGAGGCACAGAGAACCCCCCCTCAAAATCAATAAAAATAGATCTATACCCTGTCATCTGAAAGTAAAACTTACAAGTCTTAGTGACAAAGACAAAATTCTGAAAGCAGTTTGGGGCAAGAAGTCTGTAACACACAAAGGCAGAAACATTAGATTGGCAGCAGACCTATTCACAGAGACTTGGCAGGTCAGAAAGAACTGGCATGATATATTCAGAGCACTAAACAAGAAAAATATGCAGCCAAGAATACTATATCCAGCTAGGTGTCACTGAAAATAGATGGAGAGATAAAAAGCTTCCAGGACAAATAAAAACTAAAAGAATTTGACCCCATCCAAAAGGAGAATTACAGACCAATATCCTTGATGAACAAAGATATAAAAATTCTCACCAAAATACTAGCCAATAGGATCCAACAGTACATTAAAAGGATTATTCGCCATGACCAAGTGGGATTTATTCCTGGGCTTCGAGGTTGGTTCAACCTCCGCAAATCAATCAATGTGATGCAATACATTAATAAAAGAAAGAACAGGAATCATATGATACTCTCAATTGATGCTGAAAAAGCATTTGACAAAGTACAGCATCCTTTCTTGATCAAAATTTTTCACAGTGTAGGCATAGAGGGTACATCCCTCAATATCATAAAGGCCATCTATGAAAAAACTACAGTAAATATCACTCTCAATAGGGAAAAGCTGAAAGCTTTTCCCCTGAGATCAGGAACACAGCAGAAATGTCCACTATCTCCACTGCTATTCAACATAGTAGTAGAAGTCCTATCTTGAGCAATCAGACAACAAAAAGAAATAAAAGGCATCCAAATTGGCAAAGAAGAAGTCAAACTCTTACTCTTTGCAGATGATATGATACTATATGTGGAAAATCCAAAAGACTCCACTCCAAGACTGCTAGAACTCATACAAGAATTCAGTAAAGTGTCAGGATATAGAATCAATGCACAAAAATCAGCTGCATTTCTATACATCAACAAAAAAAACAGAAGAAAGAGAAATTAAGGAGTCGATACCATTTACAGTTGCACCCAAAACCATAAGATACCTAGGAATTAACTTAACCAATGGGGCAAAGAATCTATACTCAAAAAACTATAAAGTGCTCAAGATAGAAATTGATGAAGACACAAATAAATGGAAAAACATTCCATGCTGATGGATTGGAAGAACAAATATTGTGAAAATATCTATGCTACCTAAAGCAA
The DNA here is from genome assembly GCA_028533885.1 of Nasua narica. Lineage (NCBI taxonomy): Eukaryota > Metazoa > Chordata > Mammalia > Carnivora > Procyonidae > Nasua > Nasua narica. The sequence goes on along the minus strand of CM052798.1, from coordinate 122,446,105 downwards.
TCTACACATTTAATGCAATCCCTATCAAAATACCATCAATTTATTTCAAAGAAATGGAACAGATCATCCTAAAATTTACATGGAACCAGAAAAGACAATGAATAGCCAGAGGAATGTTGAAAAAGTACACCAAAGTTGGCAGCATCACAATTCCAGACTTCAAGCTCTATTACAAAGCGGTAATCATCAAGACAGTGTGGTACTGGCACAAAAACAGCCACATAGATCAATGGAACAGAATACAGAGCCCAGAAATGGACCCCCAAACCTATGGTCAACTAATCTTCGACAAAGCAGGAAAGAATATTCAATGGAAAAAAGACAGTCTCTTCAACAAATGATGTTAGGAAAATTGGACAGCCACATGCAGAAGAATGAAACTGGACCATTTCCTTATAACACACACACACAAATAGACTCAAAATGGATGAAAGACCACAATGTGAGACAGGAATCCATCAAAATCCTGGAAGAGAACACAAGCAGCAACCTCTTTGACCTCATCCACAGCAACTTCTTCCTAGAAACATCACCAAAGGCAAGGGAAGCTAGGGCAAAAATGAACTACTGAGACTTCATCAAGATCAAAAGGTTTTGCACAGCAAAGGAAACAGTCAGCAAAACCAAAAGACAACTGACAGAATGGGAGAAGATATTTGCAAATGACTTATCAGAAAAAGGGCTAATATGCAAAATCTATGAAGAATTTCTCAAACTTAACACCCAAAGAACAAATAATCTGATCAATAAATGGGCAGAAGATGTCAGTGGACATTTCTGCAAAGAGGACATCCAAATGGCCAACAGACACATGAAAAAGTGCTCAACATCACTCGGCATTAGGGAAATACAAATCAAAACCACAGTGAGATACCACCTCACACCAGTCAGAATGGCTAAAATCAGCAAGTCAGGGAATGACAGATGTTAGTGAGGATGCAGAGAAAAGGGAACCCTCCTACACTGTTGGTGGGAATGCAAGCTGGTACAGCCACTCTGGAAAACAGTATGGAGGTTACTCAAAAAGTTGAAAATAGAGCTATCCTATGACCCAGCAATCAGACTACTGGGTATTTACCCTAAAGATACAAATGTAGTGATCCGAAGGGGTATATGAACCCAAATGTTTACAGCAGCAACGTCCACAATAGCCAAACTATGGAAAGAACCTAGATGTCCATCAACAGATGAATGGATAAAGAAGATGTAGTGTATATACATACAATGGAATACTATGCAGCCATCAAGAGAAACAAAATCTTGCCATTTGCAATGACGTGGATGGAACTAGAGGGTATTATGCTAAGCAAAATAAGTCAGTCAGAGAAAGACAATTATCATATGATCTCTCTGACATGAAGAATTTGAGAGGTAGTGTATCGGGGTTGGGGGAGGGAAATGAAATAAGATGGGCTCAGGAAGGAGAAAAACCATAAGAGACTCCTAAACTCATGAAACAAACTGAGGGTGGCTGGGGGGTAAGGGGGTAGGGATAGGGTGGCTGGATTATGGACCTTGGGGAGAGTATGTGCTCTGGTAACTGCTGTGAAATATGTAAGCCTGATGATTCACAGGCATGTACCCTGGGGCAAATTATACATTATATGTTAATTTAAAAATTAAAAGAAAAAATGGGAGCCTGGGTGGCGCCGTTGGTTGAGCAACTGCCTTTGGCTCAGGTCATAATCCCGGAGTCCTGAGATCGAGTCCCACATCGGGCTCCCAGCTCCATGGGGAGTCCGCTTCTCAATCTGACCTTCGCCCTTCTCATGCTCTCTCTCACTCTCTCTCTTTCCAAATAAATAAATAAATAAATAAATAAATAAATAAATAAATAAATAAAATCTTTAAAAAAAAATTAAAAGAAACAGAGGAAAAAAAAAAGTCCTAAGAAAGAGAAAATAGATTTCTAGTACTATACTGTATTTATCAAAAAAAGTCTATGAGGACCCATGCTAGTCAAACCTGTGTTGTTCAAGAGTCAACTATATAATATTTAGTCATATCCTTTTATATTTGGAACAAGAAAGTTAGTATATGAAAGAACTACTATTAAACTTGAGATCAATTAAATATAGGGAACAAATCAGAATGTTGTAGATATGAGAACAATCTTAAAAGAAAAATCCTAGAATAATTTTTGATAATACTATTAAAATAAATTTTCTACAATTCCAGATTAAAACAGACCAGATAATAAGAGATGGAATTTAAGAGCAGATAAACTCATTCTGATAAACATCATTTACCATATTTTCCTTAAATATCCCTCATTTTGGATAAATATAAATTAAGCTCAATTCTTATAAATATACAGATAACTATTAACAGAATTATAAGATTACTACCATTTAAATTAGATAACATACAGAGGAAGGGGGCAAGATGGCAGAGAAGTAGGAGATCCTGCAGCAACCAGTCCCCAAAAGTGAGATGGAAATCTACCAGAACACGCTGAACACCCATGAAATCTCCCTGAGGAGCAAGATTTCTCACTCCGGGATCTCCCCGAGAGCAGAAGACAGCAGTATAGAGGTAAAAACAAAGTGGGAACACTCGAACTGATATCAGAGGATAAACAAAAGGAGGAGGGAGCCATCAGAAGCTAACCAAGGACAGTAATACCCCAAAGGAAAGTGTCCGGTAGCGGGGGACCAGCATTAACATAGAGTCCGTTAAAAACACTTAAAAAGGGGCGCCTGGTTGGCTCAGTGGGTTAAAGCCTCTGCCTTTGGCTCAGGTCATGATCTCAGGGTCCTGGGATCGAGCCCCGCATCCGGCTCTCTGCTCAGCAGGGATCCTGCTTCCTCCTCTCTCTCTGCCTGTCTCTCTGCCTCCTTGTGATCTATCTCTCTCTGTCTGTCAAATAAATAAATAAGATCTTTAAAAAAAAAAACTTAAAAAGGGCAAAAAGTTCTGAGGAGTAACTAGTGGAAGGAGGTGGTCGCGGGCACTGGCTTGAACCCACCCTCTCAGGAAGGAGCACCCCAAAGTGAGACTGGTAGGGGGATCCAGTCCGCGGTTCCTGAACCTTCAGCTTTCTGCTCTCTGCAACAACCTGTGGGCTGGGCGCGCACCTGCAAGCGCTTTTAGAGAATCTGCGGTGAGAGACTGAGAAACCGATTTCCACAGAGCTCAGCCCCTTGACTGGGGGGCAGGTCACTCAACCCAAGCAAGACTGACTGGAAAACAACGCGGCAGGCCCCTCCACCAGAAGACCAGCCAAAAAACAAAAGGACTATAACCACAGGGTCCCCATAAAATTTTAAACCCCCAACGCCAGGGGAAATCAATATATTAAGCTCCTGGTAATACCCTCAAAACTGTATATTTCATAGATACATAGATACAAGTTTTTTTTTTCTCTTTCTTATTCTCTCTCTATTTTTTTTATTTTATTTTAGTATTCACTTGCTTTCACATTTCTTTTTTCTTTTATTTTTTTTTTAACTACTTAACATTACAACGGGAGGTTTAATAACAACTATAAACCCAGGAGGACCTGAAATAACCTTCCTCGCCTGCGAGGAGTTATAGCCACCCTCCCATCTTATCCCTCTGTCAGTGTTTCTACGTATCTGCTTTTGTTCTGGTATTACATAAATCTTATTCTTGGGGTTCATTCTGCTAAGTTCTTTTACTTCTTGTCATTTATTAGTGTTGGTCTATATGTTTTTTCGTGCTTGTTTGCATAACTTATAAACCTTAGTTGTGGGGCCCATTCTGGCTGGGATTTCCTCTTATTCTCCTTCCCTCTATCTTATTTTTTATCCTTATTCTTTCTTTTTGGTGGTAAATCCCAATTGCTCCAAAACCCTCCAGGGTGCACCCTGCCTGGATCGGGGGCGATATATCCAGCTATACATCCTATCATCCACTTCTCATCAAAATGACGAGGAGGAGGAACACCGAACAGAAGAAAAACCCAGAGACTACACCTTCTCCCTCAGAACTATTGGACATACATAAACAGTATGTCAGAAAGGGAATTCAGGGTGATAATTATCCAGGCAATGGCTAGGAAGCAGCAAAACATTATAGAGTCGCTAAGGGCAGAAATGAGATCCAGCATAGCAGATATAAGAAGTGCTATTAATGAGATCCAATCCAATCTAAATAGTCTAACAGCTAGAGTTATGGAGACAGAGGATAGAATTAGTAATCTAGAGGATAAAATGGTTGAGATGAAAGGTCAGGAGGGGAACTGGAACAAACTGCTCAGGAATCATGAGAACAGACTTAGGGAAATAAATGACGCCATGAAAAGTTGCAATGTCAGAATCATTGGCATCCCAGAGAGGATAGAGAAGGACAGAAGACTAGAAGATATAGCTGACCAAATTTTACATGAGAACTTTCCCAATCTGGGGAATGGAACAAGTGTTCGTGTCCTAGAGGCAGAAATGACACCTGCCAGGATCAATGAATCTAGAAAAACACCAAGACACATAATATTAAAATGTGCAAATTATAAATTTAGACAGGAAGTCCTGAGGGCAGCTAGGGGAAAGAGATTCCTTACATACGGACGAAAGCCCATCAGAATAACGTCAGACCTGTCCTCAGAAACCTGGCAAGCCAGAAAGGGCTGGCATGATATACTCAGGGAACTAAACGAGAACAACATGCAGCCAAGAATACTTTATCCAGCAAGGCTGACATTCAAAATGGATGGAGAGATAAAGAGCTTCCAAGACCAGCAAGGATTAAAAGAGTATGTGACCACCAAGCAAGCACTCCAGGAAATATTAAAGGGTTTTTTTTTAAAAGATTTTATTTATTTATTTAACAGAAAGAGAACACAAGCAGGCAGAGAGGCAGGCAGAGGCAGAGAGAGGAGCAGGCTCCCTGCGGAGCAAGGAGCCTGATGAGGGACTCGATCCCAAGATGCTGGGATCATGACCTGAGCCAAAGGCAGCCGCTCAACCAACTGAGCCACCCAGGCGTCCCTAAAGGGGGTTTTATAAGAGCAGAAAGAACACATGAGTGACTTAGAACAGAAATTTTCCATCTATAGAAACAAGGACTTCAC
>CM052798.1:122403770-122440573 GCA_028533885.1 Nasua narica | reverse complement strand
ACAATCAATCTTGTAACACTGAAAAATTAAAATAAACAAATTTGGGGAGAAAAAAAATGCTTATATTAACATCTACAAAACAGACTTTAAGACAAATATTCTGAATTATAAAAAGAAATATTTCATAATGATAAAATGGTCACTATATCTGAGAAGTATAACAATATAAATGTATACATATTTGAGAACAGAGACTTGAAATTCATCAAAAACTCAAAGATATAAAATAAATAGATAATCCAACAATATTAGTTAGTGATGTATTTCTCCACTCATTGATTGATAGAACAATTTAAGTAGAAAATCAGGAGGATATAGAAGACTGTAACAACACTATCATTCAGCTTAATCAACTAACATTCATAGAACAGTTCAAATAAACTGCATAATACATATTCTTCTTAATTGTTTATGGACCATTCTATAGGACAGAGCATACACTAAACCACAAAATAAATCTCAATAAATTTGAATAGTTTGAAATCATACAAAGAATGTCTGAAGACAAAAATGGAAACAAAAAAAAAGAAAGACAAAATGGAATTAAATTGGCAATCAGTAAAAATAAATCAATCAAAAAGTCCTCTCCAACATCTGGAAATAATGAAAAACATTTCTAAATACTTAATTGGTCAAAGAAGAAATCACAAAGGAAACTAGAAAATTTTATAGACTGATGTAGAGTTTAAAACATAATTGGCTAAACAGGAAATAAATGATATTTATATAAAAAGTTAGGATAATCTCTAAGAAATCATAGAAGTAATACATTTTTGAGATGAAAAGCCTAGTAAGAAACTCCCTGTGGAGCTGGGAGCTCGATGTGGGACTCGATCCCAGAACTCAAGGATCATGACCTGAGCCAAAGGCGGTTGCTCAACCAACTGAGCCACCCAGGCGCCCAAGGTGGCATATTTTAAGACTATAATTGTTTAGGACTTATGTGAAACACAAAACTAAACTATAAAAAAAAACAAAAAACTAAATTAAATTATATTTTCTGAAACACAGAAAATAAACTACCTTAAATTTTCTGAAACACAGAATACAACTAAATTAATACTTCCATATTGACTTATTTATCCTATATTGACCTATACTGTTCAGTACTTTCTGTTACCCACAGGTAGCTATTGATTGAGCTATTGAAATGAAGATAATAAAAGTCAAAGTATACTATAATTGTAGGGGTGCCTGGATGGTTTAGTCTGTTAACCATTCAGTTCTTGATGTTCAGTCTGGTCACGATCACAGGGTCATGAGATCAAGCCTTGTGTCAGGCTCTGCACTGAACACAGATTCTACTTAGGATTCTCTCTCTTCCTCTCCCTCTGTCCTCTCCCCCCCACTCACTCTCACATGCTCTCACTCTCTAAAAATACAAAAAAAGTATGCTATAATTGTAATATACATACTGTATTTCAAAGACTCAATACCAAAAAAGGAATATAAGATAACTAATAATTAATTAATAGTTTACATTGATTACATGTTGAAATAATATTATGGAATTACGTTCAAATGTTTACAGATTGTGAATAATAGGTGTTTTACCAAATTCTTCATATTTCAGATTGACTCAAATGAGCATGCCTTTTTTTTTTTTGAAAGTCAAGAAAAAAATAGGGATATTGAAAATCAAGTAAATCTGAAAGATCATTAAAAAAACATACTTGCAACTTCCTGTTAGCTTCATTAAGGTGTTCCACATAGGACTAAACAAAATTTTTCTCACTCCTGAACACTTGTATCATATTATACTGAAATTTATATGGTATGTGATTTTCAATATTAATTTATTTATATTTTCTACTTCCTATTTGGTTGTAAATCTATTAGGTTAGACTTTGTGCCTCTATTTGAATACCACATGCAAATTCTATAGTAGGTGATTAGTGGCACTTACTGAAGGCTTTTGTTTTTTTACTTTTTTTAGAAGTAACTATGCCCCATGTGGGACTCAAACTGATGACCCTGAGATCAAGAGTTACATGCTTAACTCTGGCTTGGCTGACTACGCCAGCCAAGCACCCCAGAAGACTTTTGAATTAATAACCAATTTAAGTGAAACATCACATTTTAAAGCCAATTGTTCATAAGCTCTTGATTATTATCACACAGCACACATATATTCCTTTTTAATTTTTTAAAAAATTTTCTCTGTTTTTGAGAGAAGGAGAGAAAGTAAGTGGAGATGAGTGGAACAGATGGAGACAGAGAAAGAATCTTAAGCAGGCTCCACACGCAGCTGGGAGCCCAACTTGTGGCCCAGTCTCACAACCCTGAGATCATGACCTGACCTGAAATCAAGAGTCAGAGGCTTAACCAACTGAGCCACACAGACGTTCCCACATATATTTCTTTTAGTAGATGAATACTGACTATATATCACACTGATAAAAGCCTCCTATTTCGATAATCTGATTCTTAAGTGTTTTATTGGAAAGAGATTTTACACTGGATGCTACAGAAAATGCCAAATTTGGTAAAACATTTGAAGAGTTCAAATGTATTTCTTTCCCAGCCTACTGAAAAATTACATTTATTTCTAATGAATACAGCAACCTCAAGAATAGATATATTTTCTGCAGCTGAGGTGCTAGAAACAAGGCTAATTTATTTCATTTTAATTTAAATCCAGTATAGTTAACATAGAGTGTTATACTAGTTTCAGATGTATAATATAGTGATTCAATAATTCTGTACATTACTTATTCCTTGCCAAGATAAGTGTACTCTTAATCCCCTTAATCTATTTCATACATTTTTAAAAGAAAAAATGAAACATTCTGCAAGCAGTGAAAAGACAAAAAAATGAGCAAAAACTAAACTGTACCACCTATCAAAGAATCACAAATTTATTATGTGCTCTATGAATATTTCCTAAATGTTAATAACCTTATACCAAATGTCTTCTTCTCAAGACCAATTTTTTATTGTCCAAACTGAAATATATGTATGACAAAGTCTGCTTAATTAATGCCTAAATAGGTTTAAATAGGAAGAAGCATTTCTTTCCTCTAAAGACTGAAGAGTCTATAAATTGCTGGACACAGAAAAATTCAAGAATTAATTTATTACATAATTTCCTATGTGTGACTGTGATTTAAGTATATTTCTTACTATGAAAGAGGATAGTATGTATGGAAAATGTGGGAAAATATGGAAAAAGAAATTAAGGTTACATAATGTACAATTTCAACTTTATGACATTCTAGAAAAGGCAACACTATGGAGACAGTAAAAAGATCAGTGGTTTCCAGAGGTTAGGAAGGAACAGGGAGAGTACAGAAAAATTTTAGGGTAGTAAAACTACTCTAAATCATACTATGATGGTGAGTACATTTCATTACATAATTGCCCGAACTCATAGAGTATTCAACATCAATAGTGTATCCTAATATAAATTATGGACTTTAGGCCATAATAATTTGTCAATGTAGGTTCATCAATTATAACAAATGTATCAATCTGGGGGAAAGAAGGGATGTTGATAGCTGAGGAGCCACTTATATACGTGGGTATAGGGGAGATAAGGGAATTCTATATTTTCTGCTCAAAATTACTGTGAATCTAAAATTACTCTAAAAAGTAAAATCTACTTCAAAAAAAAGGGAGAGAATATAGGCTAAAAGATGCCTGAGTGTGAAAAGAAGGATACAGTAATCTTAATTTACAGCTGTATACAGAGATCGCACACATATTACAGAGTATAAATTGACGCTAAAATCCTAGAACAGTGTGTCTCTACATCTGGGTAAATCCAGAAGTCTCATGGTACAACACACCCAGACAGATAATTTAAAATTTACATCCAAGAGTAAGTTGTTCTTAGAGAAGCTTAATTTTTGAGGGAAACCCTGTTTATATTCAACCAAAAAAAAGCAACTAAGTTATTTCAGGACATTGCATGTAAATCATCTTCTAGAACTAAAGAAGGAGGAGGAAGAAAAAGAAGAGAACACATATTAAGGAATAAATTACTGATAGAAATTTTTTTGTGTAGAGTAGGTTTGGTGTGAGAAAAAGAAGAAATCATGTAAGAATTAAATGAATTCTCAATTAAGTTCAATTAAATTGAAATTCAAGCCTAGATACTCATAAAGGAATTTAATGATATAATGGCAAATCTAGGAAGAAACTCATGAGATATTTCCTACCTCACATATTTTATTATCCTGGTATTATATTGTGATGGTTAATTTTGTGTCTGTCTGATTATGCTAAGCAATGCCTAGGTAATAGGTAAAGCATTACTTCTGGGTGTATCTCTGAAGGAGTTTCTGGAAGAGATTAGCATTTGAATTGATAGATCAGGTAAAGAAGATCACTCTCAACAATGTGGGTGGGCATCATCCAATCTGTTAAGAGCCTGAACAGAACAAAAAGGTGGAGGAAACACAAATTTGCTCTCTTAAGCTGAGCTGGGACATTCATTCTTCTATCCTTAGACATCAGTGCTCTTGGTTCTCAGGCCTTGCAATTCAGATTGAATTACACTGCCAAGTTTCCTGGGTGTCCAGTTATAGAAGCAGATCATGAGGATTTCTCCACCTCTATAATCATGTGAGCCAATTCCTATAATTAATTTATATATAGATACAGATACAGATAGATATAGATAGAGATATAGATATATAATCTTATTGGCCTGTTTCTCTGGAGAACCCTGACTAATACATATATGGTAGTCACAAAATAAATTCAATTACCATGTAAAAAATAAGCTTTGAGAGTTGGAAAATATGTTTTGCTCTAAATCATTTTGAGTAAATAAAACAATTTTATTTGTCAAGAGAAAAAATTTCAGTTTTTTTCTTTGTGGCTTCAAATTGAATACAATTTCAAGTATACAAGGTATTCATGAGTTCTAAAATGCAATTCCCAAAATACAGTTATTTGTTCAATTGACAATTTTATACCTATGGTGGTTTAATTTGAAAGTAAGAAAGATAATTACACTTTTAATTTTCTCATTTTCTACAAAATAAAATGTTCCTGACAATAATCTTTCTGTTCTTTGAAAGAAAATTACTATGATGGAGATGCCACTTTGAGTATTATGAAAATTTAAAAAGGGTTTTTATCATGTAAAACATAGATTATTTAAGCATTGTAATTATTATAATTTCTAAACTCAAGTGGAAACAGATTTGATTATAAAATAAAGAAAAAAGGAACATGATTTTAATTTGAATTAATTTAAAACTCTCTTTTTCTAGATATAGTGTGATTTTAGTTTTAGTTTCTATGCTTCTCTTACCTACAACTTCACAAAATGAATAGTTCACATTAAAATTTTTTTAAGCATAGAGAATCACTTTTCCCTTATCATTCTATGACTACCATTTTCTCATCACACACTCCTTCAAAACAGAACACCTAAGTTCCTCTGAAGGCTGCTTGCTGATTGTTATGAATATTTCTCCCCAACAAAAAAGCCACATATGAAACCAGAGATAATTAAAGTAGCCACCTGAAAATAGTGCTCCCTGCCCATTTCCTTCTGTCCCTTACCACCTACAGAATCTTTGAAAAGGGGAGACTCAATTCACTGTTGAAATGTTTGTGTCCCCACAGTGAGGAAACAAATGATTTAAAGTATGATTTTAATGTACAAAACTGGTTTTTCCTGTCTATAGAAAGAATAAATAATATATGTCTATCTGTGATGTTTCTCAAAGGCATTTACTGTTTTTTTCATATTAAAATTTAGAGATGTGAAATCTATTTCAATATAATAAATCAAATATATATTACATGTCTATAAAATAACCAAAAAAGTAGAATATATTAAGAATGTGAAAAAATATTGCAGAGCACCTATCACTGCAGATAAAGTAGTAGATTCTTAATGGGGAGAGAGTCCTACATGTATGAAACAAATAAAGAACTCTATAAATAAATCATGAAGTGAATGAAACTTAGGACCAAATTTATTGCAAATTAATATGTTTATCCTTCATATGTATCATAACCATTGCCTAATGATTAAATGAAAATATTTATGTTAACTCTACTGAGCTAACTATAGCTAGCTTAAAAACCATTTCCTTTTATGCCACTGCTAATCTGTGGTTCATGGAGTAATAAAACCCTTTATTCATTTATTCCACAAATATTAATGCCTAGTGTTCTAGACATTCCATAAAGAGATGAATCAAGACCGACACTGTACTTGACCTTATGGAGCTCAGATTATAATGACAGAGTGCAGTTTAATCAAAGAATCATGATACAGGTTAATTTAAAATGGTATGTGTTGGGGCACCTGGAGACTCAGTCGCTAATTGTGTGCCTTCTGCTCAGGTCATGGTCCTGAGTTCTGGAATGAAGCCCCACATCCTGCATCCAACTCCACACTCAGCAGGGAGTCGGCTTCTCCCTTTCCCACTGCCCCTCCCCCTGCTCCTTCTCTCTGTCTAATAAGTAAATAAATAAATAAAATCTTTAAAAAAATAAAATTTAAAATTGAATGGTTAGAGTTATGAAAAAATACAAAGAGGTAAGAAGACAAATAGACAATTTATTCTACTCATGAGAGGAGTTTAGAGAATGCCCTCTGAAGTAAATGATGTTTAATTTAGAGAATGAAATTTAGAGAAATTTAGAGAATAAAAATCAGTGAGTCCTACAACTAGAAAGAGTGGGGAGGTAGAAAGGTTAATGTGAAGATTCTAAGGTCAAGAAAGCACAATGTGAAAAAATTGTCAAGGATAAAATTCAGACTAGAGTAGAGAATGGAAATGTTTTGATAAACCTGGAGAAACAGACAAGAATCAGGTCACAAGACCTTATATCATATGTCCTAATACTATTTTTTAATTATTAAAAAATATAGGGGTGCCTGGGTGGCTCGGTTGGTTGAGCGACTGCCTTCGGCTCAGGTCATGATCCCAGAGTCCCGGGATCGAGTCCCACATTGGGCTCCCAGCTCTGCGGGGAGTCTGCTTCTCTCTCTGACCTTCTCTCCTCTCATGCGTTCTCTCAATCTCTCTCTCTCAAATAAATAAACAAAATCTTTAAAAAAAATATAGAAAGCTATGGAAATATTTTGGAGAGGAGAGTAAAAAGTAAAATTGTACTTTAAATAGATTTGTTCAGATTAAGAAGGAATTAGTAGAGTGGAAGAGTGTATTAATATTACAGTTTTATCAGAACTCATCACTTTTTCCTTGGTGGGAGAAGAGATCCATTGTTTCATTTGGGAAAAAAGTATATTATGGATAACTACTTTGTTAACCAATCAGGTGAAGATCACCATGAAAAACAGATACTCTTTAACTGATTATGAAATTTATCTTGTAAATAATCTATAATAATATCTTAAAGGTTTTAGATATATTATTTATCCAGCACTTTTTAATAGTTATTTTGTTTGTATTGTAGAAAAAAGGAAGACTCTTCTGACATCACTGCCCACAAATACGTGACTGTTCTGAAACCCTTTCTGTGAAAAGGTGAAGATCAGTGACACAGAATCTCCTGTTGATCACATGGCTTTATGCTGGCTTCCCTAGTGCTGTAAGGAACTGAGAGAAATGCCCATGACTGTGCTTCTATTTTTAGTGGAATTAATATTTCATAAGATTCTACCTCTATTGCATTAAACAATAATGAACTGAATTATGCCTGACAGCTGTTTTCCATTTGTGTTACTTTTTCCTCACATAAAAAAATAATAATAATTCACATTGCTTCAGTAACATGAACTCTGCTTGACAGCTAGCTGATTTTTCTGTCAGTAGCCTTTGGAGTCTAAAGGAACATTTATGATGGATTAAATTTAAAAAGCAAACAAACATAGGTAAAATAAAAGGGTCTTTAGTCACCTATATTTAATTTTTCTTTACCTAAAGTATGCATCTATTCTAGCAAAGTTGTTAAACTGAGGAAGTATTTATCAAGCTGTGATTTAATTACTGGAATTATTGGGCTATTTGTTAGTTTGATCTCTGAAATGGAATCAAAGTTTGGCCAATACTAAAAATATCCTTAAACCTTGAATAGTAACTAAATTCAATGAAGTGTTTCTCCAAGGAAATTTTGTCTTTAGAAGTTTTCATTTCAATTTTACTTTTGATAAGTAGGATTATTTAATACTAAGAAAGATGTCTATTCTTTCAGGTTGCTCTGTTATTATCGAACCTGAAGACATTTCCTTCAATTGGATTTCATTCCTAAACATTTCAGAGGGTGCAGTTAAAATTTTTTGGCTTACTAAATAGTAGGATGGTGGTCGCAATGGTGGCAGCAGTTTCTTCTTCTTTTTAAAATTTTATTTATTTATTTGAGACAGAGCGAGAGCGAGAGAACCGCATGAGCAGGGTGAAGGGCAGAGGGAGAAGCAGACTCCATACTGAGCAGGGAGCCTGATGTGGGGCTCAATCCCAGGACTTTGGGATCACGACCTAAGCCAAAGGCAGACACAACTGACTTAGCCAAGCAGGCTCCCCTCTTCTTCTAATGACACATCTTTCTCTAGAGAACTAAATGAACTTTATAGTTAAATATATTAGCCCCATAATCTTTCATAACCCCCTAATAATTCCACATCTATGAAAGCCTGCCACAAAGCATAATTCTAACTGGAGTTATCATATTAAAAGTTATATAACTTCTTGAAAACACCCTCACATTTAACTTTTCTATGGCACCTTTAAGAATATCCAAAGGTCTTCAAAACCTCTGACTCTCTTGGAGTAACTGGGATAAGCCTTGCTTTCCTACTAATATAGGAAAGAAATAAGTATTTAGAAATCTATAAAACAGCTGTTTTCAGGTATTAGAAAAGAGGTAGTACAGGACTGTGATACATGAGGGAAGGGGACACATAAGGAGATCCCACATTTGTCTCAAATTTCTGCTGAGGCACCTTCTGGTCTGTGGTGCAGCTATTTGGAGTCCGAGTACATGCACATGGCCTTACTAAGTTGAAGACTAAATTTGAAGAGTAAGACTAATGAGGGGACTGATTTGTGAAGTATGATGCAGTAGAGGAAAGAGCTAAGCAGAAATATGGCACAAGAAGTCTTCATGAGGGTTTACAATCACCATTCTACTCTGTTTTCACAAGGTCAGCTTTTTCAGATTCCACTTATAAGTAACATCATTCTGGGTGCCTGGGTGGCTCAGTTGTTAGGCAACTGCCTTCGGCTCAGGTCACGATCCTGGAGTCCTGGGATCAAGTCCCGCATCGCGCTCCCTCCTCACTGGGGAGTCTGATTCTCCATCTGACCTCTCTCTCTTTCTCTCTCTCTAATAAATAAATAAAATCTTTAAAAAAAATAAGTAACATCATTCAGCATCTTTCTCTCTCTGACATATCTCATTTGGCATTATGACCTCAAGGTCCACCCATGCTGTTGCAAGTGGCAAGATCTGCTTCTTTCTCATGACTGAATAATATTCCATATGTATAGACCACATCTTCTTCATTCATTCATTGATAGATGCGTTGTTTCCATATCTAGTTTATTGTAAATGATGCTGAAACTAACATGGGAGTGTGGGTGTTTCCAATTGCTTAGTTTATATATTCAGAAGTGGAACTGCTGAATCATATGATAATTCTATTTTTAATTTTGGGGGAAATGCAATACCATTTTCTATAATGTTACACCAATTTATATTCTCACCAAAAGTATATTAGGGTCCCCTTTACTTCACATCCTCATCAACACTTGTTATCTCTTGTCTTCTTGATGAAAGCCACTCTAATAGGTGAGAGGTGATTTCTCATTGTGATTTTGATTTTCATTTTCCTGATATCAGTTATGCTGAGCATCTTTCCATGTACCTGTTGGCAAAGTTTATGTCTTCTTTGAAAAAATATCTACTTAGTTCCTCTGACAATTTTTTATTTGATTACAGTTTCATTATTAAGTTGCATAAGTTCTTTCTGTATTTTGGATATTAATCATTTATCCAATACATGGTTGGCAAATATTTTCTGCCATACATAGGTTGCCTTTTCATTTTTTTGATGGTTTCTTTTGCTGTGCAGAAACTTTTGTTTATGTAGTCTTACTTTTTCATTTTTCCTTTTGTTGCTTGTGCTTTTGGAGTCATACCAAAAAAAAAAAAAAAGAAAAAAAAAAGAAATCCAAGAACAATATCAAAGGGCTTCTTCCCTATCTCTCATTCTAATTTTATGATATCAGGTCTTATACTTAAGTCTTTAATCCATTTGAGTTCATTTTTTGAGTTGTATAAGGTAGAGGTTCAATTGTGGTTATCCAGTTTTCCCAACACTCTTTGTTGAAAAGACTGTCCTTTCCCCTCTGAATGTTCTTGGCTCCCCTGTCAAATATAAGTTGACTATATATGCAATCATTTATTTCTGGTCTCTCTATTCTGTACCACTGGTCTATGTGTCTATTTTTTTTTATAAGATTTTATTTATTTACCTGAGAGAGAGAGAGAGAGAGATCACAAGCAGGCGGAAAGGCAGGCAGAGAGAGAGGGGGAAGCAGGCTCCCTGCTGAACAGAGAGCCTGATGCAGGGCTCGATCACAGGACCCTGAGATCATGACCTGAGCTGAAGGCAGAGGCTTTAACCCACTGAGCCACCCAGGCACCCTCTATGTGTCTATTTTTATGCCAGTGCCATGCTGTTTTAATTACTAAGTTCCATACTATAGTTTGAAATCAGGAAGTGTGATGCCTGTGTAGCAGGCATTTATACTGCCACATTCTAGCATTTTTATCCTCAATGACAGACAGGCTTAACTACTTTCATAAATGTAATTGATATCATTATGTATTCAGTAAGTCCTCATTTATAGGGCTTTTAGCCATTGGGCAATCAGTTATAACAACACAGAGAAACAAAGAATTTGTATTGCATTCAAGGTCATAATCTTGGAATTCAAGGTAATATAATAATCAATAGAAAATTGAAAGATATTTTTGTCTCTAAGATGGTTTAAATTTTATTTTATTCAAATGGCTGACTGTTATAATAAAAATAATGGATAAACATGCACAATGAACCACTTCTCTTTTAATAATGATCATAAGCATTAAAAAAAATTTTTTTTTTAAGGATTTATTTTTAAGGGATGCCTGGGTGGCTCAGTCTGTTAGGGATCTGCCTTCAGCTCAGGGAGTCCAGATCTGGGAGTCCCAGGATCAAGACTGGCATCAGGAATCCCTGCTCAGCAGTGAGTCTGCTTGTCCCTCTGACCTTCCCCCACTTGTGCTCTCTTTCTCTTAAATAAATAAAATCATCAAAAAAGAAAAAAGAATGTATTTTTAAGTAATATCTATACCCAAACTTGGGCTCAAATTCACAACCCTGAGATCAAGAGTCACATTCTCTACCAAATGAGCCAGCCAGGTGATCTGTAAAGCATTTATTTTAAATTTTAGAATCTTAAAGTTCAATATAGTTGAATAAAGAAAATAAAATATTCCTTAAATTAAAATAGGTCACTTGTCTTTGAAGGATTATTCTTCTGTGGTGTGTAATTATTTATCATGATCAAAGAAAGGTATGAGTTGAATTAAAATTAATGTATCTTTGACTTATATACACTGGGTTAAAATCTGCAGTCTTTGGTTTCAATTCAACTTATATTTATGTGTTGTAACTTTAAAAGCTTTTACCAATTTAGCTGTAGTTCTATTTCACATTTATAGAATAATGAAAATAATAATCTGCTTCTAAAGTATTTGGAAATCTAAGTACAAAATTGCTACAAAATACAAAGCATTCTTTTAATAAGATATAAAAACATTGAATTCTGAGGTTCTTGTTGAGTATTTCATTTCAAGATATTTCATGGTAATATGTCTCCCGCTAATTTCTCTGGCTGTACAGGATATGCCTGCTCTGTCTCTTCTGATAAACGACATCTTCGTACTTTTTCTGTATTCTATAATTTGTTATTGAAAATGTAAATCTTTTAGAATAGAGGCCTAGCAATGACTTTGCCAAAAATCTTTCAAAATCTCTATCCCCAAACCCTAAAATTATTATTTGCAAGTCAAAGTTGTATTTCCTCTAAATTAAATTTTCTTAGTCTAAGTTACCAGCTCAGCCCAATCTTGGTTTTACTTTCCATTTTCCAAGATGGATCACTTGTTTTTGCATCTTTTAATACGTTTTTAAATCATTTCTGTGGTTTAAAAAGTCCTGAGAAGAAACTTGGGAAAAGTACTCTTTTGAGTGCTACTATGATAGATTATTTTCACTACCCTTGCATGTAACTATGACAGTCTTATATGAAAACTCTACTTGAAGTATGAAAATTAGTATAATTCTGTGAAACAGAGATGAAGTTGAGCTGGCTCTTAAGGAAACTAGACTTTGAAACATCACTTTTTTTTCCAATGGGATATACGTACCCAACCTACAGTTGAGCTTCTTTAGGTTTCTAATGTATTTTTTCATCATTTTATCATTAATCTTCACAGAAATACTAAGCTTGCTTATATATGCTTTGACAGTAACATCTGTAATAATGGGTGCTATAGATTCAGTCCATGTGTCATTAGAAAATGTCTTTCATAATTCTTGATCTACCTTATACTTATATGGGAAGGTACAATAAGTAAAAGAATATGAGCAGAAGTTCTGATATTAGAGAACAGTTCAAATATTGGATTTTTCATTTAATAGCTATACCACTATGAATATATTTCTGATATATTAGAGGTGTTTTTTTCTCCTACAACATGTCCATTCAGGTTTATTTAGAGAAATATAAACTGTTCATTCTAGTCATTCATGGGAAAAGCTGAATGGTAGCCATAGTTGAATATTCTAATTATTCTAGAAATCAAAGAAAGCTGTAGAAGATATTGAACTGGCAATTAATTCCTTGACTTTTAATCAAACTCACTGACCTCAGTTATAGTTCGTCACTTAGCAAATACCCCTAACCTGTGTTTAACTGGAAAGTGTTGCAAATAATTAATGAGAAGTTCTATTGACTAGCACATTTATTTTTCTGAGTTCTATAAAGAAAAAAAATACCCATGTCATAGAGCTAGATGATCAAGGAGTCAATTAGATATTGAATGTAGAATTCTTGTCACAATGTATGATACACAATGTAAACTATTAAATTAGCATTATTTTATCCTAATCATTTTTATTTTAAATGATCTTATAAACAGAGAATGGCTTGCCATTTTTAGCACTGTCTTCTCTATCCTTTTTCTTGGAAAACACTGAATCCAATGGTAATTTATTCTTTCATATTGTGAGAAAAATTAAATGTTCTCTTTTTACAAGGTTTCTGGTAACACATGCATTTTCTCAATTTTTCACATCCCTGATACCATATTTACAACAAATAATTATACATTTAAAAATAAAATTCCAAATTAAATTATCATATATTAGAAAACAAATGTATTATAAATCTCCAGTATTTTATCTCTAATTCTTTCTATGTAAGTTCAGTATATTAACCTCAGTTTACAGATGAGGAAACTTATGTTCACAAACTGAAACATGGTTGTAAAGTGTCCCATAGGTAGCAAATAGCACAGTGAGGATGTGAAGATAAATATGACTCCAAAGTGAAACTTCTCAAAATATACATTTTTCTACTTAACTAATTGCTTAGTGCCTTATAGTTTATAATTAAATTCGGTATACTTGTTTAATTTTTATAGTTACCCTGTTAGGTGGGTATCATTTGTATGATACTAATTTTGTAAGATAAACACACTGAAATTCAAAGACATAAAAGTTACTGGCTAGGAATCAAACTAATAACTTTTGAGATAGTTTTTTTCTAATTAATCAATATGATCTGGGCTGAGACTTGGGTTTTATTTTTATTTTATGAGTGTTTTGTGAAGTGTCAATAATGGATATAAAAAATAATATGCAGAAGAAGGCTCATAGTCAAATGAGTTTGAGAAAGATTTAGTATATTTCCATACTCCAGGCTTTCAGAACTTTTAATATCTTAGTATACATTTTGACCCTCCAAAAAGTGAATGTATAAAACAATATGAAAGTTTATGCATTTGCCCATTAGGAATTTTATACATGTAGCCATAGAGTATTTAATTATATACCTATTTACTCTCTACATAGAATTAGAGTAATCCTTAATTCTTAAAATCTTTCACATTAGAGACATGAGTTGACAATGTTGTTTATTTTTCTGCCTGCCTGCTTGCTTTTCTTTTTAAGGGAAAAGAGGCACCATTCTGATTAAACAGAATGGAATCACAAATTACATACTCTTTTGATAATTTTATTTTTATTTAATCGATGGAACAAAGGTTTTTTTCCCCCAGAATAACCACATTTTCTCTAATTAAGAGAAAACTATTGGAAGATTCAGAAATGATAAAAATAACAATTGTGATTATTTTATATATTCTTATTGTCTTTCTAAACTATCATTTCAGGGGTGCCTGAATGGCTCAGTTAGTTAAGCATCTGACTCTCGATTATGGCTCAGGTCATGATCTCAGGGTCATGAGATTAAGCCATGTGTCAGGCTCCATGCTCAGTGTGGAGTCTGCTGGAGATGCTCTCTCTCCTTCTCCCTCTGCCCCCCACCACACTCCCTCTCTCTCTCTCTCTCAATAAATAAATAAACAAATAAGTAAATACTTAAAAAAAAACCCTACTATTTTAGTGAGAAAGCTTACTTAGAGAACTGTCTATAGCATGTAAACATGAAACTAAATTCAAAACTAAAGGTATAAATTATATAGTTTTTATGTCTCCTAAAATCTCAAATGATATTCATGTCAACATTGCAAAATTCTTCTGGGAAATGCCTAAGAAAGGTCTCCAAGAGTAAGTCTACACCAAATATTAATGTGTACATGAATTACATAACATTTTAATGTAGAGAAATGACCTTCATTTCCTTTGTGATTTAAAACTAAGATTAGGGCAAATTTAAAAGACCCGGAGGGGCTAATCACACAGAAGAGTTATATCCTTTTATTTATTTCTAAAGATTTTATTTCATTATTTGAGAGAGGGAGAGAGAGAGTGAGCACACAAGTTGGGGCAAGGGGAGGGCAGAGGGAGAAGCTGACTCTCCACTTACCAGGGAATTGAAAGTGGTGCTGAATCCCAAGACATCGGGATCATGACCTGAGCTGAAGGCAGATGCTTAGCCCACTAAGCCACAGGTGCCCAAAGAAATGTTGCTATCTTGATAGCAAGTGGAGAGTCAATGGAAGAGAAGAAGAAAGAAAAGGCAGGATAATGATAGGGAACAGAGGAAGAAACCAAGTAACTATAAAAAGATTTGCATTCAGTATGTACAAGAATTGGAATTAGTAACACATTTTGGAGCTCAACATATATTGAGGAAATGGAGAAAGAGAATACTGAGCATACAATTCAAGAACCAAATGTCTGCAGATTGAGAAACTGTAACAGAACTCAGGCATCTTAAAAAAAAAAAAAAAAAAGAACTCAGGCATCTGAAAATTGGTATGAAGGTCCTGTTTTGAAGAGTGCATCTTAAGAAGGGTCACCTAAATGAATCTGACTATAATTTATAAGAAAAGCACCTCTTAAGGTAGTACCTAAAATGTTTTACCTCATTTGTTTTCCTGTCCATAATTTGTGCTCTAAGACCCTCAGATTATAGAAGTATTTTATGAATGAATAGAAAGTTCCAAGTGGGTAATTTGAGTAATTCATTTTGGTGGTCTTTGGTATGAAAATATCTCTAAGGCTAGGTGATTTTTCTTTCCTGATGACAAGAATGGCTACATAAATCATGTGACCACATTCATGTCATTATCAGGTTTGAAGCCAGTTAAAATAAATAATAAAAGATATGTTATGTCAAACAACATGAGTTTTCTTTCATTTACATCAGATATCTTTAGCCTAAAAATGCAAGTGCAGAAAAGCACAAGTTAGGATCTTTTATTTCTTTCAAATTTTTTACTCATATAGTTTACTTTTTCATATATATTTTAGCTTATTTATCTTCTCCTATGGAAAGGACAACTTGAAGAAAATATTTTCTGACTTCTTTAGAATCATGGAAGAATTTTATTTTGGAATTACCTAAGAAAGAAATGAAAATATCCTCAGTTCACCCAAGTCCTTTATTAAACAACATTATAAGTGAAAATCTGTTTCCTCTGCTATTATCTGAGTACTCTGCTTAAAGAAACAAATAAACACCCTGACAGTTGACTGACAGGAAATATGTTTTGTTTCCTTTTTTATTCCAGCTTCATTATTTGCCATGGAGATGAATTCTTGAAGTGACAGTTTGTGTTCATTTTAGTTCAGCTGTTCATTGACTTGTGCAACATCAAAATCCTTTCCAAAATGAAAAAAAAAAGTGATACCTAGATATGATTCAGCACCAAGAAATTTTATATGTTAGGCAGGGGCTCTTGTTATTTGAAAATAAAGTCACTTTGAAAGTCCACTGCAAAATCTCTAAAATTTTCATATTCCGATGTGGCAATATATCCTATTAAACTGCCACCACTTATTAATGGCAGTCACAATTTAGAGTCCTTGGACACAGGCAGCTTGTATCTCATTAAGGCATCTCTTCCCATTCTTCTTGCAAACATGACATTTAGAAGACCATTATAAGACTTACATAGATAATTGCTACAAGGTTCTAAGCCACCTTGATCTTGCTTTGGCTTAGAGTTGTCAGCCTACTGTCAGCACATTCCAGGAGAGCTCTTATTAGTTAAATATTCTTGACAGTACCTCACAAATACCATGTTTTTAAAATTTGAAAAGTTTAAACAGCTTGACATTTTAAAGGTTATCACTTTCTTTCCCAGAATAATTATTGCCAGTATCAATAATGTATTTTTTTAAATGTGTGTATGGACAATAAAAATGTTAGGGGTTCATCTTCTATGGATTTATTTCAGTGTCGTTTTAAGAAATAATGTGTAATGTTATAAACAGTAGGTGATATAGTTATGAGTCTGGTCCTTTTTTGCACATATAATTATTCTTTTATGCTTATTGTTCTAAAATCATGTAATGCAAGACAAAACTTAGATAAAATAGAGTTTAAAGGTCTGGAAGTTGACATAAAGGCTAAATTAATGGCAAAATTGCAAGTCTTAACTTCTTTTTTAATGTTGAAAATGGCTGATTTAAGTTTTAAAGTCACAGATGTAGATCAGGTTGGGATCTACATCTACATTACATCTACAGTAGATGTAAATCAGGTTGGGAAAACTCTTTGGGATTCTTACCCATCTTTGAATCCAGGCCTATGATTAGAAGAGTAAGAACACTTTTCTTATCACTTAAATAAGTGTAGCAAAAAGCAGGAAAATAAATGCAAGGGACCCTGTAGAAAACACATAGTTTCAAATGTTAGAAGATTTCCAAATAATTAAAACAGTAAGGAAAGGTAATAATTATTTAAAGGAATTTTAATTATGTTTAATCATATATATTTGAGAATTGAATTAAAAACCTTGCACTGGACCTACATATAGGATATTTATCTCTCAAAGTCTATGAAATGGACTTGTTCTTGAACACTTCTGGGAAGCAGAGGATCTTTTAAAGGCAAATAAAACTTCAGTGTTAAACAGAACGTTTTTACTGAAAGTTCTGCACACTAAACCAAGAGCTGCTTTTCTGAAACTCGTATTTATGGTTGTGGCAGCAAAATGACCTTGCAAAAATATCTACACTCTAGATCCTGGAACCTATGAATATGTCATGTTATATGGCAAAAGCACTCTGCAGGTGTGAATAAGGTTAAGGATTTTGAGACCGGTAGATCATCATAAACTATTAAGGTGGGACTAGTCTGTTAACATAAGGCCTTAAAAACAGATTATTTTTCCAGTTGGAGGCGAGAAGACATAAAGCAGAAGTGAAGGTCAGAAAGACTTAAACCATAAGAAGGACTCAATTTGCCATTTCTGGCTTTGAAGATAAAGGGGCTACAGACCTGGGGGCACAGGAGGCCTCTAGAAGCTGAACAATATCCAGGTGAAAAGCAGTAAGGAAACAAGGCTTTCAGCCCTAAAATACACAGGAGTGAATTCTGACAACAAGCTGAGGGAGCCTGACAATGGATTCTCCTCCAGAAAAACCAGGTAAAAGTCCATCTCTGACCTCTGACACCCAAAGTAAACAACCAAAGCCCATCCTGATTTCTGAAATACAGAACAATGATGAATTTATAATAATAAACTTATGGTGGGGCATCTGGATGGCTCAGTGGGTTAAATCCTATACCTTCAGCTCAGGTCATGATCTCAGGGCCTTGGGATTGAGCCCAGCATCAGGCTATCTGCTAAGCAGGGAGCCTGCTTCCCTACCTCTCTCTGCCTGCCTCTCTGACTACTTGTGATCTCTCTCCCTCTGTCAAATAAATAAATAAAATCTTAAAAAATAATAATAATAAACTTATGGTAAAAATAATGACTATAATATAAAATAATACAATGTTCACTGGTTCTGTTCTCTGGCCCTGCATAGAAGTAACTCTCAATCCTACTCTTTGGAATAATTTCAAGTTTTTAACAATAACTCACTATCTTCCTAATTGCCTTCTCTTCTCCAAGGTAACCCTTAATTTTTTGAAGTATTCTTGCCCTCCTCAAAGGCATTAATTAATATCTCTCTCTGCGTATGCCATTTTGTCAGTGTCAATCATAAAGCACAGTACTCCGTATTAAACAGTGATTCAGAAATGAACTGACTGAAAAGAGCACAGAATTATCTGTTATTAAAAGTGGAAAGTTGTAACCATGCACAGTTTTTTTTTAGGGGGGGAGGGTAAACACTTTATACTGTTAGCAACTTATCTATGCTAAATTTATATCTTTGGATATTTCTCACATAAATTTCTCTAAATCATTTTCATTTATCCTAAAAATGATCAGTTGATTTTTAGAAGTCGTACCCATACAACACCAAACATATATGCTTCTGCTTTATGACCTTGCAAAAATATCTACACTCTAGATCCTGGAACCTGTGGATATCTCATGTTATATGGCAAAAAGCACTTTGCAGATGTGAATAAGGTTAAGGATTTTGAGATGGGTAGATCATCATAAACTCTTAAGGTGGGACTAGTGGGAACATGATCTACACATATACAACTGATTTTTGGAAATTTTGCTGTTATTAATTTTTGGTCTAAAACCACTAAGTCAAGAATACTTAAATTACTATCGTTCTTTGATTCAAAGAAATGGCCAATATAATTTAATAACATATTGTGGGGAAAAGAAAGAAATCTAATCAAATTAACTATGCACATCCATTTTAGGATATATTTCAATTTAGAAATGCTAAAATGTGAAATGAAAAATTTTTAGGAATATTACATATAAAACCATATATGTATTTATGTGTGTGTATATGATTTTATATAATACATATATATGTACATACACATTTCAAAACAACCATATACATTTCCAAGTATGATTTGACATAGTGAATACGACCTTATTTGGAAATAGTACCTTTGTAGGTATAACTAAGTTAAGGATCTCGAAATGAAATCAACTTGGATTTAAGGTAGGTCCTAAATCTAATGACTAGTATCCTTCGAAAAGAGAAGGATATACGGGGCAAAGAGGCACACGGAAGGGAGAAAGCCACATGAAGACGTAAGCAGAGATTTGAGAGATGTGTCTATAAGTGAAGGCACAGGAAGAATAAGAGAGGCATAGAATGGATTTTCTCTTAGAGCCTCCAGAAAGAACCAATCCTGCCAACAGCTTGTTTTTGGACTTCTGGCTCCAGAAGTGTATGAGAATAATTTCTGCTATCAAATTTGTAGTAATTTGTGATGACTGTCCCAGAAAACTAATACAGACTGAATTGAAAGACAAAGAGATGGCATGAAATAAAGGAAGACTGTCAGACTTGTGGGAGTCTATAGGCAGAAAATAGGCTGGTAGGGCTATCTGCATGTGTTAACCTTCAAGAAAAGGAATATAAAGACTTGAAAGGCAAAGCCACAGTAACAGAGGCAGAGATCAGAGAGGCATGCCTTAAAACAAAGACCAAAGTAAACTTAGCAGGCCCAGAAGGTGGAGAATCAACCATAGCAGATTATACCAGATATACTGAAACACAGAGGAATTTGTCCTGGCAAGAGACAAAGATAGTTTGTCAAGAACTGTAGTGAAGGACATGGAAAGAAGTACTTAATTCAAAGTTAAATTAAAGGGAAAAACCTGACAGATCTTACAATGAATAGCAAAAGACCCGGTGGGCAAGACACCGCAGATGTCATTGACAACATTACACTTCTTGGATTGCAGAACTGACATTTATTGACATAGGAAAATGATCCATTTTGGAAGATAAGTGGATGACTAATGGATTTAGTTTGGGCAGGTTGCATTTGTTTTTGAGACATCCCACTGGAGATGTCAAATGGAAAACTGAATAAAAAGACCTCAAAATCGAGGAGATAGTTGGGTAAAAACTCTAAGTATAGGAATTATCTGCATGTAGATGGTAATGGAAGCCAGTGACAAGGAAAGAAGAAATCATAATGAGAAAGATCTAAGGAATAGATTTGAATCTTGAGGAGTCTACAAAGGGACAGCCAGGGCGAGAAGATAGAAGAAATAATAAAAAAAAAAAAAAGAAGTTGATGTCTAGGTCTAGACATACACTTTTTCTCTCTTCCTTCCTTTCTCTTCCCTTCCTTCTTCCCTTCCTCTCTCCTTCCCTTCCCCTTCTTCATTTCTTTCTATTTTTCATATGATCAGTTAATGTTATTTTTTTCTTACATGGAGCTCTTTTAAATAGATATGGAACTGAACTTACTACATATTCCAAACTAAAATATCAAGAACAGAAGTTAGACGATCCAAACCATCTCAAATCAATTGATTTGCTCTGCTCAAGTTCTTCAGTGAAATAGATGTGATTGCTCCCTAACAAAAAAATCAGATTAGAATTACCACATTGGACATTTAGTAATAGCTGACATTAATTCAACACCACTTTACATACATTATCTTATTTAATGATCATAATATCCCTATTTGCAATGAGTGGTTAAATTTTATAAACTTAGGAAGTAAGGTACAAGAAAAGATCCTTGAATTCAGTTCTGACTGACTTCAAAGCTCATACTCTCAGTTGCTCAACTACTTTGTCTCCCAATCCACTTCTGCAACAGTTGTAAATCATTCCTGTGTACAAGGTGTTATATATTTTCTATGTATGGAATTTCCTCCAGGCCTATCAAAAGTAAAATAACACTTTTTAAAGTTTCTTCCTTAAAAATATATAAGAAAATATATAAGAAGTTGTATTTAGGGTAAACTATGACCAATATTTAAAATATTAAATATTAAGATATTAACTGTAACTAATCTTAAGTCCTAGTTTCTTTAGGACAGTATTGCTAAACTTTGATTATCTGTTAGTTACTTGAGAGTACAAGCAAAAAGAAACGTAGAATCACTAGGGAACAAAATCAAATTATGGGGAACTGAACTTATTTCCTTGTTTTGGTGTATTTTTTGTTCATAGTTATGCTAGAGAAAAAGTCTATCCAGTTTTCACGAGGAAATTTAACAGTGTATCTTGTGATAGTTTGTCAGTGACTTAAATCAAATCATGGAGAAAGTATTTTTTCCCTTTTCTTCCTTTCTCACTCCCTCCCTTCCATACCCTCCCATCTTTTCCCCTATTCACCACCCCCCCACCTTCCTCCCCTCTTGTGCTTCTCTCTCTCTCTTTATTTATCTGGTCAATTGTTTTACAAAAAGGAACTGGCTCTTTCTAATAGACATCAAATTGAACTGACCACCTTACTCCAAACTAAAATATCAAATAGAAAACATATCAAATAGTAATAAAACTCAAGATAGTGGAAAACCATGTAAAATATATAGATGATATAGACACAGACACAGATACAGAGATGTAGATGAAGATACAACCACAGATACAGATAGTGAAAATAGGAAATGTAAATTCTAAACCCAAAGCTCAAATGACAAGCTATTTAAACATGACCAGGAACACTTTTTAAGACTATTCTATATGTGTGGGTAAAAAGATTGTCAAAGCAATGTTAAGTTATTAGTATGACTTAGTTGCCCAATAAAAAGGTCTCTGTGTTTCATGCAAGATAAAGGTAATATCACAACAGGTTTGTACTAAAAACAGGTAACTATTCTTTCGGCATGATAATGACAAGTTTAAACAGTCTTAGTAGATGGTACTGAGCATGGCATAAGATTATTTATGTTTTTATTTACATAGGTATTCATTTTTTTCTGTATATTTTCATTGATAAAAAGAGAAGTCTTTGGGTTCCCTGAAGAGATAGACCATGAGAAAGGTTTGAAAATTTCTTCAGAAACATCAAGGACTTTTTGAAGAACTAAGGAAAAAAAATTCACTTATATTTTCCATGTTTTCTTCTGAAAATTATGACTCTGAAAATTGGAGTTAAAAAAAAAAAAGAATGAAGATAATGAAAACCAGGCAATAAATGAATCAAGGTGACTTAGGAATGAAGATGTGAAGGTTATATTAGCCATGATATAATATTAGCATTCAGATTTACAGAGGAATCCCATTTTACAACAACAGTGATGGTCTATGTTGAAGATATAATAACTGAAAATCAGTTTAATTTGAAGCAAATGTAATTCGAATT
Organism: Nasua narica; assembly: GCA_028533885.1. Classification (NCBI taxonomy): domain Eukaryota; kingdom Metazoa; phylum Chordata; class Mammalia; order Carnivora; family Procyonidae; genus Nasua; species Nasua narica. The sequence continues at coordinate 122,417,969 of CM052798.1, read as the reverse complement.
ATGTAAAAAAATTACTAATGAATACCAAATATTTAAGTAGGAACAACAGACTTACAGGTCAAGAATTCATTACTGGTGTTAAATTAAACATTTTAATTTTATAACTAATCAGTTCACCTTTTCTTACAAAAAATTCTGTAATTATACCCAAATAATAAAGAGAGCAATACTATTTTAAGAATCCTGGCAAATGCTAATCTTTATACAATTATCAACCTATTTAAATCCCATTGAATTGTTTTCTATTCAATGTTACTTGTGTCTTCTGAATAAATAGAAGAAAACCATAACTCCACTTCCTCTTACTAAAAATCCATTACCATGTTATGACCCTGGCACTACCACTACCAACTTATGCTGAGATGGAGGCAAAATCATATTCTGAGGGAGGGTGTAGGTAAAACAGTAACACTTGATTTGCCTTCAGAGCACTAGTAATTCTATTAATTTAATGATCCTTCTTCCACCTCCACACTTCTGTTGTTGTTGTTAAAATTATCTCCTGGAAGCCCCTGTATGGCTCAGTTGGTTAAGTGTCTGACTTCTGATTTCAGCTCAGGTCATGATCCTACTCCTGAGATTAAGTCCTGTGTCAGGCTCTACATTCAGTGTGAAGTTGGCTTCGAATTCTCTCCCTCTCTCTCCCTCCTCCTCCGCCCCTCCTACTGCCTGAGCTCTATCTCTCTCTCTCTCTTTATCTCTCAAATAAAATCTCTCCTGGACACAACATCTACTCTTGCTGTTTTTTCCTCAACTTAATCACACCTCAAATTTATGTTATGGAAGATTATCTGGACCCTAAAACACGATAATAAAATGAAGCCAAACTCCAAAATAAAAAGTGAAAATTTTCCGTGCTAAAATGGACACTTAAGCATTTAAATTTCATAGTAAAATCATGGATCACACTGTTAATTATTAAATGAAAACAGCAACTAAAGAATCAGCGTCTGAGAGTAAGGGTCAAGTAAAAAAAATGTTATTATATATAACTATTCAAGTAGGTGTTGTACAGGAGCCACAATCTGAAGAATTTTGATGTGCTTTTAGAAAACTAAGACAAGAATGAGTGGAAGTTGAAAGCTCCCACTTTGTGACAGGTTTCTGAAAATATTGCTCTCGGCTAAGGATTTAATTTAGTCTCAGGAAAAACAGGGATAGAGAATAGTCATTGTTGTGATAATTTAATATTATCGGAAGAGGCATGATAATTTTTTTTTCCTTCTTGAAATATGTTGTCTCTTAAGGTTAAGATGCATGTAGATTAAATGGAAAAATAAGCTTTATTCAAAAGTGAAGGGGCTGATAATAACAAAATTCACTGGCTTCCTTCATACTATCCTAGATTTTTGGACAGTTGTCTAATCTATGCTGAATGCAATGGAAACTTTAAGTGGTGTGTACCTATATTTCGAACCTAAAAATAGCATATAAGTATAATGAACAGAATATCTACTTTAGGGCTGCATGGGTTGCTCAGTGGGTTAAGGCCTCTGCCTTCAGCTCAGGTCATGATCTTGGGGTCCTGGGATCGAGCCCCACATCAGGCTCTCTGCTCAGTGGGGAGCCTGCTTCCCCCCCATTTCTCTGCCTGCCTCTCTGCCTACTTGTGATCTCTCTCTCTCTCTCTAATAAATAAATCTTTAAAAAGAAAAAAGAATATCTACTTTGTCTTTATTACCTGTAGGATAAAATATATGTATAATTAACTCCAGTTTAATTATGTTAAAGGTGACCTGCAAAAATATCATAAATTTCAACTGTCTTAGCTGTGTGCTTTAGCAGTTACCTCTTCTAGATAAGCCAAAATAAGTCAGCAAATAAACTAATAAATAGTGACCCTTCAAAGCACTTTTTAAAATCCTTAAAGTCAAAGTCTGCCATGTTTTAGTTTTTTTTTTAAGACTTTATTTATTTGGGGTGCCTGGGTGGCTCAGTGTGTTAAAGCCTCTGCCTTCAGCTCAGGTCATGATCTCAGGGTCCTGGGATCAAGCCCCGCATCAGGCTCTCTGCTCAGCAGGGAGCCTGCTTCCTCCTCTCTCTCTGTCTCCCTTTCTGCCTACTTGTGATCTCTCTCCTCTCTGTCAAATAAATAAATAAATAAATAAATAAATAAATAAAATCTTTTTAAAAACGCAATAAAAAAAAGACTTTTATTTTAGAGAGAGAGGGAGACAGAGCAAGAGCAAACAGGGACTCCTTGCTGAGCCTGACATGCGGCTCCATCCCACGACTCTGAGAACACAACCAGAGCTGAAACCAAGAGTCAGACACTGAGCCTAACAGAACCAACCAGGCCATGTTTTAGTTCTGCCAATAACATCAGGACTCACACATCAGGGATTATAAGACCTAACAGTGGGGGAAATTCTGGATGTCTATGAGACCTTATTCAGTGGACTGTTTTCATTCAGGAAAAAAATGGGTCGATAGATAATTTCCTTGGTGTTTGCCAGACCTAAAATACAGTCATTCAGAGTCACCATATTCCAGTAGAAGACATAAGAGAATAGCATACTATGATACATATCTTAACATGAAATGTTTACTTAAATTTTTTAAAAGTTTTAACTTTTAAAGCTAGTGAAGTTCTAATGCTGGGTCCACCATTTCCTCTGTCTTTGCCTTCTGTGTATTAGTCAGGATTCTCTAGATAAATAGAACCAATATAAAGAACCAACTAATATATACTGGGTGGGGGGGTGGATTACAATTAATCATCAAAATATCCCACATGAGATATTCAGACTCTCAAATGTCAGAAAGCTGTAGCTTAACAAAATCTGATACTGCTTTAAACTCACTAGAAAGAAATGTCAGCAGAGTGGACCGTTCCTCTGTATAAAATAAGATCACCTCTCCTTCATTGTGTAATAGAAACTCTGAGTTGCCTCTTTGAAATCTACCTATGGAAGACATTTTTAAAATTGCCACATCATCACTGTCATCGAGTGCTAAAGACAGACATTTTACAAACAAAAACCCTGAGAAATTACAATTATTTTTGCTTTTTACATAGTGACTCTAAAGATCAAGGTCAAATAACTTTTCTATGGATAGATATACTATAAATTCTAAAGCCAAAAGCTAATACAATCTGAGCTCCTTCAGAGGCCCTGGTTTTTCTCTGCTTCTATCTGTATTCTTTTTGTGTAGTTGCAATCCTACTTTCTCCAACCTAATTCTACCTTGAACATCTAGAGGTTATTAGCTGCTGCCTGCCTTCCCAGTCCTGCTAATAACGACAACCTAAGAAATCCCTGTTGTTTGGCAATATGCAGAGCTTTCCATAAAGTAGCCCATGTGAAAAGCACCTCAGGAACAAATCAACACCTGCAATTCCTAGTGAATCCTCTTATGATTTGATGTGGAACTCATTGCTGAAACAATTGTGTGTTATCTCTTCCAAGGTGGTTTAAAACTCATCTCTGGATCAGTGATTATATACCTACCCCTTGAACTTTAGGATGATCAGGAGTATGACTCCAATTCAGTCCAAAGTACTCCAAAGTCTTCCTAAGGTGCACAGCGTCTATACCACATAGCTTATATTTTAAAATATACAATTACTAATACATCCCCCAAAACTTCTATTTAAATATTTCCATCCATTTTGTTTGATATGGTACCAAATCGATAGAAACTAGTCTTATTTACACAGTCTTACACAGTTGCTCAGCACACTATTAATGGTCTTGCTTAACTGTTTTTTTACATGTGAATATACTAAATCATTGTATTGAATTAACTCTTATACTACATTTTGTGTGGAAGAGATGTTCACAAATACTGGCTCATTGATTGAATGGGGAATTACAGCAGAAAAAGCCAAATTAAAGAAATAATCTAAAAATGGAGAACAAATGTCAAAAAGACAAATCTTCACAGATATGGAATGGGTGAGAATTCCACAGGTAGGACTGCAAATTGATGCAACAACTGTGGAAAATAGTATGGAGGTTCCTCAAAAAAATTAAAAATATAATTACCATATGGTCAGTCATTCTACTACTAGGTATTTACCTAAAGAAAATGAAAACACTAGCTCAAAAGATACATGCACCCCTTTTTTTTTAATTGCAGCATTATTTGCAATAGGAATATGCAAGTAATCCAAGTGTCTATCCATAGCCGAATGGATAAAGAAGGTATGATGTATACATATACACACATGTACATATAGTCACACAATAGAATATTACTCAGCTATAAAAAAATGAAAGCTTGCCATTTGGGACCACATGGATGGACCTAGAGAGTATAATGGTAAGTGAAGTAGTCAGAGAAAGATAAATACCATACAATTTCACTCATATGTGGAATTTAAGAAAGAAAATAAAATAAAAACAAAAAAACAGACTCTTAAAGGCAGAGAAGAAACATGGGGTTGCCAGAGGGGAGGTCAGTGGGGAAATTAGAGAATTAGATAAAAGGGATTACAAGCACACTTATCTTGATGAGCACTGAGAAACGTATACAATTGTTGAATCACTATATCACACACCTGAAACGAATGTAATTGTATGTTAATTACACTTCGATTAAAAAATAAATAAAAAGACAAATTTCCACAGATGTTAAATAAAAACCAATTATTATTCATTTTAAGTGCTTTTCTTTCTGCAGTATTTAAAATCAGTTGATTCCAAAATTTAAAATAGCCAAGATTAATTAAATCAAGGTTACCTGTTTTTGTATATTTTATGATAATCTTCTGAAAAAAACTGATATTTCAAGAAAAATAATCAATATGAAAAGAGGTAAAAAAAACAAGAAAATTAAAATGGACTTACAGCTCTAATGATTTATGATATTCTTTATTTATGAGGGAAGGACTTTGACTAGGTAGCCCAGATCCTCCAGAATTCTTTTACCAGACCAATCCCTTTGTCTTATGTGTTAACACAGATTTGAAAAAAAAATCTCACTTACCAAGGAATATGCTGCTTAAAAACTGTGTGTTCAAATCCTCCACTATTGAAGGTAGCATCACCATTCTTCTTTTAACAAGTTCAATTTTCAAATGGATTAAGATGAAGGAGAAAAAGGCTTTAATTCTTTATCACATCTTTATGGATGATTGTAGATTTCCCCCTTTCTAAATATTTTTCTAATTATAAACAGCACATATTTTAAATGGGTAAGATATATATAAAGATATAAAGAATAAAACGATCCTTACAGCTCCAAACAGAGAAATAATAATTTGTAACATTTTGCTATATATTCTTCAAACATATCTCCATTTCCTATGTGAGCTTGGTTGCCCTCATCTCGTAAGACTTAGAAGAGACTAAGTCAAATATTGTTCACCTATCCTGTGAGAAATCCAGTATCTTCTCTGAGAGCTTAGGGAATTCACTGGGGGCATACAGATGCATACAAATTTATGTTTATATATTTATTATATTTATATATTAAACAATACATTTATATTTACCTACATATTTTTGGCTATATATATTTAGGGTAGATAGTAATTTATGGCTTTGGTTTCTCCTTTCTGCTGTATCCTTTTTCTCTATTTTGCATTTTGTAGTTTACCTATGATTACTGACCATTACTGACATGGATACTTTTATTTATTCAAAAATATTCAGCAAATGCCAACTTTATGTTGGACACTATTCAAGACACTAGAAAAACAATGGTGAGAAAGAAAGATAGAATCCTATTCTTGATAAGTTACACTTTAAGGGAGGTGAAGAGTATGAGATGAGAGGCAGACACAGGCAAATAAGTAGTATAACAGGTCATATCTCAGATGGCACTGAGTGCTATGAGAAAAATAAAGCAGGGGAGTATGATATGAGGGTTGCAAAGGTGGAGGCTGCAATTTCTAAAGAGTGGTCTGGGAAGACCTTATGGTGAAGTGACATTTGATCAAAGACCTGAATGGGGTCTTTCAAGTCTGAAAATACTTTTGCTACTTCATCCTACCAAATTTTTTTAAAAAATGAAAAAACAAAACAAAACAAAAAAACCAAAAGCAAAACACTGAGAGGTAAATTGTTTAGGCTTTGACTTGAGTTTCAGGAGAAATAGAAGAGATATGCTGTAGCAACCACAAAGCAAAACAAAAAATTGAATAATAGATTACTTTTCTTAAAAATTCTCATGAACAGAAGGGTTTAATCTCTTACAGTGTTAATGAGTCCTCTCTTCCTTGCCTTTAATCCCTCTTGATTTCTTTCTCCGTCATTCTCTTTTTAGGATCCCACTTCTTTTTTCACTTTGTCTATTCCCTTGCCTTGATGTCACTCTCCCCTTACCCTAAAATCCTGTTCATAAATAAATATATGAATATATAAATTAATTTTAATGGGGAAGATATAACATATCCTGTAAAGCTATCTACCTATTTTTTTGGTTTCTTACTATCTAAGGACATCAGTGTCTCATAATCTATATTTAGAGAAACTATTGAAGTATTTCCCTGAAAAAAAGACTATTCTATCTTTAATACAAATTGTAATTACTAAATATAATGTTCCTGCTATACTATATATGAATAGGTTTATAAATAATTAGAAACATATTTAGATGCTTTGTAGTCTCTTCATGAAATATCAACTAATTGACATATCATCAGAATTTTTAAAATAAGCTTTATTACTTCATATCATTTTGTCATATGTTTTATATCCTAGTTTATGCGAATAATTTCACTATCATAAAGCATTCTGGCCATTTCTATTATTATTATTATTATTATTACTCCTAAAAATAATGTAGATGTAACACCACATACTCTGGAATAAGAATTGGCTGGGTGGTATGTCATCTGAATACACTTCTGAATAAGAGTCTGGACAAATTACTTAAAGCCTCTGGTCTTCAGTTTTCTTCTAAATAGGGATAATAATAGCACAGATTTCTTAGAACTGTGATAATTAGTTAATATAATGAAAACTTTTAAGAAAAGGACTTGATACACAAAAATTATTTATTGAATGTTACTTATATTTATTATTATTATAATCATTATATTTTGGACAAATATTAGTGTGTACATTTATGGATATTTCATTAGGATTAGAAGTGGATGTAATGGGTAAAACCAAGGTATTATAATGAATTTAAACTCATGGTCCTTATAAGAGACTTGTTTCTAGGTATGAATGAACTTTATTAGTACTGAATAATATGCTTTTAAAGTATTTGGTAAGTTTATAAATAATAATTATACTACATTATAATTTGTTTTTATTTATGTTACTAGGTGTATAAACTGTTTTCCTATGTTTATTGGACATTTGTGTTTCTTCCACCAATCATTATCTTATATCTTTATAATTTTTCTATAAAGTTTTAGGTTTTTATAAAAAATATTTCTAATTAGGCAGAATAAATGTAAATGTAAAAGGCATCTAAGAGCCTCTGCAAACCTTTAATTTCAGGAACCATTTGACACATCTTTCCAGATAATAAAAATCAAGATGTCTAAATACCACCATCAAGAGAATTACAAAAATTCCTTTAACAATCCATTCTGATCTCAGAAAACTTTAATTAAATGTAGCTTTTTCATTATACAAAGAGATATCTTTACCAAGTTCCATTATAAATTGATTTCTGACTGTAGGGTGGTAAAAAAATTTTTGATAAAGATGCTGTATTTTAGAAATTAGAATAATCCAAAACTGGATGTGTAAATGATAAAAGTAAGATTTTTCTGGCACTTACTTTGTAACTTCAATTTATGAAAATCCCAGCAGTGTTCTGTTTAAATTATGGGCTTTACAATGGCCAAATTGAATTCTGATAGCTTACCATTATAAGATCAGTTGGTCAGCCGGTTGTTATAGATTATTGCCTCAGCAGCTGTGGATTTCTATCAGGGCCCTGTGGGAAGCTTAAAATTTAAAGCATATGTAGTTGCACCCTTGTGTGATATAAATGACTATCTTAATATTTAAATTTTCCTCTGTTGGGATATAAAAGATATATCTTTATGTACATTGTGCAAACAGAAGATAGATACATTCTATGGTTTTAATTTTTCACATCTATTCATTAAAGCACTCCATTTGAAAATAATAAGCTTTCTTTGGTTTTCCTTTTTATGCTATAGGTCCCTGTATATGTGTTATATAAAGACTCCATGGAAAATATTAACAGGCTCTCAGTATGAGTATTATTTCTGATGTTGGAAGGAAGGCAAATCTGTGTATTAGAAGAGTCTCTGGGATTCAGGTTTCTACCACTTCTAATTATTAACTTAGGGGCACAGGTGAGACAAGTTCAGGACTTAGGATTTGGTTTTCAATTAGATTTCAATCTTTTATTCAACATGTGACTATAAAAGAAAAGCGAAACCACCAGAAGCATTTAAGGTGTCCACCCAGACATGTATCTAGTGAGAAACAGAACAATTTGAATAGTTAGGCTTGTGCATTTTCCAGAATAATATACTCAAACACTCTAAGTATTGGGCAAACTACCGTGCAACTTGTTGACTCCTGCCGCGTTATGATAATCATTTGTTTAGAGTTTCCATTTATCTTTATTTGATGTAAAGACATCTATTTTATTATATAATATAAACCTCATTGTATCTTATTACTTAAAAAGCATACAGCCATCCAAAATAGCATCAAACTACTAGACAGCATCATTATCTATGCAATTTTATAATAATTGAAGGACAAATTTGACTTACCTTATTACAGTTACTGCAAACTCTGTAGAAGAATTTAACCGGATTTAAATATACCTTCACACAGAAGTCTATTCAACTACTTTGGAGAAAAACACCCACGTACAAATATTAATACAAATCCATTGTATCTTTTTATTTTGGTGACTCTTGCCAATGAAGCATATACAGAAACGGTTCCTGGAGCACATGCAAAGTCCCTGTTTAGGCACAGAAATGTGTTTTAATACTACCCCAAGGGAAGAGAAAAGCATCTGGCAATATCCGCTCAATTACAGGACACTTGCATAATAAATTATAATGTAATCTGGTGTTGGAGCCCAATGTATTTACATTGGTTGGAAGACAGATTCTATGTCTACTGACTAGAGAGATAAGTAAAGTAAAAATATTCAGCCAATTCCCTGAGGCTGTTTCATTAAATTACTAATGGATAATTTGCTTATCATATTATTGTATTCCTGATGATCCCAACCACCTCTGAAAAATTATATTTCTTGCACAGGATTGCTTTAACATGTATTAGAAAAGTTTCCCTTGGGCCAAGGCCAGACTGAATTGATCTTCACATTTCCTCCCAAAGCTGCTCTGAATTAGTCTGTCCCTTTCTAGTTGTCATCTTCAAAGAAACTTTATGTTATTTCATGGGCAAAATGTCTTACATACTCAGGGAAAGGAAATACATTGTTTTATACTATTTTTGCTTTTTCTTTTCTTTGAATTAATTGTCCCTTGCTTATTTTTTGGAACTATCTAATTATAGTCCTTATTCCAAAAACAATTAATGACTGGGTCAACAAGCAGTCTGAGGAGGGGTTGTATAGCACTAACTCTTTTAGCTAAGAAAGTTCAACTCTTACTATTACATGGTTCTAAAAGGGTCCTTTAATTTTGGCATAAATATTAGTATTGTTTCTTTTTTTCTATCTATCTATCTATTTATTTTGAAATATTGTATTTATTTATTTGAAAGAGAGAGGCAATGAGAGAGGGAACGCAAGCAGGGGGAGTGGGAGAGGGAGAAGCAAGCTTCGCACTGAGCAGGGAGCCTGACTCAAAGCTAGATCCCAGGACCCTAGGATCATGACCAGAGCTGAAGGCAAAGTCTTAATGACTGAGCCACCCAGGCGCCCCAGTATTGTTTCTTATTTAGAAACACACAAAATAGAAAGTTAAAGGCCGGAAAAAAAATGTTTATTTAAAAATCACAGGGACACAGAAATCATATTGGGGAAAGAACTCTTGGTTTAGAAAACCACTCTAATGTGCACTTACATAAAAGTTGAAGCCACTGGATATAGCCCAGATAGGTGTCTACACAAAATAAGGCAAGAGAAATTGTAATTCAGATCCAATGCAATGGGGTGGCAGGAGTTGGGAAAGGTATAGGAGAAGAGGAAGAAAGATCTTTACATAAGGAGGAGTTTAAAAGGCTATAAAAGAGGCCGGAAGAGTCCAGGGCTGATGCTACTCCATATGTTGTTTTGTTTTGTTTTTTGTTTTTGTAGAACTAGGAAAAATGCCTTTCCATCAGATGACAGCAACCCTGGGCCACAGTTCTGGGCTGAGTTGCAGACTTCAGTCAGCCCTTTCAGCTCAGCGTCCCTGTGCAGGGCACAGTCTGCTAAACCACATGTGGCTGTCTTGGACAGGGCTCTGGGGAAACGGTGAACTGTCATTGATCGGAGAAACGCCCAGAGAATAGAGGAACATGATATCTGGCAGCCATCTTAGAGTCATTCTTTGGCTTGTATTATAAAATAGTTCATTTCCTCTTGTATTTGGTGAGATGATAAGTGAAGCAATGAAAATTTAACAAAAATCTTATGTGAGTTGTACACATGTACAGGTAGGTTCCCTAAGAAGCCTCAGAAATTGGGGGAGGGTATCCTTATATAATTAAGTGAAAGAGAACTTCCAATGTTGTAGAGGATTTGGGAGCATCTCTAGTTAACAAAGATATAGATTGTTATATCTTTAACTTTTATATTTTAAGGACTTCAGTTTTCATTTATATTTAAATGGTGAAAGAAACTGAAGTGACTTTTAGAAAAATAACAGGGCAGATGTTATTATATCTCTTTAGATAATTTGATTTTTTTTAGTACTCTACTCTCATGAATTATCTCCCCAAACTTAGAAATTTCTTTTCTAAGTGAAAAGAACATATAGTTAAAAGAACATATAATATCCATGAGAAAATAGTGACAATTTCTCGTAATGGGAATATTGTAATTTTCTATTCTCATACCTTCAATGATACTGGGTAACTCTAAACACTGTAACATTTTTTTAAAAAAAGATTTTACTTATTTATTTGACTAAGAGAGAGAGAGATCACAAGTAGGCAGAGAGGCAGGCGGAGAGAGGGGGTGGGGGGGAAGCAGGCTCCCTGCTGAGCAGAGAGCCTGATATGGGGCTTGATCCCAGGACCCTGAGATGACCTGAGCCGAAGGCAGAGGCTTTAACCCACTGAGCCACCCAGGCGCCCCTAATATTTCAATTTTAATGAAGAAAATTAAGGCCAACTGATGTCCTTCTCTTTAAATTATTATTAAGTTCACTCATGTTTTACTTCTATACTCTCAATTTTACTAAAAGGGTAAGCTCATTCACTTTGACATTCAGTTTTGTCATTTCCTGTGCTTTCAAAAAAGGCAGCATCAACTTTTTCCTGTAAGAATTTGTCCTCCTTGGCTTAAATGTTTTCAAGTTCCTCTGGTGGTTAAAACAAAAACAAATATAGAAGGAAACCAATAACTCTCCCAAAATCTAACATTCAAAAACCTTCAAGGCCTCGGCTCCCTTATCTCTTCTGTTGCAATTTTGTTAAAGGAAAGAAGTTCTGAACACCAACTCACCTTCACTCACTTTTTAAATATTTGCTTTCTGGATTAAATCTTCCCATATGTTGCTGCTAAAAATTCTATGTTTTCTCATCAATTTATTTAGTTACATTCATTTAAATACACCACATTGTGTTGTCCTCATATATATTTTACTTCCAAGCATTTGACGTCGTTGCTCTTCTCTTCGTTGAAACTCTCTGCTCTTGAATTCACTATTGTTCATATTTTTCTACCAATCCCCCAACCTGTCTGACTGATATTTATCAATCATCTTCTGTGGATCCTCTCCATTAAATATTTTAAGTTGCATAGTTAATTTCTTTCTTTTACTAATCAGTTTGTTTTGGGGCTTTTCTTTTTCATAGATTTTCTTCTACCACATAAATATAAGTGCTTTTTGTTCACATGGGCAGTCTTGATATTTCCAAATTTACGGACACTCTTTCATGGAAATATTGATCATTTAAGTGAAAATTATTAAAATAAATTTGTTATCCTATTCTCCATGTATCTTTTTCCTCCAGTACATTGTTCACATATTGATGGTTCATTCATGCTAAAAACCTCTATACGAATTTCAGGAACTTTTCCTTCATATGCCAATTAGTTATTTGGTTTTTTTAGTTTTGCTTGTTATCAATGGAAGATTTGTCCAAGAAAACCAACAATGCAAGCATACACTGCCTGTGGTAATGAGTCCAAAAACACGTGTGAGTCATAATCATGTCCCTGGTCTCATGGGAAGGTAATTACAAGTTTACATTATTTAACCACTGTCCTGATAACAGTGGTTAATAGCATTGTTCCATAATAGCATTGTTTTAATTTTCGATATCCTGTGTAAGCAAAATCTATCATTAAAAGGGCATTTTTCACTAGATACAAATGTGTGTCTTTTTCTTCCTGAAAGCTTTTATTAAACAAATGATTACTTTTCACAAGAAGTAGCCATGGAATAAAAATTTTCCATACTCAGTTTTAGCACCAGAGATATGTAGAGTGTACCCATTTTTTATGTTAAAGACAAAAATTCATTTTCTCACTTTCAGGTAATTTAGGTCTTTTATGTTTGTTGAATTCAAGAGAATTTGAATTTTAAAATTTAAAATTTTCCCACCAATTCTTAGTAATATATTATGAATAATTTTAGTAAGTAATTTTTAACCATGTTGACATGCTACTCATAATTTATATTTTGAAATATAGACATATCCTTTTAAAGATTATAATATCTCATAGAAATCGAATATATATTACTGAGTAATATGTAGTATATTGCTCAAACAACGTTAACCTATGAAAACATTGACCTTAGTTTCCAGGGAGCATTTCCAGGGAACATTTCCATGTTCCAGGGAACATGAGATGGGATATACTGATCCAAACTGGCAAATACTGACCTAAAGCAGAGAGACATGGGTTTCTATATGAGTTTGTCATGATTATTTTTCTACTTTAACAGAACATATACAATTACATTGATATAATTTAAAAATACAAATAAAAAAAGCTAAGAAAAAAATTTGCTTTCAATGGAATTAATCTCATAAACTACTGTCTCGTAAATTATTTTTTAAAAGATCTAATTTATTTGACATAGAGAAAGCAAAAGTAAGCAGAGCTGCAAGGAGAGGGTGAGGGAGAAGCAGGCTCCATGCTGAGCAAGGATCCCAACCTAGGGCTCAATCCCAGGACCCTGGGATCATGACCTGAGCCAAAGACAGATGCTCAACCAACTGAGCCACTCAGGTGTCCCTTACGAATTATTTTTTCAAAAGACTATGATTTTCATTGTTATTATATAGGAAAGCAATTGATTATTGTGCATTGATTTTGTATCCTGACACACATTACTTAATTGCTATATGAGTTCTAGTAGTTTGGGGGTGGAGTCTTTTGGGTTTTCCATATAAAGTATCATGTCATCTATGAAGAAAGAGAGTTTGACTTCTTCATTGCCAATTTGAATACCTTTCATTTCTTTTTGTTGTCTGATTGCTGTCGCTAGGACTTCTAGTACTATGTTGAACAAGAGTGGCGGGAGTGGGCATCAATTGCTTTCCTATACACTAACAATGAAAATATGGAAAAGGAAATTAGGGAATCGATTCCACTTACTGTAGCACCAAGAACCATTAGATACCTGGGAATAAAACTAACCAAAGAAGTAAAGGATCTGTACTCGAGGAACTACAGAACGCTCTTTAAAGAAATTGAAGAAGACACAAAAAGGTCGAAAAGCATTCCATGCTCATGGATCGGAAGAATAAACATTGTTAAAATGTCTATACTGCCCAGAGCAATCTATACTTTCAGTGCCATCCCGATCAAAATTCCACCAGTTTTTTTCAAAGAGCTGGAACAAACAATCCTAAAATTTGTATGGAACCAGAAAAGACCCCGAATTGCTAAGGAAATGTTGAAAGAGAAAAACAAAGCTGGGGGCATCACATTGCCTGATTTCAAACTTTACTACAAAGCTGTAATCACCAAGGCAGCATGGTACTGGCACAAAATCAGACACATAGACCAGTGGAACAGAATAGAGAGCCCAGAGATGGACCCGCAACTCTATGGTCAAATCATCTTTGACAAAACAGGCAAAACTATTCAGTGGAAAAAAGCCAGTCTCTTCAATAAATGGTGCTGGGAAAACTGGACAGCTATATGTAGAAGAATAAAACTTGACCA
>CM052798.1:122369402-122403270 GCA_028533885.1 Nasua narica | reverse complement strand
ATCAACAAGACAGTAAACAACAAATGCTGGAGAGGATGTGGAGAAAGGGGAACCCTCCTCCACTGTTGGTGGGGATGCAAGTTGGTGCAGCCACTTTGGAAAACAGTATGGAGATTCCTCAGGAAATTAAATATACAGCTACCCTATGACCCTGCAATTGCACTACTGGGTATTCACCCCAAAGAAGCAGATGCAGTACAAAGAAGGGCCACATGTACCCCAATGTTCATAGCAGCAATGGCCACAATCACCAAACTGTGGAAAGAACCAAAATGCCCTTCAATGGGCATTTTGTGGTACATCTATACAATGGAATATTATGCCTCCATCAGAAAGGATGACTATCCAACTTTTGTACCAACATGGACGGGACTAGAAGAGATTAGGTGGAGTGAAATAAGTCGAGCGGAGAGAGTCAATTATGGTCTCACTTACGTGTGGAGTATAAAGAAAATCATGGAGGGCATTGTGAGAAGGAAGGGAAGGGTAAATGGGGGAAAATTGGAGGAGGCAATGAACCAGGAGAGACTATGGATTCTGAGCAACAAACTGAGTGGTTTGGAGGGGAGGGGGTGGGGGGTTGGGTGAGTCTGGTGGTGGGTATTGAGAAAGGCATTGCATGGAGCACTGGGTGTGGTGCATGAACAATCAATCTTGTAACACTGAAAAAATAAAATAAGCATATTTAGCGGGAAAAAAAAGACTATGATTCTCATGATTAACTAAGACAGTCATTTTATTTTTGTAACAATTTTGGTTATATCTATATTAATACACAAAAATGTCCTGTCATCTCTAGTTTGTATAATTATTGTAAAAAATGCCTATTTCCACAGTTCTATAAAGTTTTATATTTGGAAAACTCATCCCTATTGTTAAATGATAGAACCGACTGCCATAAATATAAAAGCAAATTAACATTTATAAAATAGAATTAAACAGGTGTGTATTATGTGTGTACATGTGTTTCTATATAGATATATAGATAGGCATAACTTATAGACATATGTATTTATGTGTACATGTGTTTTTGTGTGTAATCATATAAAATACAATTAAACGATATAAGAGATACTGAAATGGTCTGCCTTATAATAGACATTGAAATGGTTTGCCTCATATGTAGGGTCAGCTATTTGTAAAATCTTACTCTTAAGTATTCACACAAACTGTCATGAATTCCATTTAGTTTATACTCTTATCCCAATTGTCTTACTCTAGTGTGATGAAAGAAGAAGCACTCTTCTGTCTCCTTGTCCAGGTAGGTAATTTCCTAATTTCTATCTGTACTATACCATATAAGGGAATAAAACCTCAATATACAACATATTGCTGCTCATAAGTACCTTAGAGCTCAGTGTAAGTTTAATGAGATAATATGATAAAGTGGAAAGAGCATTTTCTACGGAGAATAAAACCTAATATGATCTGAGTTAACACTTCCAGCAGTATAGCTTTAGGTATCATATATATAAGGTATATTACTGGGGCCGGATAAAATCTTAGGTCCTCCCTAGCAACAAAGTCTGAGCTTAGCATGTAAGGATCAGTATAAAAGGTCTATGAAACCCTTAATGAAGGGAAATTTAAGGACTCCTAGACAGTGGAGGATGTGTAGTAATCATCAACCTTCCCAAAAGTCCTTTCCAAATAATATGAAATATTGCACAAACCACGAAAATTCTATGCAAAATTACACCCTCATCATTATTTGAGGACAATGAATGCCAAAACTGCAAAGTAACTGTTAGTAAAAAGAAAAAATTCAAAACCCCCTGGATTTTGGTCCAACAAGTGCCAGCTCCCCTTCTACTCTCTGTAGGCTTTGAGGTAAACAAAGGCTGAATGACAAAAAACACAAGGAAGACAAAGAAGGGACATAAGTAAAGAGTCCTGTGGGACAGCTGGAAAAACCACCAGAAATATTCAAAATATCCTAAAGTTTAAAATACTAAAAAGTAACCGGAAAAGTCAGAGCACAGACTACAGAGAAGGGATTTCAAAGTAGGTGTTATTTAAAAATAACAGATGCCATTGTAAGGACCAGGCATACAACTTAAAGGGACAGGTTTAGCTTAAAGGGTTGGATGAGGTAAAAGATAGGACTCTAAATAGATAACTTCTATGAAATTAAAAAGGCAAATATGAAGGAAAAGTATCCTTTAGCATTGAGGTAAGTGGTGGAGGGAAAAAGAAGTAAAAAGGAGAGATTTAAAATCTTGCAAGGCAAAAGTAAAAAAAAAAAAAAAAACCCACATGCACACTCACACTCAAAATTGAAAGACACAACCCACCCAGTGCTACCAAAGCAAAATATAAGAAAACAATTAACTCTGTTAACGTACCCTACTTTTTCCAAGTCTTACAGAAAATGACACCATTAAAATGAAGATCTAGTGAAACTGCCCAATATCTTAAATGAACAAAAGCATTGTGAAGAAAATATTTTTAAAAATCAGGAAAAAAATTCATATAAGTCAACTGAGTAAATCTATTCTGAAAACAACATAGAAACATTAAAAAATTATGAATCTACACTTTACAGAGAATTAAACATATTAAGTAAGCAATTGAGGATATGAAAAAAACTCATTGAATAAGACATTTAAAAATTAAGCACAGAAATTTGAAAAAAATGAAAAAATTGATTTAAGTCAGAAGAAAACATGCAGAACATGACTAAGTTATCTCAAAACAAAAAAGTAAACTTTAAGATGCCCAAGAGAAAATAGATTCAAATTAAAATTCAATAAAAATACAATAAATAAATATAGAACAGCGTAATGAAAATGGCATAATGAAGCCAAAAGCATTAGAAAGTAGTAGAACTGAAAGACAGGAGGAAAAAGAATAATATTCACATAATTGGAGTCCCTGAAAAAAAAAAATTAAATACATTTAGAACTATAAAACAAGAAAACTTTTCAAGGCTGGAAAAAAATGTGAATCTACACATTGAAAAGGCTTACCAAACACTTGAAAAAAATTAATCCAAAGCAATCAATGTCCAAAGATTTTCCAGTAGAACTATTACATTTCAAAGATAAAGTTAAAATCCTCAAGGTTCCCAGAGAGAAAGATCAAAGATTTCACAAGGGCAAAAAAATTAGACAAGCATCAACCTTGCAAAATCAATATGCAAATCAAGAAACCAATAGTGTAGTATTTTTTTCCTAAAACTCAGTAAAAGAAAGTTCGAACCCAGGAGTTTATGTCTACACAAGATGTTCTTCAAAATCAAGCATATTAGAAAGATGGGCTTAGGGAATTTTGCACCTATTAGTCTTTTTATTTTTTAAGATTTTATTTATTCATTTGAGAAAGAAAGTAAGCGAGAAAGAGCACAGGAGCAGAGGCAGAGAGAGAGTGAGAAGAAGAGGGAGAAGCAGGCTCCCCACTGAGTAGGGAGCCCAATGTAGGGCTCAATCCCAGGACCCTGGGATCATGACCTAAACCGAAGGTAGACGCTTAACCCTTGAGCCACCCAAGCGCCCCTCTATTAGTCTTTCTCACAGAATCTACTGGAGGATGATGTTATCCAAATAAAGACTGAGAAAAGTTTTGCCAAAAGACTAATGGTGAGCATTTAATAATGTATAAATACATTTACAAAGTGACAATTTAATTGTAAATAATACAATTTAAAAGTGACAAGGATGAAGGTGGACAATTAATGTTATATTATCTAAGGAGAAACAATGCAGCTAACCTAATGGATGAAAAGAAAGAATAAAACAGAGAAAAGGTCATTGTATAAAGTAAATGAATAATTTAAAAGATATTAAATGGTCAAGTAAGAAAACAGCACCAAAGGCATCAATGAAGATCGAAATCTAAAGGTATCACTCCAACGAAAACATACACCTTCATAAATACTAAGAGTTTAGAAAAAGAGAGACAGAGACAGAGAGAAGAATATCAACCTAGTTTCAAAAAATAGATTCTAAAAATAATGGTGAAAGTTTGGGAAGAATCAGGATTTGCATATCCTCAAAGTTTCTCAATGTATAGTTACTAATTACAAGGGGAGAAAGAGTAATTTTACATTGGAGAAAAGCCAGCAGACATCGCATTAATTAACAGATCAAGATAACCACCCCTAGTTATAAGGCATAGTGATATAACTCCTTTATAAAATTCACTGAAGCTATAGCATCAATTCTGTGCTATTTTTACAAAATAATGCATAATTTTATTCCCAAACTGAGGGGCATTACAACATAATTGAACAATACTCTTCAACCCAAGTGTGTTAAAAGGGCCAGAGTCAGGAAAAGCAAGGTAACAGTGAACAACAGCTACAGGTACAAGGAGACCAAGGAGAACTTAAAAGACATAATGCACTATGTGATGACCGATAGGATCCTGCAAGAGAAAAATGGCAATAGTGAAAAACTGGTGAAATGTGGGTAAATCTGTAGTTTAGTTAACAGTATTACATTAATGTTAATTTTCTAATTTTGATACCATATTTAAATAAATAATTTTTGTAAGGCTAAAATTATTATAAAATTTAAATTTTAAAAATTCATGGAGAAAATTAACACAAGTTTGGTAAAAAGCTCTTTAAGAATGACGAGAAAAGGGACGCCTGGGTGGCTCAGTTGGTTGAGCAGCTGCCTTTGGCTCGGGTCATGGTCCCAGCGACCTGGGATCGAGTCCCACATCGGGCTCCTTGCTCAGCGGGGAGCCTCCTCCTCTCTCTCTGCCTCTGCCTGCCTCTCTGCCTGCTTGTGTTCTCTCTCTGTTAAAATAAAATAAATAAAATCTTTTAAAAAAAATGACAAGAAAATAAGTGATCTAAGCAAGGTATCATTTCTATAAGAAAGGGGAAAATTCAATAAATAAATTCTATTCTTAAATTTAATCTAAGAGTTAAAAAGACACTTTGATAATTAGACCATCAGGTAAATACTAGTTTATGAGTCTGCCCAATTTGAGAGTAGGAACAAAATCCAATATTCTACTTAAATTAATTACAGATAAATCCATCTTTGTTAATCTTTCAAAAGCCAGGGCCAGCGGTGACATCTAAGCAGGGCACCCCAAATCTGGATAGAAGCCTATATGGTGCTGGTCCCTGTTTCTCTTCTTTAATACATTCTCCAACCTTCCACTGTCCTCCCCCTAGTATTACCAACATCACCAATGGCTGGCAGTATTTCCTGAATTCACCCAGATTGCAAGAATACCATAATGATTTTTGACACAGTGACTTGGGGTTGTTGTCGTTCATGATTGGACATGCAGTGGCTTAAGGACTCTGGGTTACCACTGGCTAGTCTTGAGCTAAAGCTACTTCTGTAAGACCATGAAAAAGGCTCTTTCAGCTCCCTGTTCCAACCACAGCCCCACCTCTGGTCTAGAAGACCCTTAACAGGCAGGGCACACAGGTCAGGTGCAGCACCTGAGATACTGATTCCACCATATCTGACTAAATGGCTCCTGGAACCCGAGGGTTTCTTATGTTATTATTTCCCATCCAAAGACAAAGCAAATATGCCTGTGGCTACCAGTAATGAATGAATATATTTGTCACAAATGTGATGATTTACCAAGTGTTACCTAGGAACAACACTGAAACATAAAAATTCCCAGTTTGCGTGCTCTCCAGTTTTAACATTTGATTTCATTCTATACCAAAGAAACTTCTTCTTTAGTACTTGGAAAGGACCAAGGAAGAGCCTTTTCTCCTTCAGTGTTCCTGATAATGATTTTCAAATGCTGGCATTTATGCATGAGCAGAAGCCACTTTTCAAAGGATAATGTAACTGAATTCATCATCTTCTTTAAGTGACCTTTAAGTGATTTTTGGTCTTGCCTCACTTATCTATCTTACTTCTCGGTTTTGTCATTCTCTCCCATCTTCTGAGATCATTGAGTCAGGGCCTCAGGTTGACCCTCTTCAAAGAAAGATGCATTTATATTAAGGTCTTATGTGTTTTGGATCAAGACTTCTTCAGAGCTTGCTCCCACAGAAAATTAGAATACATCAGTTCTACAATTACTTTTTTAAATCCTTACAAATGTAGACTTTCCTATTTCTCAGGTAATGACCTATATAGATATTATTTGATATTTTAATATTTTTCCAAAGAGTAGTATATTTTTAAATAAAGATTTCCAAATTCCCACTTTTACCTAAACTTAATAAAGCAAAGCAGTACTTAGAGAAAGCTTATAAAACATAATAGTTATATGTCTTTCATATATGTATTATAAGTTAAGAAAATTACCAAATGTGAAACATAAACCATGAAATGTAGAAGAGAATTTTTAGAGTCAATTTCTTATCTGGAATTTCATACTTAGACCATCAGAGTGGTCTGATCAGAGAAGGCTACTGATCTAGAAGAATAAAAACAAAGAAAATCAACCAACAAAAATCTTTGCTGCCTTTGTAAAGCTTTCTCTCTCTCTTTTTTTTTTTGAGATTTTTTTTTTCAGGGGGGTAGGAGCCGAGGGAGAGAGAGAGAGAACTTTAAGCAGACTCTGTGCTGAGCATGGAGTGGGCTCATCACAGGGCTTGATCTCATGACGATGAGATCATGACATGAGCCAAAACTAAGAGTCAGACACTTAACCAACTGAGTCACCCAGGTGCTCCAAGTAATGCTTTTTTAAAGTTCACATTATACATGCATATATTTATATGCATAAATGCATATATTTACATGTTATATATATATTCATTCTGTACTAAGAAAGGCAGTATTGGACTGTTACTATTCCAATAAAATTACAGATAAATAAATTACTATCATTTTTATAATCATATAGTAGGAAATACTGACATAAAAGAATATAATAAAGATATATACATAAAAGGATATATAAGGAGGTATATAAATATATATATAATTATACAGTAGGAAATACTGACATAAAACATATATAATTATATTGGAGGAAATACTGACATAAAAGGAAAAATTGATATAAAAGGATATATATTACCTTACCAGTAAAAATCCTTTTATTTTACATTTAGCACAAATAAAGCCTTTTATATAACATTATTAGGCATGTAAATTTAAATTTGTGAAGATGTTTTTCAGGGTTTATATAGTTATTCGTAAATTATCTATTTCACTTTGTATCAGTACAACCTTTAATGTTAATAAAAATACTATAAAATCACATTCTCAAGAAATGAGTCCTTTTTTTGTTATACAGCACATTCTGAACTAAAAAAATTTCTAAAGTCAATGAAATGTGATGGTTATTAGAGAAATTACAGGGTTGTAATTTTAACAAAATAGAGCATTACAGTATAAAATATAATTAGCCCGGTATTTTAAAAGACTATAATTTTTTCTAGATTTATATGAGTCCCAAAAATTTTAAACACATGAAACTAAAATAAGCTTTATATGTGTGTGTATAAATGTGTTTGTATTTATATCCATAATGACAATAATTGTATAAAATATTCACTTCACTAAATTTCAACAAGTGGTTCATTAATTATACAATTTTTGAGTGTTATACTTTCCCTAGTTTTTCCTGTGTGCCTTTGTGAGGGGGTGTGTGTGTGTGTGTGTGTGTGTGTGTGTGCGTGTGAAGGATTTTGCTTTTAAAAAGTCTGTGCATTAGGTTCATTTAAATTTAAGCTTATAATAGGGTTGAAAACATTATGGCTAACTTACTAGGTGTCAGTCATTTTGCTAGATGTTGACAAAATAGGCTAATGTAATGGTTCCTTATTTAGAGGGGTACACAGTCTGATGGAGGATACTTTCATGTATGGGACTGAGTAAGGTGCAATATACTAAGTGTCGGGAAATCCCAGACGGAGGACTAACTTACATTGTCTGGGGAAAGTGGATACTCATTTTCAAAGGAAGTGACATTGAATTGAGCTATTTGCAATATGCTTTACTTTTTACCTCTGAATTCTATATTACCTCAACAAGGGCTCCTCCAAACCTAAAATTTTATAATTCTGTAATTCCATTTTGCTCCATGCCTTCACAGTTTTAGCGCTAGAAGATACATAAAGCAGTAACACATGATCAGACATCTCCTTGATGATTAGCCTCCCACATATTGGGAATTTATTACAGAGTATCAGCCAAGTAGATTTCTGATAGCAGGAAACTGATAAACTCCTCTAGGGAAATTATTTTATTGAGTCTCCTTACTTAACATATGGTGAAACTGGGTACTAAAGGGATGTGTTATTTTTTCAAGGTCACAGAGTTAAAGGGTGACAAATCAGGACTAAAATTCAAATATTTAGACTGAAGAGTTTGAGTGTTTCGCTTAGTTTGGTGTTCTAGGTTAGATCCACATTCCACTAAATTTCATCTAGATTAGAAAACAGAGGAGTAGCCTCTCTCCAGTATGTTTGCTTATTGTCTTCATTAATATTTCTAGAGTCATTTCAGAGAAAAAGAATGATCCACATATGAGTTATATAGACTGGATATTTGCAATATCATTCATTCATGTTTTTATTAGTGAGGTAATGTTTTTGCCTTTCATTCACAAAAATAAATATTATTTAATATTCTCTGGTCTGATTCTTTTATCCATGAAGCAATTACAAGTATTAAGGGGCTTGAAATATTTTACGTATTCTTTTTAGGCCATACATTCTTATTCATGATTCACAGAAGAGGAACTTGAGACTCAGAAAGGTAAAACATCATGATATTCAAAATACTACACACCTTGTTTGTTGGGGGGCCCTATCCTTGCTTTATGCTGCTGCCCAGTTTCACTAACTGTAAAGTCTAGAATATGAATCATGTTCTTTTTGATTCTGTGCTCTACTTCCCATTGTTTGGTTCTCTATGGTACCCATGGAGTTGAGCGGATTATTCTTCTGGTCACAAAAATGAAAACTTTTCACTCAACAAGTATTGCTCACCTAACCACAGGGGTCTAATTTCCATAAAGATGACAACAGATATCTCTTCTAGCATACAAAATAATCGTAATTTAAAATATGGTTTCCCAAATCTTTAATTAGTTAAACCTTTACCAACTATGCTTTCAAATTTTCTTTATAAGATGGATTTTCATCTTATAAATTCCAAATCATTAAATATAGCAAATATACAACAAACTGAGAATGAAAATATAATTCTGAAATACTGTGAACAGGCAGCAAATCGAAACTTATACAAAAGTCAGTTAAATGCCTTTGACAGCATCTTGAAGACTGATGAAATCATGCTCCATCAGTTCATAAATGAGTGGGAAATTCCAGATCGATGGTCTTTCCCTGAAACACCTTGCCCTGGGCCTACAGACCAATTCTCCATCCTCTTACTCTCAGCAGAAACTACTTTGTTAACTCCAGCTGCCTGAGGGGAATTTCAGGTAGAGAAGCATTCACAAGGCAGTTCTCATTAGTTTGCTTTCCAGTGTCTGCTATGATGCATGTTATGTTTTTGCACTTTGGAATGAAGAGAAGGTGGCTATTCTTTCCACTTTCTTTCTCGGGTTGCTAAACAGAGAGACAGAGAGGTACTGAAGCAGCAACACAGTGCAGAGTACTCAGGTCAGGTCCACTGACAGTGTAGTGCTGGAAAAGCCACAGAACCTGTCTGGGCCTCTAAATTTTTAGATAGTTCCTAATGCTTCTAAAAGTCTATGTCTTAAGTATGGCCTAACTTTGAAAATTGAAACCACAGACCTGGACTTCAGTGCCTGCTCTGCATTTCTAAGACAGCTCTGGACACAGCAGGGAAAGTCCACACAGTAAATATAATAGTTACTCTGAGAAATGTCATCTGATGCTTGCAAAACTATAATCAAATACAATGAGCATTCAAATATTTACATGAGTTTGAATCAATGTGTAAGACAGAAACCTAAAAACCTAAAACCTACAAAGTGGTCTTCCTAGTAAGTTGTAGAATATCCTAGGTTCAAGCTTTATTTAGAACTAATGATTAATGCAAGCAGGAAAATAAAGTTAACAATAATAATGCTAATAATGAATAATTCTGTCAGGCTAAATTCTCATTACATTTTCAGGACTTTCAAGACAAGTTCAAGTGGCATTAACATGATAAAATTGCTTAATAATCCTGTAACTGTTGTAACACAATATGTCTATATCATTGCCACTTTTAGCCTTTTTAAATGTCAGTAAAAGGAATTATTTTTCCTTTTAATTCAATGATGTTGATATAATACTTAATCATATTCTATTACTCTGCAACATCATATATTTCCTCAGCCATAATTTATCAAAGATAAAAGTTGTGAATTCCATACCATTTTACTAAAATTACAATTACTGTAATATTTAAGCAAGATGGTAAAGCGCTATTGAGAAAAACCACCAAATCATTTATTATGTTATGTATTTACTAACTCTTTCTTGTTACATATTTCATGTAAAAACAGCCTTAACATTTTTGCTAAAAACTGTATTAGGTTTCTGGAAATATCCATAGATATCATTTTGGAAAGAGCCAGTCATTTCAGTAAAAATAATAAAGCTACTCATCATTTAGAAAGTAACTTTAAATAGAAAATCTGAAAAGATTCTTATCTCATTGATATCCTTAAAATCTCCTTCAGGATAAGCTAACCAGCAGAGCATGACAGAGTCGTGGAATCATTATGCTGTACACCTGAAACTGATATAACATTGTGTGTCAACTATACTTGAATTAAAACGAAATAATAAAACCTAGAGAAAAAGCCACTGGCATTGGATCTACGGGTCAACAGAAGATCCACAGAACAAGTGCAGTATGAGAAGGTCCAAGACAGAAGCCCAGGAAAAATAAAGAGCAACACACATCCCGACCTTGCCTTCGAAGATTAACAACCTGCAAATTTACCCAGTGGAGTGAAGGCTATCTAGTATCTATCTCTACCCAAAGCCTGATCAGTGACTGGGATGCTAAATATTATAAAAGAGGGAGGAACCAAGGAGGAAAGCAATTCTGTCGGCTGGTGAGAAGAGGTAAAAGAAAGTTTACAGAGGACATGGGACTTGGGTTGTATCCTTGGAGGCCAGAGAAAGGTAAAGGGAGGGATCTCAGAACTGATACTGTAAGTCAAATGACGTTTTCAGGTATCTGAGACACGGATCTGAATTGTACATGTGAAGGTATGTATAGCACACTAATTTTCAGGAGGTTGGGCTGGCTCACATAGAAATTTTTATTAAACTGTGAATTGACTTAAAAAAAAAAAGTATAGCTAACCAGGTATGAACCCAGGAACACCTTTGAATTCATTTTTTCTGTCAAAGAAGAAACATTTCCAAGAAGTAGTGACAAGACAACACCACTCTAGGTTCCTCCAGGTCACTGGTTCTCAGTGTGGTCCGAGGACCAGGAGCATTAGAATCACCTGTGAACTTATTAGAAATGCAAATTGGGGTGCGTGGGTGGCTTAGTCACTAAGCCTCTGCCTTCTGCTCAGGTCATGATTCCCAGGTCCTGGGATTGAGCCCTGCATCGGGCTCCCTGCTCAGCAAGAAGCCTGCTTCTCCCTTTCCCACTCCCCCTGCTTGTATTCCCTCTCTCTCTGTGTCTCTCTCTGTCAAATAAATAAATAAAATCTTCAAAAAAAAAAATGAAAATTATCGTGCCTCATCCAAATCTTCTAAATGAGACAATGTAGTGGTGAGCTCAACAGTCTGTGTTTTAACAAGCCCTCCAGGATACTGATGCATAGTAAAAGTGGAGAACCACTGATCTATGTATACGTGGGTTTGTTTTGTTTGGTTTTGTTTTGTTTTTAAATAGACTTTATTTTTTAAAGTAGTTTTAAGTGAAACCATATGATAACTGACTCTCTGCTTGACGTATTTCACATAGCATAATCTCTTCCAGTCCTATCCATGTTGATAAAAAAGTTGGGTATTCAACTTTCTGATGGAGGCATAATATTCCATTGTATATATGGACCATATCTTCTTTATCCAATCATCTATTGAAGGGTATCTTGGCTCTTTCCACAGTTTGGCTATTGTGGCCATTGCTGCTATGAACATTGGGGTACATGTGGCCATTCTACGTGTAGAGCATAAGGAAAAACATGAAGGACATTGTGAGAGGGAAAGGAAGAGTGAATTAGGGGAAATTGGAAGGGGAGATGAACCAGGAGAGACTCTGGACTCTGAGCAACAAACTGTGGAGTTTGGAGGGGAGGGGGTAGGGGGTTGGGCGAGCCTGGTCATGGGCATTGAGGAGGGCACATATTGCATGGAGCACTCGGTGTGGTGCATGAACAATGAATCTTGGAACAGTGAAAAAATAAAATTAAAAAAATTAAAAAATAAAGCAGTTTTAAGTTCATAGTAAAATTAGGCAGGAAGTATAAAAGTTTCATATAACCCCTGGCTTCACAAATGAACAGCACCGTCTCCCCCCACCAACATCTTGCACCCAAGTGGTGCATTTGTTACAGATGATGAAACTTTTTATATGATTTTAAGAATAAAAAAACTGTTTTCCTTTGGAAATCATATTTTTGTACCTTTAGAGTTTTTCTTTAAAGATTAGTTTAAAAATAATTCACTGGCATATTCATTGTTCCTATTTGTTCATTTCATTTGCTAGTTAGAATTTATATGGTGTTAAAACTGAACTTTTAATGATCACTTTTTGGCATATAGTGCAGTAATGATTGTAAAGGATTCACTGGGGCTTTGTGAATTGATGACATCCCTCACAAGATGCTTTTTCCTTGTAGCATCCCATAGCAACCAAAAGGGAAGCAAAAGCAATTAGCAAAAAGCAAAATCAGAAAGCAAATAGCTTTAATGAACTAAGGTGTTATTCTTATAAAATTTTAGAGTTATGTTTTTAGTCAGAATCTTCCTAAATTATCATATACTCACTTGAACCTATGTGCATTCATTACTTGTGGAGTAGCTATAATATATGCATATTCTTGTGGTATTTAGTATATTTTAATTTGTCTGATGTTCAAATTTTAGAATTTCTAGTAGGTATCAGACATTATGCCAGGTAATGAGAAGAAACACAGTTCCAGAGGAACTCTTCAACAACTGTCTCACATGTTAGGGATGTCTGGCTGCCTCAGTCTAAAGAGCATGTGACTCTTCATTTTGGGGTCTTGAGGTCAAGCCCTATGCTGGGTGTAGAGATTACTGAAAAAATACGTTAAATATTTTAAATGTTTCTTGGTTTGCATCCCTCTTTGCTTTTCTCCCCCTTTGTTTTGTTTCTTAAGTTCCACATATGTGTGAAATCATATGGTATTTGTTTTTCTCTGTCTGGTTTATTTCACTTAACATCTAGTTCCATCCATGTCATTGCAAATGCCAAGATTTCATTTTTTTTTTTACAGATGAATAATATTCCAATACACACACACACACACACACACACACTTCTTCCTTATACTTTTATCAGTTGAAAGACACTTGGGCTGTTTCCATAATTTGGCTATTATAGATAATGCTGCTATAAACATCAAGGTGCATGTATCCCTTCAATTTAGTATTTTTCTATTTTGGGGGTAAATACCTGGTAGTGCAGTTACTGGATTGTAGGATAATTCTATTTTCAACTTTTTGAGGAAATTTCAAACTATTTTTGAGTTTGCATGTAACCAACAGTACAATAGGGTTCCCCTTTCTCCACATCCTTGCCAACATCTGTTGTTTCTTGTGTTGTTGATTTGCCATTCTGACCAACATGAGGTGATATCTCCTCATAGTTTTGATTTGTATTTCCCTGATGATGAGCGATGTTGAGCATCTTTTCATGTGTCTGTTGGCCATATGTATGTCTTATTTGAAAAAAAGGTCAATTCTTCTTCTTCTTCTGTCTTCTATCTATTTTTGATTGGATTATTCATTTTTTGGGTATTGAGTTTTACAATTTCCGACTTCAATTTATATTACAAAGCTGTAGAGATCAAAACAGTATGGTCCTGACACAAAGATAGACACATAGATCAATGGAACAGAATAGAAGACCCAGAAACGAAACCGCAGCTATATGGTCAATTAATCTTCAACAAAGCAGGAAAGAATATTCAGTGGGAAAAAGACAGTCTTCAACAAATGGTTCTGGGAAAACTGGACAGCAACATGCAAAAGAATGAAACTGGACCACTATCTTACACCATACACAAAAATAAATTTAAAATGGTTGAAAGAGCTAAATGTGAGACAGGAAAGCACGAAAATCCTAGAGGAGAACACAGGCAGTAACCTCTTTGACATTGGCTGTAGCAACAACTTTCTAGATATGTCTTCTGAGGCAAGGGAAACAAAAGCAAAAATAAACTATTGGGACTACATCAAAATAAAAAGCTTCTGCACAGTGAAGAATAATCAACTAAACAAAAAGTCCACCTAGAGAATAGTAGAAGACATTTGCAAATGACACATCTGATAAAGGGTTATATGGAAGTGTTGAATCACTATATTGTACAACTGAAACTAATACTACACCGTATGTTGACTAACTGGAATTTAAATAAAAACTTTAAAAAAGGGCTAGTATCCGAGATACATAAATTAAGAGGTACTTTTAAAAGTGAAGTAGATGCCACCTCTGATATCTATGCAATTACTCAGAGCCAACCTGTATTAATTGTCAAGATGACATACACAGCCACCATACTTAATTTTTTCTTATACTCACAGATTTGGTTTTTTTTCCTTTTCCTTTATATTTTTTATGTTTTACTAATTTGTGACTGTTAGTATCAAGTTACACTCTAATAGTGACCATTAGTTACAATATTAACCTATTTATATAATCTTTAGTTGTGTTTTTATCTTATCAACGGAAAACTAACACAAGAGAGGCAGGAAATACTTGTTTCCCAGAAACCTTTTGCATTTGTTTTTGTTTGTTTCTCTTCCCACTAGATTATGCACTCCTTATTCTCTACATTGCACTGTATTTGTTCTTTTGTTAGCTGAAATGATCAAACTAACTGAACTCAGTTCCTATTTTAGACACATGGAGTCAACTTTCTCTCTTCCAGTCTTGGAGAACTCTTTCATGAATTGATGCTGCCGTGTTTAGATACATCATAGGAGTGTAAAAGAAGTGAAAAAGTTTTTCTAAAACTTGTAAAATAATTATTTAGAATCTCACATTCCAGGAGAATATATTCTCTCATATACGTAGAATGTAAAATCTCTATTTACAAAACAATAATTAGAACTCAAAAATGAGAAGAGTAAGAACAGGTTACAGAGATAGTGACTGAATCAAAGATAACCTTTTGCTTATAAAAAGAGCATGCCTCATATAATCTGTAAAACAATGAATTTAGTGTTGTGTTCACATAGAGGTATTTTTAGTTAATTAATTCTTGTGACTGCAATCTTTTTTATATTATTACTTTATTTTATTGGGATGATTCTGTAATGAAACAATATGAGATGGAGAAAGGGAAAAAGATGGTCAAGGCAATGTTCTGGGGGGTTTTTGTTTCTGTTTAATTTTAGCTTTCATAAAGCTAAAAGAACCATTAATGAAGGTCTGTTTATCACATTACTATTTTATTGCTTATCTCTGATGCTCAGAAAGGTTTTTAGGAAATATGACAGAAGAGAATCCTGGGCAGAGGATTTTAAGTACTGACTTTGAAAGGACACTTTGCTCTACCAAAATTATATGTCCTTTGTTGGAAAAGTCAGAAAATTTCCACTTTACAACCTCCACTGATGGCTTAGATTTTTGTTTCTGGGTTAGGGGCAGAAACACTAGTTTCTAAGGCATTTGGGTCTAGGTGTAATGTAATAAAATTGCAAGCTAACATTATCAATGTAGAACCATCTGAAATTCTTATGGGGTATGTTCAGAATATAGAGTGCCTAGCACAATGCTTCTGGTTTCCCTTGATAGAACATGTGAACAATTATTTTGTTAGAGGGTTCCCTGTGCATTCTAATTGTTTGACTACTCTAGCAGGGTTGCTCTAAATTAATTCCATGCTCTTTTATGTTCTTCTAGTTCAGAGGTCAGCAAACCTTTTTCTGTAAAGGGCCACAAAGTAAATATTTTAGTCTTTGCTGGTCATATGATCTCTGTTGCAACAACTCAACTCAATCTCTCAAAACACAAAAAATAGTCATAAACAATACAATAAATAAATGTTGGTATGTTCAATGAACAAAAATGTATTAATTAAGAATGAAACTGGAATTTCACGTACTTTTTATCTGTCATGTATACTACTTTTCTTTTTCAACATTTTCAACTACTTAAAACTGTAAAAGTTATTTTAATCTTTTGGGTTGTACCAAACCAGGGAGTGGGATGGATTTGGTTCATGGCCCATCGATTGCTGACCCTTACTCTAGTCAAACTTATGTCACACTCTGACCCGATTTGATTTACCATTTCCAAACTGCCCTATAATTTACCATTTTCCCACTGTCTCAGGAACTGTGCCCTTAATCTGAATTTCTTTTTTGTTCTTTATCATTCAATGAATAAATGAATGAATGAACTAACCCATTGAGAAAAAATATACTCATAATGGTATGAATAGTTAACACATGCCAGTGGCTGACTCCAGAGCTGGAAAGTATGTTTGTGCTATCTGATTAGAATGCTGCTATCCCAGAAGAGTCCTCATCTACTGCTTTGTAGAGAAGTATTATTGAATTTATGTTCATTCTCTGTGTTTATATGCAAGTTAAATTTCATTAATACAACAGCTCTCTCCCAGTGGAAAATGCTGAGAAAACTGTGGAACAAAGAAGAGTAGAGTTCAAAACGAATTAGTCAACGGATTTGAAATGATGCACTGCATTGATTTGTCTCTTAAGTTCTGAGGACCTATCAATTTAATTCTTTCAATGTAGCAAACTGCTCTTTTGCATTATTTTTCAGCCTTTCCACAGGGAAAAACATAGCAAGTATGTGCGAGAGAAAAAGAGAGATTAGACTTTAATAGCCTACATGCCTTTTTAATTCTTTTATTTTTCTAAAATAAAGGAGAACAATAGTATATTTCTGATGCTTTATCTCTGTTGATTAATGCTATTATATTCTTAGTTCCTTTCTTTCTCAAATCATTTCCATTTGATAAGATTTTTTTCTTTCTCTTATATTAATGAAATAAGTATTAAGGATATTTTCTCTTATTCCTCAGTAAATATTAAAAATACATTGAGACAGAGAAACATTAACCTTTGTTGGAATGTCTTATCCGTGCGTATACTCACTGTTATACAACCAATTTATGAAAGTGGTCTAGTTTCCTAATAATGCTTTTCATGCATCTAGAATGCTCACAGAAATGCTGCTGTGTTCATAAAATCTTGGGAACATTTCTTTGCTACATATATTTGGATAAATAGAAAACACAACAAGCATCATTATTTCAAACACCTAGCAAAGAAAGTATTCTGTGTCCTTCAATGATGTACCCTATAGACAGGTTGAAAATGCTCTCAAAACCTCATTCTAAATGCCCTGTGCCCATATGATTGCTTCTAAAAGACAAACATTTTAGTTAAACCTTTTCAAAAAGCCAGGAAACAAATTATACCTTTCTCTCCATAATGCCTCTATAATTGTGTGAATTTCAGTGATATATTTATATACTTCTCTGTGTGATGACTTGTCAAAGAGAATAAAGTCCTTATCATGCCTGATGTATGCCTAAAATAAAGATGAGGTCACTAAAAGGGTTTAAATAAGGCCAAAATATGAATGTCTTAAATAATTTCTAAACCATCAGACAATGCCCCATCCCTTCATGAAACACCCTAGGAAAGCAGTGAAAAGGCAAGGTTTATAATTATCCTCTTCTCTACATACACCACCCCCAAATATCATCATCACAAATCATTTAGAGGAATGCCCCATCTCAAGACTAATGGGGGAGTGATGAGGTACAGGCTTTACTCATTGCCTAAGCTCTTCCAGTTCACCTTTTATCTCCTTCTCATACCTTTTGTCTCTCCCCTGAGTTTTTATAATTCTGCTTTGCATCTTGCTTCAAAAGCTTCCTTAAATGTATTTATATAATTTTCTAAAAATAGTCTCAGAGGGGAAGGATGAGGGAGATGGGCAAAATGGGTGAAAAGGAATGAGAGGTACAGGCCAGTTATGGAATGAATAAATCAGAGATGTAGGAGATAACTCCCTATAGCATAGGGAGTTAGGGAGTATAGTCAATGGTATTTTAATAGCATTGTATGATGATGGATGATAGCTACAATTCTGGTGAGCGCAGCATAATGTATAGAGTGTCCAAATCACCACATTGTACACATGAAACTAATGGGACATTATATGTCAAATATACTTTGATTAATTGATTAAAAACCAAAACCAAAAACAATTGGACACAATTTTTATCTTCTCTTTCTTTTTTATATTCTTCATCTGCTATCCATTTTTCTTTTACTTTCCTTTTCTTTTTTTTTTGTAACATTTTACAATCTTATATTGATTTCTGCTCACTGAACTTTACTTACATATGTAGCACTTAGGTAGATTTCTTTTTCTTTCACTGTCAAATGTAAGTGGTCAATTAGTCAATTTGGGCTGCTATAACAGAATGCCATAGACTGGGTGGATGAAACAACAAATATTTATATCTCACAGTTCTGGAGGTTGAGAAGTCCAAGATGAAGGTGCCAGGAGATCCACTCTCTATGAGAACACACTTCTGGGTTTGCAGATCTTTGTCTTCTTGTTGGATCCTCCTATGGCAGGGAGCAGAAAGAGAAATCAGGCTTTACTATCTTTTCTCTTGAAGGCACTAATCCCATTCATGAGGGCTGAATTATCTTCCAAAGATCCTACTTTCTAATACCATCATTTTGAGGGTCAGAATTTCAATTAATGAATTTGGAGGGATGGAACACAAATATTCAGTCCATTGTACAAAGAAACTGAAAACTACAAAATTCAAAGGAAAATTGAATACATAAGAATAAGAAAAAAACAAATAAAACAAAAGAGAACATCTAATTCTGAAGGAAACAAGTCTAGGGAGTGAAGCAAAATATAAGCCTAAAAAGCTGATTAATATCCTGAGTGAGATTAGAAAAGGGTCCTGATTACCTATAAATAAATGTCATAAAAAGTAACAGGCAGAATTTTATTTATTATTGAAGTATAGTTGACATAAAATGTTCTATTAGTTTCAGGTGTACAACACAGTGACTCAACAATGCCATACATTGTTCAGTGCTCACCACAATAGGTGTAGTCATCATTGTCACTATACAGCATTACAATATTATTGAGTATATTTCCTATGCTGTACATTTCATCTTTGTGACTTATTTTATAACTAGGAAGTTTGCACATTTTAATCTCTTTTACCTGTTTTGCCCATCCCTTCACTCACCTTCCTTCTAGCAACCACCAATTTGTTCTCTGCATTTAGGAGTCTGTTTGTTCATTTATTTTTTTTAAATCCTACATATAAGTAAAATCATATGGTATTTGTCTTTCTCTGTCTGACCTATTTCAGTTAGCACAATAGCCTCTAAGTTCATCCATGTTTTCACAACTGGCAAGATCTAATCCTTTTTAATGGCTGAGTAATATTCCATTATATATGTATACACCACGTTTTCTTTATCCGTTCAGCTATGTATGGTCACTGGGTTACTTCCATATGTTGGCTATTGTAAATAATCCTGAAATAAGCATAGAGATGCATATATCTTTTTGGGTTAGTGTTTTCTTTTTCTCTGGGTAAATACTCAGTAGTGGAATTACTGGATCATATGGTATTTCTATTTTTAATTTTTTTGAGCAGCCTCTATACTCTGTTCCACGCTATACCAATTTAAATTACCACCAACAGTGCATATCAATTCCCTTTCCTCTATATTCTCAGCAACACTTATTATTTCTTGTCTTTGATACTAGCCATCCTGAGTTGTGTGAGTGTCTATCTCATTGTGGTTTTGACTTGCATTTCTCAGAATGTATCTAGTGGCCATTAGTATGGCTTCTTTGGAAAAATGTCCATTCAGTTTCTCTGCCCATTTTTTAAAAGATTTTATCTATTTATTTGACAGAGAGAGAGAGACAGAGAGAGAGGGAACACAAGCAGGGGGAGGAGTAGAGGGAGAAGCAGGGAGCCTGATGCGGAACTCAAACCCAGAACCTGGGGATCATGACCTGAGCCGAAGGCAGCCACTTAAGTGACTGAGCCACACAGGCGCCCCCTCTGCCCAATTTTTTTTTTTTAATATGGAGCGCTTGAAGAATTTGCGTGTCATCCTTGTGCAGGAGCCATGCTAATCTTCTCTGTATCGTTCCAATTTTAGTATATGTGCTGCCAAAGCGAGCACCCTCTGTCCATTTTTTAACTGGATTATTTGTTTCTTAGGTGTTGAGTTTGAGAAGTTCTTTACAGATTTTGGATACTAACCTCTTATCAGATACATCATTTGCAACTATATTCTCCGTTTTAGTAGGCTGGATAGGCAGAAAAATTTAAAAAGCTCTTTAGAAGCTAGAAAAAGAAGTGTTGAGGAAATCTTCCAGAATAAGAACCAACAGTCATGGAATATATGGAAGGAAAGATAAAATACCTAAAAGTTTCAATTGAGGCATCAAACATCTAAATAGTAAAAATTCCAAAAAGAAGAAA
The DNA here is from genome assembly GCA_028533885.1 of Nasua narica. Classification (NCBI taxonomy): domain Eukaryota; kingdom Metazoa; phylum Chordata; class Mammalia; order Carnivora; family Procyonidae; genus Nasua; species Nasua narica. The sequence continues at coordinate 122,382,723 of CM052798.1, read as the reverse complement.
AAGAGTAAAATAAGGAAAGTAATGACTAAATAAATTAGTAAAAGAAAAAAACATGCTAAAGACAGGTGCTTTTAATTGCAGGAGCCCATCAAATGGCAAGGAAGATGACTGAATAGAGACCCACACCTGACAAATCACAGGAAGAATTTAGGATGCCAAGAAGGGAGAAATAATTCTAAGTAATTTCAGAGCAACATATAGGGAAACCACAATGACAAAAAGATTCACACTATTATTTCACCATTAAAAATGTTTATTAGAAGGTAATTGCATGAGCTCTTTAACATTCAGAGGTTAAAATGATTTTAAACAAAGAACTCTATCCCTCCTCAAATTAGTAGTCATGAAATCAAAGATACTATAAGGCAAGTCAAGTATTAGAAACTTTATTTCCCTAGAATATTTATGAAAACATAGCTTAAGGACGTACCTAAGTAAAATTAGCTTGAAAATGAATAATAACATAGACATCAATTTCTTAATTAAAACTTTCATGTATGAGCTTGTGTGTTATTAGTGGGTTTCTTTTTTTTTTAGGAAAAAGTATTTTTTCATAGATTTCCTTTAAGTGAACTAGTAGGCATTTTTCAAATGTGTGATTTTATCAGCGCAAGACTAGCATATTCCAGTATCAGAAAAATTTACTTGGGTATTCAAATTTGTGCTTACAACATGCGGTTTTAATTAGAGAACTAAAACCACTATGAGTGATATGGAATATGGAGTTAATTAGAGTGCAGAATTTTAAAATTGAATAAAAAACACAATGTGACGGGTTGGGCGAGCCTGGTGGTGGGTATTGAGAAGGGCATGCATTGCGTGGAGCACTGGGTGTGGTGAATGAACAATCAATCTTGTAACACTGAAAAAATAAAATAAACATATTTGGAAAAACAAAACAAAACAAAACAAAACACAAAGGAAAACTTTTGCTCTTGTATCTGGTGGTGGGCCTGAAGTTGCCACAGAACAGCAGGCTGGACATCAAGAAGAAAAGCCGCAATGAAGCAGAGGAGAGTGAGGATAAAATGGGATCGATGAAGATAAAATAGACACTGCGTCTTTTACTGTCAACCTTTTAAAAGAAAAAAGGAAGCAATTAGCCAGCAAAATTGAGTTTATTCTGCAATAGCAGAGGAATTGCAATTTGGGACGAGCAAACCATAGGCAAGCCCTGAAAACAAAGATGAAGAGCATCTTTTTATAAAAGAAGTGAGGAAGTTGGCAGGGGTTATTTTGAACAAAATTTCATTGTAAGAAAATAAGGGTTCGAAGTGGTGGCAGCTTCTCATGGGCTGCAGGCAAGGAAAACTTGCTTTTGCCAGGAGAGAGGAAATCTTTCTTCTTACTGAACTATGCAAGCCTCCAGGTGTGAGACATATGTGAGAGTTCTCACCTCATGGCTTCCCAACTCCAGTTTTGAATTAGGTTTCCTTAACACATTTTCACAAGTCACCACCTGCAACCTCAATGATGAGTGTGCATGCAGGAGCAGGCACCCTTTGCCTCAGCGCTATATGCCCACCTGCCCCAGGACACTGTTGAAGGAGGCAATCCAGTGGAATCTGGAAGAATTCTACCTGACTGCTTCCCAGTGCCCCAAAGTGAGAAGGCAGATCAAGGTCAAAAGAATAAATTTCAGTACCCCTAGGGCCTTCAGAGCAAGTGATGCTGTTTTGCCCTGCCTTCCAACTCTCACCCAACCTGGGACCATACAGTAAATTTGGGGGATAGTTTAACTTAGCTAGGTTGAACCAATAAACAAAACAAAAGATTTGGACTCTTAAAAGATATGGCACTAGGCTTAATAAATTTAGCCTAATGGAGGAAATAAGACATTGTATAATGTCTTATACAACTATAATATAAAATAGATTCTGATATGTCACACACTATTAGAATCTTATATCACAGTGTCACATGCCATTAAAGATCATCAGCTTCTTTATGAGTTCTAGAGAAAGATTTTTTATAGACTGAATTTATTTATATCCGATCTTTTTCAGTGTCAGCTTATGGTCTTTTCATCAACAAGCCCCTTTCCTTTGTGTGTGTGTGTGTGTGTGTGTGTGTGTGTGTGAATAGCAACTACTAAAACTACAGGAAGGATAGGTTAGACTCTGACTGAAATCTGACTTGTACAACATTTATGAGAAAATTGCTTTAATATATATTCATAACTCCCTGATATCTGGAAGTCACTGCAAACTCATCCATAAAGGACAAGGCGAAGGACACTGACTTGTGAGTCATTCATGGTAAAGTCCTGCTGACTGAAAGGAATAAGGTTTTCTTTTCTAAGTTATTGCCAGTCAAGGCAACAAATGGCTTAGCCTTGAAATTAAGCTTGGGAATCAAATGCCATAGTGCCAATAATTGGGATGCTTTTGGAAAGCTGGAATGTGAATTACCAGAGCTGAACTGTTCTTTTTTTTTTTTAAAGATTTTATTTATTTGACAGAGAGAGAGATCACAAGTAGGCAGAGAGGAGGAAGCAGGCTCCCCGCTGGGCAGAGAGCCCAACGTGGAGCTCGATCCCAGGACCCCGGGATCATGACCCGAGCCGAAGGCAGAGGCTTTAACCCACTGAGCCACCCAGGCGCCCCTGAACTGTTCTTAATAGCAGTTAAGGATTCTTTTAACTCCCCTGGTATGATTAAAAAATTGTTTATCTAAAACTGTAACTTAAAAATCACTCTTTTCAAAAAAATAATAAAAATAAAAAATAAAAATCACTCCTTTCTTAGGTTAAATTTGGTAACAGGTTTATTAAACATTTTGAACTCAGTGGGGCACAACCCCGAAAATCAATTAGTGAATTCTAAGTGACCGTAATGTGCTAAACTACATAGAAGGCAGTGCAGGTTATATGAAAATGAGTTAGGCATGACCCTAGGCCCAGAGACTTAAGCTTAGTAGAGAAAATAAACCATGAGTTGCAGGAATTATAATATAAAGCAGACCATTATATGTTGCAAGACTTAAAATCTTACATCCAAGCTATCATATGACTTTAAACATCATTAATTTCATTGAGTTCTGAAGAGAAGAGTTGTTAGAGGTTGAATTTATTAAACTCTTTCAAATGTTTATTTGTGGTCATTTTATCAAAGAAAAAGAAAGCACATAGAATCTACTAAAAGTAGACTGCTTCTGAATAGTGGCATTAAAAACTGGCATCTTAAAGGATGTGTAAGTAAATTTAACAATTCATTTGCTGAAAACTTTAGGCTAAATAACCTGGATACATTTTTTTTTTGGTCATCAAAGGAATTTAAGCCTGATAGTGGAAAAACTAATTAATGAGATGATCATCGATATCTCTAATGCGGTGCCTGTCATTAATATTTTAATACAGTTTTTTTTTATTTTGTAAAATTCCATATATTTAGACTAATTACAAGGAGGATTGTTGACATACTTCTGTGTATTTAACATATATCACTAAAGTCTTTCTTCTTCCTCCAAACTGCATATTTTCTGAATGACTTAGTTTTTAACCATTGATATTATCTTATTACCTATGTACCTTAAAGGACATTAGCAGATGAATCTCTCATCTTTGAAGAATGTATGTGTTACTCTTTTAGCAATTAAATTATGTAAATCTGACAGGTGCCTGGGTGGCTTAGTCAGTTAAGCATCTGACTTGCTCAAGTCATGATCTCAGGGTCTTGGGATCAATTCCCACGTCAGGCTCCACACTCACTGGGGAGTTTGCTCCTCCTCTCCCTTTCTCTCTCTCAAATAAATAAATAAAATCTTTTAAAAATTAAAAAAATTTATGTAAATCTTTGATCAAATTATACTTTTAATTATTCATTTTTCACTCTACTTCAGTTTACCTGTCTAAAATAAAAATAATTGTATTTTGAGTAAAATACAATGGATATTGAATTTTAATGTTACATCTGAAATTAAAAATCTATGTAAAATGTCATAACAGATTTTAAATTCTTTATAATTTTTATATTATTTTTTTATTAATATATAGGCATCAGTTACACTTATTTTTGGCATAGAAACATTCTATAATTTACTCCTGCTTTTTGTTTATGATTTTAATTATGATAATATTTTAAACATGAAATAAATATTTATTCAAAATGTTTAAAAATGCTCTTTATTTCTGTAAGTCTTACCTTCCATTTACTTAAAATTTTTTTTAAGTAATTCCTATGCCCTATGTAGGTTTTCATGTATGTCCTTTATTTGTTGAGGTATGTTCCTGCCATCTCTACTTTACTGAGAGTTTTTATCATGAATGGATGTTGTACTTTGTGAAATGCCTTTTCTGCACCTATTGAGAGGATCATATAGCTCTCCTTTCTTTTATTAATGTGGTATATCATGTTGATTTATTTGAACCACCCTTAAAATCCATAAATAAATCCCACTTAAAGATGGTGAATAACACTTTTAATATACTTTTGGATTTGATTTGCTAGTATTTTGTTGAGTTTTTTTGCATCCATCAGGATATTGGCCTGTAGTTCTCTTTTCTAGTGGAGTCTTTGTCTGATTTAGGAATCAGGAAATGATGGTCCCATAGAATGATCTTGGAAGCTTTCCTTCCATGTCTAAGTTTTTGAATAGTTTGAGAAGAATAGATATTAACCATTCTTTGAATGTTTAGTAGAATTCCCCTTGGAAGCCATCTGGCTCTGGGCTTTGGTTTGTTGGAGGATTTTTGATTACTGATTCAATTTCCTTGCTGCTTATCAATCTGTTCAAGTTTTCTATTTCTTCTGTTTCAGTTTTGGTATTTATATGTTTCTAGAAATTCATCCATTTCTTCCAGATTGTCCAATGTATTGGCATTAATTTTTCATAATATTTTTTAAAAATTGTTTGCATTTATGTGATGTTGGTTGTTACTTCTCCTCTCTCATTTCTGATTTTATTTGTGTCCTTTCTCTGTTCTTTTTCCTGGGGTAGAGGTTTATCAATTCTGTTAATTTTATCAAAGAACCAACTCCTAGTTTCATCAATTTTTTTTTCTTTTTCTACTTCCTTTAGGTATAAGGTTAGCTTTCTTAATTTAAATTTTCCTTGCTTCTTGAGTTAGGCATGTACTGCTATATATTTTCCTCTTTGGACCTCTTTTGATGTATCTTATAGGTTTTGGACTGTTGTGTTCTAATTCTCATTGATTTCCATTTATTTTTTAACTTCTTTGATTTCCTGGTTGACCCATTCATTGTTTAGTAGCATGTTGTTTAACCTCCATGTATTTGTGGTCTTTATAATTTTTTCTTTGTCACTGACTTCTAGTATCATAGCATTGTGTTTAGCAACAGTGCATGGTGTAACTTCAATCTCTTTGTATTTGTTGAGGCCTGATTTGCGACCTAGTATGTGATCTATTCTGGAGACTGTCCCACGGTGCATTTAAAAAGAATGTGTATTCTGCTGTTTTGGTGTGGAATGTTCTAAATATATATAAGTACATCCAGTCCAGTGTGTGATTTGGAGTCATTGTTTCCTTGTTGATTTTCTATTTAGATGATCTGTCCACTGATGTAAGTGGGGTTTTAAAATTCTCTACTATTATTGGATTATTATCAATGACTTACCTTACGTTTATTATTAACTGTTTTATGTATTTGAGTGCCCCCATTTGGGTAACTAAACATTTATAGTTGATAGGTCTTCTTGTTAGATTGTCCCCTGATTATATCATGTCCTTCTTTGTCTCTTTTTAGAGTGTTTGTTTAGCTGTCTAATTTGTTCCATATTAAGTACTGCTACTCCAGCTTTCTTTTGGCATCTACTTATATGTTAAATGTTTCTTTACCTTGTCACATTTTGAGGGGAAAGGTTAAACAGCTGATGGGGATTCAGAAGGGCACTTACTGGGATGAGCACCAGGTGTTTTAAGTAAGTTATGAATTATTAAATTCTACACTCAAAACTAATATTATACTCTGTTAACCAAGTGGAATTTAAATAAAAACTTGAGAAACTAAAAAAAAAAAAAATTGTTTTTCTACTCCCTCACTTTTAACCTGTAGGTGTCTTTAGGTCTAAAACGAGTTTCTTGTAGACAGCAGACCAATGGGTCTTGTTTTTTATCTATCCTGACATCCTATGTCTTTTGATTGGAGCATTTAGTCCATCTACATTCAGAGTAATTATTTTTATGTAAGCATGTATTGCCATTTTATTACTTATTTTGTCATTGTTTTTGAAGATTTTCTCTGTTCCTTTCTAGTCTTTGTTGCTTTGGTCTTTCTCTCCCACTCAAATATTCCCTTTAATATTTCTTGTAGGACTGGTTTGGTGGTCACAACTACTTTAGTTTTTATTTGTCTAGGAAACTCTTTATTTCTACTCTTATTCTGAATGATAGCATTGCTGAATAGAGTAATCTTGGCTGCAGACTTTTCTTATTCAACACATTGAATGTATCATGCCACTCTCTTCTGGCCTGCTAAGTTTCTACTGAGAAATCTCTAACCTTATGAGTTTCCCCTTGTAGGTTTAAGAACTTCTTTTCTTTTGTCTTTTTACTTTTAAGATTTTTTTTATCGCTATACTTTGCAAATTAATTACAATGTTTGGTATTGACCTGCTAGTATTGATTTTGATGGGAATTTTCTGTGTCTTTTGGATCTGGATGTCTGTTTCTTTCCCCAGATTAGGGAACTTTTCTGCTATAATTGGCTCAAATAAATCTACTTCCCCTTTTCTCTCCCTTCTTCTGGGAGTCTTATGATACGAAAGTTATTATACTTGATGGAGTCGCTGAGTTCCCTAAGTCTATTTCATTATCTAAGATTTTTCACAATTTATTGATTATTTCTCCTATAAATAGGATTTTCTTTATTTGGGTTCTTTCTCTTTTCTTTTTGATAAGTCTGGCTAAGGGTTTATCAATTTTATTAATTCCTTCAAAGAATCATCTTCTGGTTTTACTGACCTATTCTATTAGGGTTTTTTAATTTGTTTGTTTCTGTATCATTTATTTCTGTTCTGATCTTTATTTTTCCCTTCCGCTGCTGGCCTTTGGTTTCATTTCTTGCTCTTTTCTAGCTCCTTTAGGTGTAAGGCTAGGTTGTTTGAGATTTTTCTGCTTCTTGAGGTAGGCCTGTATTGCTATATACATCCCTCTTATGACTGTATTGGCTGCATCCCAGAGGTTTTGGACCATCATCCATTTTCATTCATTTCCATGTATTTTTATTTTCTTCTTTGATATCCTGGTTGACCCACTTATTATTTAGTAGCATGTGTTTAACCTCCATGTATTTGTGGTCTTACCAAATTTCTTCCTATGGTTGACGTCTGATTTCATAGCTTTATGGTCAGAAAAGACTCAGGTATGATCTCAATCTTTCTGTACTTCTGAGGCCTGATCTAATATATGATCTTTTCTGGAGAATGTCCCATGTTCAAGGCTTTTTAAATCTGAATGGTACTTAAATTGATTCACGTTTATCACGATTTGAAAACAAAGACTTTGGGGTAGTAATTTGTTAAGCACACATAAAATATATAAAAAAATTAAATTTCTTTAAAAAATAGTCCTGAATCATATAAAATGAAAAACTGTGTGGTTGATTTTTTTTTCTCCAGTTTTTGCCACTCAACATTGCTTTGTCATGAAGGCATCTTTTCTTACCACATGGGTTTTGGTATGAATAAAATAAAAGTAGATAAAGCGTAAAACTTTAGATGTTTATGTAGAAAATTAGAGATCTAAAATAACTAAGTATGGGGCGCCTGGCTGGCTCAGTCGTTGGGCGTCTGCCTTTGGCTCGGGTCATGATCCCAGGGTACTGGGATCGAGTCCCGCATCGAGCTCCCTGCTCTGTGGGAAGCCTGCTTCTCCCTCTCCCACTCTCCCTGCTTGTGTTCCCTCTCTCGCTGTGTCTCCCTCTGTCAAATAAATAAATAAAATCTTCAAAAAATAAATAAATAAAAATAAAATAAAATAACTGAGTATGAGTAGCTCAGAAGAGTGTTGAAAAGTGCTATTTTCAAGTATTCGAGAATATTTACATAAGAGATCAAAGGAAGAAATAAATTTAGCCTTATGTAAGTGAAGGTAAAAGTTATTTAAAAATTGTACATATTCAGCCATTGTTAGTTGTATTGCTATATTTGGATCACTTTTTAAAAAATAATAATTCAACACATGTCAGAAAACATTCTCTTGACTTAGGTATGTCACAAAACAGGTCACCCCTTGAGGCATTTATTAATATTAAAATAATCTAAAATTTTGACTTTTCTATCAAATAGCATAATTACTCTCTTTTTAAGTAAATTTCCTTACTAACCTTAAAAAGATTTCATATACCTTTAAATACCGGTGCAGTATTAATTCTTCTTTGATAAGTAAAAGAAATGTGTTGTTATCAGCAACAATACCATCTATAGAAGGTAAACCTCATAAATCTAAATGTTCTTGCAGTTTTATGTGAATTAGTTGGAAAAGTGAAAAATAAAAGAGAGAGAAATAATTCTGTACATGTTGTTATTCTTTTATCTTGATTTCTGAGACAGCTGTTATGTTATCATTCACCAATCAGCACCTTACCATGGATCTTCAAATCTAAAAGAAACGTTACATTCAGTGAACTAGCTGAAATCAAAGCCACTGATGTATAGCATTAATTATGTTGTTAACACATAATTTAGTTAATTTAATATTAACATTTATTATGATCTTGTTTCCTTTCATTACTTTGGAAATGCTAAGTGTTATTATTGATCATAAATTAATATCTAAAAGAATTTCTAACCTGATATTGTAAGAAGTGTTGATAGTTATGCTTCTAATAAGAAACCACTTTTCTGTTCTTGTGTTTTAAGAATATAGCACTTTAAAATAGATGTAATAAATCTGAAAACAAAACTGATTCTTTTAACATTATGACTTGCATTTCAAGACTTAAGGAAAAGTTCTCAGATTAATAAAATATCTTCCCTTTAAGCACTCAAGATACTTTACAATTACTCTCATTAAGTATTATATTTTCCTTGGGTGAAAGATGTTGGGTATTATGATGACATTTCTTTTAAGGTAAAAAAAAAAAAGTTACAGGGATTTTAAATGATGTGTTCTTTTCAGACTAAAAGTCTAGGTTAGAATTAAAATAAACCTCATCGACTTCCAGTTTCTTTTGTTTCAGTCCATTTAACTCTTGACACCTTGTAATTTTGATTATTGATCATAATTTTCTGGTATAATTATTTTTAGTAAGTTTTTTATCTTTCCAAATGATCATGAAAAATAAAACAAAGCTAAATTAAAAAAATCTTTATTTTGATGTATTATGGATAAAATTTTCACTTTCTGTGAATACAGATTTAAGGAATGGATTATATATAAAACAAAACTTCGATAATAGTTTAATTTTTTTTTTTCAAGAAAATACATCAAAGTTACCATTCTAACATCATAATGAAGTACTAATTGAAATCTATAGCACTGGTCATGGGAACTATTGTAGAGTTTATTCAGTAGCTATGAGTAAGGAGTAGAATTCTAAATTTGTACATTATATGAAACGAAAAAGGAATCAGTTAACAATGGCTTTGGTTTCAGGCTTTCTTGAGACAGTTATTTATATGATATTTCATACTTTAAAGGGCTTATTTTTTAAAGGGTTTAAACAAAGGTACAAATAATACTACTATTTTCTAAGGGTAGTGGGTACTTATAGAGCATTCAATCCCACAATTTTTTAGATTGAAATAATGGCAAGTGTAGTTTACGTACACTTTTTGAGTCATTTATCAGTCCAAGGCTGCACAATACTATAAAGTCCTTGACATGAAATACTATCAAGGAACTTGTACAGATATACCTATATGACAGGCAAACAAAATTCATCAGGTTTTATATATATTTCTTGATCTGGCTTCTGAAGGTTCAGATTAATGTGTTGTTTATATTGATATTTCTGAACTAAAGAATAAAAACAAACTTTGTGCTGCTCTTAAAATACAAAACAAACCAAAAATATCACACAAAACCCTTTTACCTTTACTTTTTAAACAATTCATCAAAAATATTGCTATTAATACTGAATTTTTCATGTGATCTCAGACCACTTAAATTCTATTATATTGGGTTTATTAATGTGGTCCTGCCTCTCTGTACTGTGATTTTACTAAAATGGGGGACTACCCCGGTACTCAGTGACATAGGTTGTTTTTTTTTAATGACATAGGTTTTCATACTAGTTTATCAAACGTCATTAGCAAGTCCCTGAATGACTGGTTTGATAACCAAAATTACACACTAATAGTTTAACATCCTAGTTTCTAGCAAGAATATATGTTTGCTGGTGAAGTTTTAATATCAAATATTCAGAAATTTTCTGCAATGCTTATTTAAAAGTGTTTTTCTTTTTTCTCAAAGTCACCATTACTATTTGTCTCTCTTAGACTTATACCAGAGAATAGGGTCAATGAATTCTAACCTTTTATCTCAAACTTGTCTGTAATATTTTAGTAAAGTAAATCTAAGATATCAAGATTATATATATGTTCTCACTAATTTAATTTCCTTTGGAAAGTAAAAGTTGATCATTTTGATCTTATTTAAATATATATAAAGTATATATGCATATATTTAATATGTATATAAAAACATAACACTCTAGCAACCTACTTGAGTTTCAAGAATGTGCATTTTCTTGACTGCTACTGAATTTGAGCACCATCTATACTGCCCATCTATTTAACAGGTTATGGTGTTTTTCTCATGAACATATAAGGTTCCTCATATATTACAACTATCAGTACTTTGCTTCTTGCCTTATGATTATTTCCACCGCTATCTCTAACTTCCCTATGTGTATATAACTTTTGCCAGACAAAAGTCATCCATTTCCAATGTTAATGCCCAGTGTTAGAGACCACTAATCATGCTGCTTTGCTGTGAATTACAGTCCCAGAAACAGCTTCCCAAAAGAGTTGCTCATAAAGCAGTATTTCTCAAAATATCCCATTAACTCATTTCCCTTGCTGAAAACATAGTAATATTTTTAATGTAAGTTTGAGCATGATGATCCATTTTAAAATCCCTCAATGGCTTTTCACTGTTATTATGATAAAAGCCCAAATTCACAATTAATCACAAATTCTGACTCAGTCTTGTCCCCCGATAATGCTCCAGCTTCTCACGGAAGTCTTTTCTTTACTCTCTGGTCTACCACCTGCTCTCCTCCCTTCAGCACCTCTTTTCTCCCAACTCCCTTATTTAAGCTCCCAACTTAAACTGGGAGCTTCTTTCTCAAAGAAGACTTACAGTCCCTCTGAAAGTTGATAAGTACTTCACTAAACTCTCTCAGAACACTCTCCCCACTAAAGCCTTTGTCTCTCATCCCAACTGGAATTGTTTAATTATCCATGCAATATCTTTTAGTGATTTTTGTTTATTTTAGACTAGGAGTATGAACAGGAACATCACCTGCCTTGTGCATTCTTGAGTCTCTTTTTTTAGCATGAAGTTTAGTACGTGGTCACCATTTAATTGAATAAATAAAGGGATATTCAATATTATGCAACAGAAGGCCAAATCAGATTAAGGAGTTTTCTCTATTGCAGGAATGTTGAAGATATTCAAACTTGCATTTTGACTTTCAAAGGGAAAGGCTATAGTATAACCCTACATTTCTTTGACTGCAATTCCAAAAGCCAAAAATGAAATCAAAACTGCTTTGCCATAACTGACTTGATAGTTAAGATCTGGCCTTAACTGAGGTGAGGTGATCTACAGGCTTTATTTGTGTCACATTCAGTATGAATACCCATAAACAGGGGAAGGGAACTGTCTCATATATAGTATATGAACTGCATTCCCTTTCAAAAATCAAAAAAAAAATCTTAATTTTAACTAACTCATCTCACCACTCAAAGTTTTAGTTAAGGTATTTTGGATCTGTACATAGAATTATGTAACCTTTGCACTAAATCATTTTTTCCCTAGCCATTCATCTTAGTATTTCCAAGAAGTGCTCCAGGAAATAAATTTTAGGGATACTGAAAAAAAAACTGAAGGATAATGTGTGGGGATGGAAGAAAGGTGGGCAGGATTGAAACAGGACCAGATTCCTTCAACTGCAACTCCTGAATCAGGGAGGTGGGTAGAATTAACCTTTTCACACAAGGTGGATTGACATTCTATTCCTGCTTTGATGATGGAGACACTTTTGTTTTTATTCTTGGTGATTTCTGGCAGGTTGTTCATCAATAACACCATTTTCTTGTATTATACTACATTTACCTTACTTGAAATGTTTTCATGAGTATTTCAAAGGGAAAATGTAGAATATGAATCAGTAACAGCTAGGTTTCACCATTTATATTCAGAATCTATTTAATATATTAGTAAGCTGATTTTCTGGTATATCGGCTTTGATAGTCATTGTTAATATAGTCTAACATAAATAATAGACACCTTATCAATAAGGTTATCTTTCCTTTAAAAATATCTTCTCTGTTCCAACTTTTTGATAGATACATTGAATTCTGTATTTCTTTATTTTTTCCAGCAAAAATATATAATAGGTATTATCTCCATGTTTACAGATAAGAAATTCAAAGTCAGAAAGACTGATTTTCCAAAGGTTGTTCTACATCGAGCTTCAGTTGGAACAGAGAATATTGTGACTTCAAAACCTATCTCACCTAAAAACACAATGATTTTTTCCCCATGTTAAAAAATTTATGAAATTAAAAAAATATTTAAGACAGAGAATATGCCCTAAATAACCTATTATCACATCCCATTGTAGATTAAGAGCCAAGTGACAAGTTATCTAATTTAAGACACAACACTATAAAATGAAACAGTCTATAGGTATTGCCATAGAGTATGGGCTCTAGAGTCAGTCAGACTACATGGATTTGAGTCCTACATCTGTTACTTACCACCTTTGCAAATTGGTGAAATTAATGTTCTCTTACTGGTAAACTGGGGGTAATAACTATCCCTACATCATAGAATTGTTTTTAAGATTAAATGAAATAAGGAAAATGTTTAAACCAGGACTAACACCTAAAAGTATTAGCTGCATTGTTAGGTTTGTTAATTCGGCTAGTCACTTAAGGCATATGAAAAATAAATGAAGTATCCATGACTATTTATTAAAGCAATACTATTTTATCTAATCTGAATACCTCTAATGTAAATTCAAAATTAGTAACATCAGGAGAAGGAGCAAGATGGCGGAGAAGTAGGAGGTTGAGATAGAGTCGGATTCCAGAAGTTCATCTAGATAGTTAATAAATCATTCTAAAAGCCAGCATACTCAACAGGAGGGAGAAGAGAGGAAGAAGAGCAATTCTAGGAGCAGAAAAT
>CM052798.1:122336227-122368902 GCA_028533885.1 Nasua narica | reverse complement strand
AGGATGTGGAGAAAGGGGAACCCTCCTCCACTGTTGGTGGGAATGCAAGTTAGTGCAGCCACTTTGGAAAACAGAATGGAGATTCCTCAAGAAATTAAAAATAGAGCTACCCTATGACCCTGTAATGGCACTACTGGGGATTTACCCCAAAGAAGCAGATGCAGTACAAAGAAGGGCCACATGTATCCCAATGTTCATAGCAGCAATGGCCACAATCGCCAAAATGTGCAAAGAATCAAAATGCCCTTCAACAGATGAGTGGATAAGGAAGATGTGGTACATCTATACAATGGAATATTATGCCTCCATCAGAAAGGATGAATATCCAACTTTTGTATTAACATGGACAGGATTAGAAGAGATTATGCAGAATGAAATAAGTCAAGCGGAGAGAGTCAATTATCTTATGGTCTCACTTATGTGTGGAGCATAAAGAAAATCATGGAGGGCATTGTGAGAAGGAAGGGAAGGGTGAATGGGGGGAAAATCGGAGGGGACAATGAACCAGGAGAGCCTGTGGACTCTGAGCAACAAACTGAGTGGTTTGGAGGGGAGGAGGTTGGGGGGTTTGGGCGAGCCTGGTGGTGAGTACTGAGAAGGACACGTATTGTATGGAGCACTGGGTGTGGTGCATGAACAATCAGTCTTGTAACACTGCAAAAATAAAATAAACATATTTGGGGGGAAAAAAAAAGAATAAACAATGGGGAAAAGATAGCCTCTTCAGTAAATGGTGTTAAAAAAAAGCACTGGGTGCCTCCACATGAAGAAGGAAGGGGAGAGAGGGAGGAAGGAGGGGGAGAAAGGGAGGAAGGAGGGGGAAAAAATTAGACCAATATCTTATACCATATACAAAAATCAACTCAAAATGGATGAGATTTAAATGTAACATGGGAAGCTATAAAACTCCTAGAAGAAAACATACATAAAAAGCTCTTTGATGTGCCAATTTGTCTTGGCACAATTTTTGGGTATGCCCCTGTAAGTACAGGTAACAAAAGCAAAGTAAACAAGTGGGGCTATATCATGTTAAAAAGCTTCTACACAACTATTGATGGAAATGTAGACTGGTACAGCCACTGTGGAAAATGGTATGGAAGTTCCTCAAAAAATTAAAATGAAAATACCATATAACCCAATAATTCTGATAGTGGGTGTTCACCCAAAGAAAGCAAAAACTCTAATTTGAAAAGATCTATGAAGCTCTATGTTTACTGCAGCATTATTTACAACAGCCAAGACATAGAAGCAGGCTAAATTTCAACAGACAAATGGATAAGGAAGATGTGGTGGACACACACACACAGAAATATTATACAGCAAAAAAGGATGAGATTTTGCTTTTTGTGATAACATGAATGGATCTAGAGAGTATTATGCTAAGTAAAATAAATCAGACCAAGAAAAACAAATACCTCATGATTTCACTCATGTGAAATCTAAAAGACAAAATGAATAAATAAAAAAATCAGTCTCATAAATACAGAGAACACACTGATGATTGCCAGTGGATGGGTGCTGAGGGGGGTAGGTAAGATGGGTGAAGGGGAGTAGGAGTTACAAGCTTCCTGTTATGGAATGAATAAGTCACAGGAATAAAATGTACAGCATAAGGAATATAATCAATGATATTGTAATAGCATCGTATGGAGACAGATGGGAGCTACACTTGTAGTGAGAATAGCATTTATATAGAGAAGCTGAATCACAACATTGTACATCTGAAACTAATGTAACATTGTATACTCAATAAAAATATTTAATTAAAATTAAGAAGGAAAAACTTCTACACAGCAAAGAAAATAAGGAACAAATTGAAAGGCAACAGAATGAAAGAAAATATTTGCACACCATGTATCTGATAGAGGGTTAATATCCAAAATGTGTAAGAAAGTCATACAACTCAGTAACAAAAAAAAGTAAAAAACCCAAATAAAAAATGTGCGAAGGATCTGTAACATTTTCCTGAAAAAAAAAAATACAAATAGCCAAGAATTATATTCAAAGGTGCTCAGAGAAGTGCAAATTACAATGAGGTATCATATCATACTGTTAAGATAACTATTACTGAGAAAACAAAAGACTCTAAGCATTGGTGAGGATGTAGAGAGAAGGGAACCAACCATACACATTAGTGGAAATATACACGTTAGTGGCAATGTAAATTGGCACAACCATTATGGAAAAAAGTAGGGAGATTTTTCAAAAAATTAAAAGTAGAACTACCATATTATCCAGCAATCCCACTGCTGGATATTTAAAGAAAGGAATTAAAATTAGGAACTCAAAGAGATACTTGTCCTCCTATGTTCTTTAGAATCTTATTCACAACAGGCAAGGGGTGGAAACAACCTTAATGTCAATGAACAGATAAACAGATAAGGAAAACACAGTATATATACACATTAAATGGAATATTATCCAGCCTTAAATAAAGAAGGATATCCTGCCATTTGTGACAATATGGATGATTCTGGAGGACATCATTCTACCTGAAATAACTCAGGCATAAAAAGACAACTGCATGATCTCATATATATGTGGAATCTAAAATAGTTATAGTCATAGAAGCAGAGAATAGAATGGTAGGTAGTAGGGTATGGGGAATGGGAGAAATGGAGAGATGCTGGTCAAGGGATAGAAGTTTCAGCTACATAAGATGAAGTACTTCTGGAGATCTAATGCACATAGTATAGTGACTATAGGTAACAATACTGTACCTTATACTTGAAATTTGCTAAGAGAGTATATCCTATGTATTTTCACCACACACACACACACACACACACACACACAAAGTAATTATGTGAAGTGGCAGATTTGCTAACTAGCTTGATTGTGGTGATTATTTCAGAATATATATGGATATCAAATCATTAATTTGTAAACCTTAAATATATACAACAACAAAAAAAAAGAAAATGTATTTAGCTGAGGGAAGAGCCCGGCTGAAATGTATAAATCATTTTAATAGTGAAGGAAAGTGAAATTACTGTAAAAAAAAAAAAACTAAGTCTCTAACTAACTAACTAACTAACTAAGACTAACTACCATAGTCTCCACCAAACACCACTTACACATATATAAATATTTTCCCAAGGGAGTCCATCCCAAGTCCTACCAAATAACTGTGTCCAGTTCAGAGTCCAGGATTTCTGGGTCTTCTATCTGGTCTGGATGTAGTTTCTTGTGGTCTGATTACCTAAAAGCAAACACACAAAAAAAGATTACTACAATAATTATTTCCATTGATTATTTATACTGAATGGATAATACACACAGTCACTGGTCACAAACAGTTATAAAATCTTGCTAGTAAATTATCGTGAAAACTGCCTATTTTGACAGTGGAGCAAGTTCCTTAGTGAACACATCTTCCATAATCTTGTTCTGTTCTTTGTAAGGGATGTCTTTGCTGATTGTTTTCCAAACCATTTGCTTTTACTCTCTGAATTTTAATTTTAAAAAAGAGACTGGAAAACAAATCCCCATAATAAGAGTATCACTGAAATGTGGACTGCATTATAAATTATTCTGAATGAGAAAGGGGGAAAAGGTCATTAGGGAAACACTGGTTCCTCTGAATTCTTTTGAAAGCACTATAAAACAGTAGGAGTAAAAAAACAGCTTTAAAAGTTAGTTCTTTTCAGAGAAGTTATCCCAAATTTGTTTCTGTATTTCAATTTTAAGCTTTCTCTTGCCCCAAATCAGGCATTATCAACACCATTTAAATTATAAAATAATGAATAATTTCTCTCTATTTTAGAAAAAAACATTTTAGAAAAAATTTCATTAAGATCCTACACAAATAGCAAAACTGTACAAAAACTACACAATGAAGGGGCGCCTGGGTGGCTTAGTCGGTTAAGCATCCGACTCTAGGTTTCAGCTAGGGTTGCGATCTCGGGATCCTGGGATCAGCTCCAAAACCCCTCAGGGCTCAGCACAGAGTCTGCTTTAAGTTTTCTGCCTCTGTCCCTCCCGCTGCTCCTACTCTTGCTTTCATTCCCTTCTCTCTCAAATAAATAAATAAATAAACAAATAAACAAATAAATAAATAATAAAATATTTGAAAAAAATTACACAATGAAAACTATAAAACCTATAAAACCTAACTAAAACTCATACAAAGCCATAAACAAGTTGTCAGATAATTTTAGCATGCAGAAATAGCAATGGAACAATGGAGATATCAAATTATTTCAAATTAAACCATGTTCAAACAATCAAAATCATAACAGAATTTCTATGGGCCTGTCCGGTGACATTTTTTAAAATTCATCTTGAAACAAAAATTATAAAAGTATGTATGTACGTATTTATTTATTTATTAAAAGATTTTATTTATTTATTTGACAGAGAGAGAGAGATCACAAGTAGCCAGAGAGGCAGAGAGAGGGAAGCAGGCTCCCTGATGAGCAGAGAGCCCAATGTGGGGCTTGATCCCAGGACCCTGAGTCATGACCTGAGCCAAAGGCAGAGACTTTAACCCACTAAGCCACCCAGGCATCCCTCTAGAAGAATTTAGAAACAGATCTATTTGAAGAAATTTTTGATAAAAGGGAAAGCAATACCTCCACAGTTAAGAAAGCCCCAGAATGTACAAAGGAGGTTGAAGACTTAAAAGAACAGATCTTAGTTGCAGAACATTAGGCTAACAAAGATGGGTGATTAATCAATTTTTTTTTCCTGACACACGGAAAATAATTAGTCATCTGGATTTAGCAGAAAATGCATAAACACCAGATGTTTCTATCCAGCTGTACACCACACAAATAATGTTATTAAAATACCTTAAATGGAATTAAAGAATTTAACAGGGTGATTCTACCTTTATATTAAGAATTTAAAAATTCCTGCCATAACAGTAGCATTTCTGAATTAATATGAATAGATTAATTCATGTTTTACACCATTAAGTTTTGAAAAGACTATTAACAGTTAATTCTTAGTGATCTATTTTTATTAGGTCTTCAATATATCTTATATTTAAGGTGTTTCAATGAGATAACATGAAGAGCCCTGAGAATAAAAATATGTAGATTACAGATTTGCCTGAAAGCAAATGCAATGACTTCAAATCAAAAAGAACTTTCTGAGTTTACAATGTCATATATTTAAGATCTGTATATACTAACACAGACAAACCAATTAGATGGCAGTATGATATATTCAAATATGATTTTCAAACGATATACCACCTCCTAGGAATGTGGTTTATGGATCATGATATATAACTGCCACCATCATCCGTAATGCTTTGAGGCATATCTCTTACTTTCCTAAAGTCTGTGAGCAACTCATTGCTAAATAGTAATTACAACAATCTGCTCTAGATTACTAATTTACTTACATATTCTATTCTTTTATTATCCTATGAATAATAGCTGATATTATATAATATACTACATATAGATTATACAACATACTATAATATATAATATAATATATATACATATAATATAATATAATATATATATACAACATACTAGTAATTAATTTTTAAAGTAAAAAAAATGAACACTTGTGACTACATCACTTAAATCAAAGACAAACCATAAGAGACTCTCAGTCATAGGAAACAAACTAAAGGTTGCTAGAGAGGAGAGGGTTAGGGAGATAGGGTAATTAGGTGATGGACATTAAGGAGGGCTTGTGATATAATGGGCACTGGGTAATGATGTACTAATATTGGCTAATTGAACATAATAAAAAAATAAAAATAAATTTAAAAGAAGACCGATGAATCACTGAACTCTACCTCTGAAACGAATAATACATGTTAATTAATTGAATTTAAACTAAAAATATAAATATAAAAATAAAAATAAATAATAAAACATAGAACCAAAAAAATAAAAAGAAATGCAAATAAGAAATGGAAATGAGAGGACAGGATGCCTGGATGGCTCAATCAGTTAAGTGTCTACCTTTGGTTCAGGTCATGATCCCAGGGTCCTGGGATTAAGTCCCATACCTGGCTCCTTGCTCAGCAAGTAGCCTACTTCTCCCTCTGCCTACCACTCCCCCTGCTTGTGTTCACTCTCTGACAAATAAATAAAAATCTTTAAAAAAAATGGAAATGATGCTCTGTGTCCTTCAGAAATATAAAGCACTAAACAAGTGAAAAAGGATTGGATGATATAAAGTCTTTTTTATAATAGTCTTTGTTAAGACATAATTGTATTACAACTTGAGGTTCATATATTCATTTAAATAAACACTAAAAAGGCTTTTAAGATAAATAAAAAAACATTATCAAAAACAATATACTTCTTAGCTTTGCTTGTTTTTCAACTTTACAATAATTATGCATACAGTATATGGTGTTTTGGGACTTACATCTTTACTCCATTATTTTTTACTCCATATATGTTACTGTATATTGTGTGGTTCACTTATTTTTTTCACCTATACTTTAGTACTTTCTGTATTGATATACAATAGACATATAATACCCTGGACATATTTAAAGTATACAATTTGATAAGCTTTGACATATGGATATACTGTTGGAACAATCATTTCATTGTGATAAAACAGGAATGACTCTCAGGGGGATGATCCAAAAACCATGGAGAACAATAGACTGCAGAGTCTCTCCTAGGAGCAGAGCTGAAGCTTAGATCAAGAAACATTCTCCAGTCCCAAAGTAGTAGAACCTGGCATCCTTAATGCAGTTGGATTTTATAATTACTATAGACTAGTGCTATATACTTCCAGGTTTTTTTCCCTTTGTAGATGGCAGTGTCTCTAGGAGATAAAAAAAAAAAACAAAAACGAACAACAACAACAACAAAAAAACACTGTTCATTAGTTGTGGAAAGCAGAGAACTTATCTTTTAATTTTATAGGTCTCCTGATCAGTAGGAGTAGCTTCCAAGAAGACCCACCTAGACCGGATACGCTAGTCAAGTCTTTAAGCCTGATACTATGATAGGATGATTATCTGAGTACCTTAGAAGACAATAAAATTTTAAATTTCTTTCATATTGCATTTGGGAGAAAAATGAGTATTTAGGGTCAAAGAATTGACCATGGTACACTGAATGCATTAATGGCCTCAGTTGCAAGTATCTCCCCACATCCTTGTCCTTTGTTGTCTAATTGTGTAGTATTCAAGTATATACTCAGCAACCTGCTGGAAGGAGCCAGATTCCTAAAGGAAGGGACTCGGCGAAGCCAACCTGTTCTGGCAGAGAGTACCCTAGCAATCCAGCCCTAAATTTAAAACTCTGGCAAATCTTAAATGATACAATACATAATGTACACACACAAAAAAAACCCTCAAGTTTTAAGAAAAAAATGCAGAAAAATATTTTCATGAAATTATGAAAAGCAAAGAATTCTTAAACAGATTATAATTTATATTAATCATAAAAGAAGTAACTGATGAATTGGATATTATTAGAATTAAAAATTTTTATTCACCCCAGAACACCCTTAAGATATTGAAAAATTAAGCCACAGCCTGGAAGAAGGTATTTGCCTAGGAGAAGGTGTTTTAATCTCTTCATTTATCAATAAAATGCAATAAAAATTAAAAGCACAAATATAACCAGAAACACTAAAAACAAAACAGAAAAATTTAGTCAATACTAAGTTTAGTCAAGGATCTGGGGCAATGTTCATCATGATTGGTGGGATAATAAATAGGAACAGTCATTTTAGAAAACTGCTTTTCTTGATTTATCTAAACTGATCATAGCATACTCCATGACACAGAAATCGCCTCTCCTAGTTACAGATCCACATGAAATTCACATTTATGTATGAACTAGATATGTAAAATATTAATAATATTACTCATAAAAATCTAAAATGTACATAATAAAAATGTCCATCAACCAAAAATGGATGCATTTTATCTTATGCATAAAATAAAATACAGCAATGACAATTATTAGGCTACTGACGCATACAACATGAATGAACCTCATAGACTATTTTTTGAATGAAAGAATGGATACAAAGTAATGTGGATTAAATTATTCCATTTATATAAATAGAAAAATATTTATATATTAAAATATTTATATTTATATATTTATATGATAAACAAAAATTTAATCCCTAATAATAGAAATCACAAGAGTGGATCTTTAGCAGTGGAAGTGGAAGCTCTTGGATAATAAAGGGAATTTATAAATTTTGGGGCAAATCTTTTTTTTTCCTTTTTTTTTAAATTTAAATCTAACTTGATATGGATGGCAGTTGTAAAGACTTGAGTTTGTGAAAATTGACTGAAATTTAGTGAAAAGACTAAATTTGTGAAAATTGACCGAAATCCATACTCATAGTTTCTGGGTTTCCATTCTGCTCTGTATGTTGTTCTTGAACAAATCAGAAAATAAACAAATCTGTTAATACTGTGCATTTACTATCTACAAGAACTTGGGCAATTTATTAAAGGGTTGGTTACAAATCAGTTTCCTCACCTTTATTTTTATTTTTTTAAAGATGTTATTTATTTATTTGACAGAGAGAGAGAGATCACAAGTAGGCAGAGAGGCCGGCAGAGAGAGAGGGGGAAGCAGCTTCCCTCCTGAGCAGAGAAACCAACTCGAGGCTCAATCTCAGGACCCTGGATCACGACCTGAGCCGAAGGCAGAGGCTTTAACCCACTATGCCACCCAGGTGCCCCAGTTTCCTCATCTTTAAAAAGTAAATATGAACATCTATTTCATACTGCTGTGAAAAGATTAACTAGGATAACGCATAAAAAGCACTTATTCTGATGAAAAATCACTTATCCTATGAAAATAGAGATGTTTATAATAGTAAAAATGTTATACATTCTTATTGAATAACACTTATTTTCTTCCATATTAAAATGTGAAACCTTTGAAATTCAACTTGATAGGAACATTAATGTTTAGAAACAACCATTCAATGAAATGTCATCTTATATTTTTGGGTACACATATTATCCTTCTTCCATATGAGGAAGGCCTGAGACTCTCATCCACTGTTCTACAGTGTATATGAGAGCACATTAGGAATTGCTGAGCGAAAGTGTTATACAGCCTATTTCTGTTAAATTTACTGACCCTAAAATCATCTGTCTTGAACTGAAATGCTCAGAATTGTCAGTAGTTAGTTTATTTATGTGATAATGAATGATGTACCATATAAGTTAAATCAAATAGATAGCATAAGCGGGTCCAAATTAGTCAAATAGGACCTTCTCTCTCTCTCCTACTTTTGGGGCATAATAAAATCAGCTTAGCTACTGAAAAGACTGATTGATGAGATGTGCTTTGAATCTCAGAACATAAAATCTGACTCTAGAAAATGAACCATATTAATTCAAAACTTAATGTATTCTTATGACACATTTTTTCTAATGACCTTAAATTATCAGCAAATATTTAGGATATTAAAAATATATAAACAATAACTTTTAAAAATCACCTGTGCAGGTACCATTTAGCTTATGATATAAAACAATATTAATAGAGTCAAAGATATGTTACGGCTACCACCTAGTGTATCCCCCTTTTTTATCTCTTTAGAGATAATCCCTGAAGTTCTTTGATAAGCATTCACATGCAACATTTTTACTTTCAGTAATTATATATCCTGTGTATATTATGTGTATATGCAAACATATATATTTGTATACGTCTGAATATGTGTAGAAAACTTTAAATTTATCATATATTCAATGACATTTACTGAGCTGAAAGCGTAAGTTGTTTAATTTTGCTTTTGGTTAGTTTTGAATTAGAACCGATTAAAGCTATCATTATCTGAGTACGGCTTTAGTCACACCTAATCCATATGACTACTTTTGAATTTTTATTCTGCTTTAAATATTCTGAAAGTATGAATGTATTTTTTACTTAAGACTGTTAAACTATTCATTTGAATTGAAGTGCTTGGTTTTCTATATTTATTATTAATTTCTTATTTCACTGTATTAGCATCCAGCAGTTCAAGGTATGTATTATTTCTCTGAGAAATATATTAAGGCTCCTTTGGATATAATACAGAATAATTTTAATAAATATCTCTATAGATACTTGAAAAAGTGTAATTTTAGCTTCCAACATTTAAAATTAAATACATCTCAATTATATCTGACTGTGCTATTGTAACTAGGTAACTGAAGAATGAGCATGCTCAGCACAAGAAAATGAGAGAAAAGTGCTAAGAGCAAAATTGAAATTTTTTCCCCAAACTATCTTCCTGATAAGACTCTATCAACATGCAC
The DNA here is from genome assembly GCA_028533885.1 of Nasua narica. NCBI lineage: Eukaryota > Metazoa > Chordata > Mammalia > Carnivora > Procyonidae > Nasua > Nasua narica. The sequence goes on along the minus strand of CM052798.1, from coordinate 122,358,686 downwards.
CCACCATCAATTCAAAGAGCCTTAGTTCCTCTGAGGGTTTCCAAATCTAGTTATGACAGTTCTAAGACCCATACTTTACTTTTCTCTATTTTTTTCAGAAATGATTTTGGGGAAGAAGCCTGCAACCAGACTTTTTTTCTCTTTTTAAATTATTTAAATTATTCCTATTTTTATTGATTTTTTATCAGTAATTTTAGTGACTATTGATATGTTCAGCGTTCTAGTCATGTTCAAATAATTTTAAATAATAATTTTCTAGAATATTACTTAGTTCTTTAGTTTTTAAATGTATTATCATTAATTATTCTAAACATTATTAAAACATTCTTACAATATTTAAACTGCCTCTTCTTCCACAGATAAATCTTTAAAAATATTTCTTACACTCTTCATTTTTCATCTTGTCCAGTAAGACTAAAAGTTGTCTATTTATTGGTATACCCAGAGGTATTTTTAATACATGATCTCTACTACTTGTGTGTGTCTTCTGGTCTGAGTTTTCTCTACCAAATCCTGGTTTAACTGAATTTCCAAACTTCTCTATCTTTTGGGCATTTTTTCTTGCTCCTTTCTAAAATTCCTGGACCAAATTTTTTAGCTTATTTTTATTTTTTTTAATTTATTTTTATTTATTTTTTTAAAGATTTTATTTATTTATTTATTTGACAGAGAGGAGAGAGATCACAAGTAGACAGAGAGGCAGGCAGAGAGAGAGAGGGAAGCAGGCTCGCTGCTCAGCAGAAAGCCCAATGCAGGGCTTGATCCCAGGACACTGAGATCATGACCTGGGCCAAAGGCAGAGACTTTAACCCACTGAGCCACCCAGGCGCCCCTCTAGCTTATTTTTAAACTTTCTTTATATTTCAATAAATGTAATTCTGATATAAATATTCATTTAATTGCCAGTCTAGTTGCCTCACATGTTTAAAATTTCATTATAAATGTTTCATAATTTTACTGACTTCAAAAATATAATTTTAAGTGTGATTTTAGCTACAAATCTGAAATATCTGGGCTATATTTATTTTTTATTTCTAATTTTTCTATCAGATTAGAAAATAGAGTCTGCATGATACTGTTTTTATGGAATAATGAATTTTTGCAATATTCTAAAAATGCTTTAAAAGTATGACTCTTTACTTGATTGCATTCAGGTTTGTGTATCATTCTATTAGCACAGTCTTATTAAGTGTGTTGTTCCTAAATTTTGTCTTTAATATTCTTTTTTTTTTTTAAAGATTTTATTTATTTATTTGAGAGACAGAGAAAGTAAGAGAGAGCATGAGAGAAGAGAACGTTAGAGGAAGAAGCAGACTCCCCGTGGAGCTGGGAGCCTAATGTGGGACTCGATCCTGGAACTCAAGGATCATGACCAGAGCCGAAGGCAGTCGCTCAACCAACTGAGCCCCCCAGGCGCCCCTTGTCTTTAATATTCTTTAATATTCTGTGGCCTGTTTGAGCTACTGATTTCAGAAACTTTTTTTTTCCAAAATACTCGACTAAGTTGCCTTCTATGATATTCCATTTATTTGTTTTTATACAGGTTGGTATTATGTGCTACATGCCACGTCAACTTAGAATAATACCTAAAAAGACTGGAATTAGACTGTGTGGTTTCAGGGCATCGCTCCACCACTTTCCAGTTATATGATCTTCAGCAGGTTACTTAAATTCTCTCTCACTCAGTTTCTTTATGCATAAAAGTTTAATAAGAAAACTTTGTTTGTTAAGTGGATTACATAAATGTAATGACATTAAATAATGCCTGGAATACAACAGGTGCTATATACAAGCTCAACCGATATTGTGTTATTGTATATATGTACACACATAAATATATATGTGTAGGTAAATATTTTATATGCGCATGAAAGCAAGGTCATGATTTTTATGTTTGATAAATTATTTCTTTTTTCATTATTTAACACTTTTTTCTCTATTAATTCTAATTTTTCAGTTTTACTGAAGTATAACTGATATAAAATACAGTGTATTTCATGTGTTCTACATGATTATTTAATAATATATGCAGACATTGTGAAAGGATTCCCACCACTGAGTTAATGAAAACAGTCATCACCTCATATGTTTACCTCTTTTCCTCTTTTTAGTGAGAACATTTAAGTTCTAATATCAAATTTCAATTACACAAAACAGTATTATCAACCATAGTCACCACATTTATATATTAGCTCCTCAAATCTTATAACTAAAGTTTGTATCCTTTCAGCAACCTATCCCTATTTCTCCCATTCCTCAGTCCTAGAACCACCAAACTACTTTCTATACCTTTCAGTTCAAATTCTTTTTTTAGTTCCACAAATAAGCAGTATCAAGTAGCATGTTTTTTTCCTGACTGGATTATTTTCCTTTGCATAATGATCTCAAGATTCATCCATGTTATCACAAATGGCAGAATTTCCCTCTTTTTTAAGGCTAAGTAATATTCTACTGTGTGTGTGTGTGTGTGTGTGTGTGTGTGTGTGTGTGTGTAATTAATGTAACAAAGCAGAGAAAATAGATGGTATTAAACATCAATATATATTAGTAACACTTATCCATATGCTTTTCTGTAAGTATGTTATACTTCAAATTTTTATTTTATTAAATGTTAAACTCTACACCATGTGAGTTCATCCTAGTAATGAAAACTCAGTCCCCAAAAACAAAACCATTTCATGTGTCATGTAAATTCCAAAGAATTATTTGTGACATCTGCACTGTTCGGTTCACAAACATTATAAGGATGAAATCTAGCCTTAAAGAAAAGAATCCAGATTACCCAGTGTTTGCAGAGCAAAGGAGATTTGAGAATCAGCGTGCTTGTGGTAAACAATAGCTTAGTTTTTTTTTTAATTCCTTATAGGAAGATTACTTTTGATGGGCAAATTGTGTAGACAATACTTGCACTGTCTTCCAGGACATTAGAAGGGCCTGTATTATAATTTCTGATTCCTTGTCTGTCTTCTTGACTTGAGAGGGAGGAAGAGAATGTGTCTTACTCATTGTTGTGTTGCAATGGTTCAGCAAGGTCCAGGTTTAATATACATTCTTGAATAAAATTTTAATATCATTGCATTTGCCTTAGAAAATTCTCTACCAGGTTCTAAGTGTTTTTTGAAATTATATGCTGATAATTCCAAAAATCACATTAGTTAAGACAAGTTAAACATGGTTGACATAATTCTAGCATGAGTACAGAAACAGTCTTCCTAATGCTACTGGTTTCTATCATGCTTTTTGAATATTTTAGTTTTAATGTGAACTAATATAAAAAATTACCCATGTCAATCAAATTTTCTTTACATCCTGCATGTTCCACTTTCAACAAGCAAACAAACAAGAATTTGAGAAAACTCACTAAAGTATTCTAAAGATCCAAGGGACAAGCCACTAAAGAATTCCTGAATAAGCATCTCATTAATAATCTTACCAATTTATTTATTGGTTAGTTCATTAAGTTTATGCATGAGAAATCCTGCTGTTCTTGCAAACAATTTACCAAAGTTCTTCTAATGAAGCACATTAAATTAGTAAGGCATTCATCAATTAAATAAAGCTCCACCACTTTCACAGATTGACATGAACTCTGAATGATTTACCTAGCCGCAAAATTGGGTAAATTCTAGTCCAAGTAAGTGAAACTTTGTTGTCTGTCCTTTATTATCATTTATCCAAAACTAGTTGATAAGATGTGGGCCAGCTCTATGATATCTAAAACATGCATTATACTTCAATTAATATATATGTGTGTGTGTGTGCATACTGCTATTAGTTATTGTGATTGCATAAAAATATTATTAAACAAAAATTAAATATTAATGTGGGCTTAGGATGCCTGAGGCACTGTGTTTTGCATTACATTTACATCATCATTTTGTAGATGAATCAACTGAAGCTCACCTGATGTAGTAATTTTATCAAGCTTGTGCAACTAGACAGGGGCAGAGCTGGAATCTGATTGCAGATCCATTCATTCCTTATATTTATTCACAGACAACATGATCTAGCAGCAATACCACCACTTTCAGCATTATTTTTCCCACAAAATTAACTAGACAATAAAATGCAGCTATTATAATACATATATGTGCAACTTTTTTTATTGTCTTAATACTTTTCCTGATCAATGATCTCCTCTTGAATGGTTAAATGTAACTGAAGAAATATAAGCTATTTCCACAGTAAGGGTGCATGAAAAGACTTCCTGATAAAACTCAGTCGTTGTTCTGCACAGTCTGAAACCTCAGTCTCTCCTATGGACACAAGATCAGGATGAATACCTTTGTTCAAAATAACTCCTATTCCTCCTTTTTTGTCTTTTACATTTCTACTTTTGATGAGGGAGCAGAAGGCAAGCTAAGGACAAAGCAGAAGCTGGCACCCTGCAACTTAATAAACCACCACTTTGCACCAAAGACGTCTCGAGAATTCTTTCTTGGTCATTGGCTCTGGACTCCATCCCACTGAAACTCACTTATATTCTAAAACTTCATCATTTGGAGCCCAATGTGGGGCTTTGAGTCTTTACATCTGGACTCTGAGCTGTGGTGCAAAATTGGTGAGTACTTTCTCTCCTCTTCATTTACTCTCATTTCAGGGGCCTTTCAAGGAGTATGGTCTTATTGGAACACTTTTATGTCGACTGCTCAGGCTGTAATCCTCTAGCCTGTGGCTACGCTACGGGGAGGAAAAGTCTGTCTTTTGGCCAGTGCAATGGCCAGAATAGTAATAAGACCCAGAAACCTGATGCCCTCTATTCTTGTTCTTACACAGAGGTGTCTGTCTTGGGCACCGGACAGCCACCTAAGTCACTAGGACGGCTGCCAATCTTAAGACTCTCGAGTGAGGTTTCTTCCCCATTGATCTAATGTGATCCCCTCCACATCCCTGTTCTAGCCACTTCTGGCTGCAGGCAGTATGCAACCTTTAGGACATATGATGGCACAGCACGGTATTTCAGTCCATTCACCAAGCACCCATCTGTAGCCTAGGATGCGATGGGGAAGGGGAGGGACAAAGGCCCCCCTCCAGGGCCTTTTAGGGCAGGAATGCCTTCACGGGAAGGCAGAATTGTGCTCAATAGTGATATCTTTTTCCTTACCTCCCTTTTTCCTTACCTCCCCCAACCCCATCATATATAACCTGCCACCCCTTTCTGCCCACAGGGCCTGTCCCCGTGCTTTAATAAACCACCATTTTGCACCAAAGATGTCTCAAGAATTCTTTCTTGGTCATTGGCTCTGGACTCCACCCCACTGAAACTCACTTATATTCTAAAACTTCATCACTTGGACCATAAAATCCAATGTAAAAAATTGTTTTGGTCATCTAATTTAGACGCTCTCTATACATTTAGCACTCCTTAGGTCTTGAGGAAAGTCTGGAAGAGTTGTTTTTTTTTTTTTTTTCATGACTGTGCATCTTTGGATAGAAAACTTACTAAAAATAATGAAAAGAAATTTTTTTAATAACGCAGAGACCAACGCATGGGATTTTCTTGACCTATTTACCACTTACCAGCTTTGGAAATGTGTTTTATTATTTTTACTTGCAGATTTACTAAAAGGTAATTTTTTACTAGTTCAGAAGATTTATAGAGATGCAAATTTTGTACTGAAATATTATTGTTCCCTGAGGAGACTGGAGAACAAAACAATTATAAATTGTAATAAAACTTAATATTTATAGACTTTTTTCTATTTTTGCATTAAATGGTTTAATGAAGGCTTACATGGGCTTAGAAAATGCATCTAAATCTTCAAACATACCACATACATCTGTGATTCCAAGTATTTGATTTTTCTTGCTAAACTTTATTTATGAATTCTAAATTTCTAGCTCTTCAGATCAATGAAAGGAATGGAGTTGAATATTTGATAAATACAGATTAAATGTGTTAGGTGACATGGGCTGTCTGACTCCATTCCTAACCAAAATGAACATGTACATTCCAGCAGGATTAAAATCCATAAATGTTCCACCAGCATTCAGTAAAACTGATTTTTCTCATCTGATGGACCAAAGCTGAGCTTGATCAAACAACTTCCCAGCAGGCTCTCCTCCTCCCTCCCCCGACCAATCCTCTTTGATTTCTGTAGGTCCATTTCCACAGCTCCGGCCACAAATTGGAAGTTGGATTGATTCATTTCACCCTACGATTGTTCAGATAGGTCACAAAGGTGGCCTGGCTTTGATTCTTCCTTTTATTTCTGGCACTGGGATTAGTTCTTTTCTGTTCCAATCACCACTCGTTATCTCCCCTACTGAGTTTCTCTTTCTTCTGAAGCTCAGATACTTAAAGCAGGATAAGGCTTTTTTTACTTCACTGTTTTTATCATCCCAACAATATATCTATCTGTAATGGGAGCACACCTGTGATTTACACCACTAGAATTCAAACTTAACTGTCCATGAAATTTATTGTATATTGTTTGATTCATTTATACCACGTGATGCAGACTCTAGTTAAATTGTAAATTTCCCCTCACATTGTTTTCAGATTGAATCACTGGTCATAGTTCATATGCAAATATGAAGTTAGCTGGCTCTTCTCTGAGAATTTTTTATTACTTCATAAAATTGAGAGTTTGAGATGCTCGGAAACTCCTTTCACCCTCCCAAAGGGTCATATTTAATTCTTCACTTGGGAAATATGTTTAGTTATTCTAGTCAAATTCTAGTAAGATAATTATGTTCAGAATCTTTTTAAATTTTTTTTGAATGGAAAAGTTTCCTGCCATATATCATACTAATTATAAATTGATCGAGCAACATGAAATCTCCAACTAGGCAGAAATTCAGGTGTGCTCTATTTCAGAGTTGAATCTGCTTTTACTGCTGCTTAGATTGAAGCCTGGAATAACCAGTGCTTCACCCTGTGGCTACTTTAAGAATTTCCTAATTGGCATATATCACTGCAGTCTAGCTTCCTTTCTATCCTGTTGTTCAATAGCCCATTAGCAACTATTGTATTCCATTAATAACTACCTTAGTAAAGAATTTTTTTAAAAAATAGCCTTGTTGTGGACAGCCTGTAGTTTCTTAGAAAATATATGGCTGGCTGTAGTTTCAAGTAACAAATATATAGCTATTTGAATTTGAGGGTAGATTATTTTAGCATACTTATGCACTTGTATTTTCCTTTTCTTATTATTATCATCATAGGAAAAATACATTCTTGCAAATGTACTTATTAAATGCAAATCAACTCAAATTAAGGAGTATGTGTTTAGGTTCTGTTTGATATATGACTCTATAATAGACAGGTTGTATACTTGAGTTTTTAAGAATACTAAGCTCTGGATAAAGATTATGACAAAGATAAGACATATACTTAGCTAAAAGAAAAACACTGTCAGAGAACAAAGTGTACTTGTTCTAAATTTTAATACTGGAATAGAGAGTATTCATGCCATAAATGGGTCTTTATGCATATAAGCTGCACAAACATTTTATTGTTGATATTTGTTAGCCACATTACACCTACAGTATTTAACTTAACACATGGGTCATACTCTATTATTAAATTGATTAGAAACTCATCATTTCCCTAGTTTAGAGTATGTCCTTAATAAGTATGATTCCTTCTATTCATTACAATTTTTCAGTGTGGATTTTATTTGAATAATTTTAACTATCATGTCAAATATTTGAGTTCCTAGAGTTTGAAGATGGATGATTGTATGCTGTGAATGTGAGTACACAAAAGCTCTTATTATTAATACTGCCTACACTTCTATCCACCTTTTCAGCTTTAATTCACAGTACTTCTAAACAGCTCTTAAGGATTACAGAGGTTCATCAGAGTATATAATAATCAACATCATGCTGGTGTTAAAGTATGTTCTTTTACAAGTCTTTAACAGAGGTTCTACACTACACTTCAGTTTCAAAAATATTACCAGAACCCTCTGATTTTTTTTCATTCTCACATTCTTAGAATCCAAGACAGTTTCTTTAAATGTAAGTAATCAAGTCTTTAGCTGTCAACTGTTTCACACTCTTTTGTACATTACCTAATTTTCCCTTGGTTTTCATTGGTCACTGACATGAAATAAAAAAATTACATGAAGCTCTTTTTATAAAGTTTCACGGTTGAATATATTTTTCAGTAAGCATTTTAGAATATGATGTTTTACTTGAGATTGCCAAGTTAATGGCTAAGACTGGAAGCTATTATAAAAGGATTTTGATTTTAAAGACAGAAAAATTTTTTATTGTAAAAAATAAGTATATATTGGCTTAATTTTGCTTAAAAATCATGTGATTTCAAAATAAGTAAAGTAATGACACATTAGGTTTGCAGAGTGTTAGAATGGAGGGAAGTAAGAGTTAAGTTTATGGTGAACCTTTGCAAAACCAAGTAAATGTGTCTAGTTTACAAGTCCCTCATTTTACCAATAATGAGAGGATCTCAATCCATTTTAACCACTTCTTTCTGATGAAAAGAATTTTAAATTGCTTGACCTCCACAGCTCAGAATGATGACAAGAATGTAGAATTGGGAATCAAATTTCTGAATTAGGTTGGCACTTGAAGTAATACATCAATATTACCCTATGAAGTAGGTTCTATTCATACTGCTGGTTTACAGACACAGAAACTGAGATACAGAGATATAAAATAACATGATTAAACCTGATGTCTTTCTCCCTAAGCCTTACTGAGAATAGACTGAAGAAATATGTAAAAATGAACCTTCATAAGGCAGTATGATTTATTTATATCAGAATTAAACAATATAAAAATATAATAAATACTGTTAAAATAACAAAGAGATGCAATTTTAATAGGCACAAAATCTATTTAAAGACCCAGGGATGCCTGGGTGGGCTCAGTAGGTTAAGCTTCTGCCTTCGGCCCAGGTCATGATCTCAGGGTCCTGGGATCGAGCCCCACATCAGGCTCTCTGCTCAGCAGGGAGCCTGCTTCCCCCTCTCTCTCTGCTTGCCTCTCTGACTACTTGTGATTTCTTTCTCTGTCAAATAAATACATAAAATCTTTCCAAAAAAAAAAAAAGACCCAGGAATTAGTTTAACCAAGAATAAATAAGACCTCCACAGATAAACTTTTTTAACTTTAAAAAAAATACAAAAGATTATGAATAAAATTGATAGATATTTCATGATTTGGAATGGAACACTATTACCTGAAATCTCTATATTAGTAGATAAAATTTTCATGTTATAGTTAAAAGAAAGGAAAGCAAGGAATATAAATTTTATTTGAGAGAGGTGGGGCAGAGGGAGAAATCTCAAGCAGAGTTCCTGCTGAGCACAAACCCTCACATGGGGTTTGATCCCATGAACCATGAGATCGTGCCCTGAGCCAAAACCAAGAGTTGGATGGTCAACTGACTGAGTCAACCAGGTGCCCCAGAAATGTAATTTTTGAGTGCTTAAAGACTATGTTTTAAATTTTCTATAATAGATCCTGTTAGGAATAATTAAAATCACTATTTTAAAATAAAGTAATACCTGATCTCACACATCCCTAATTATCTACACAATGCTGTTCCACGTCTTCATTTCTACTACACATCCTTTACTAAATAGTATAGTTACACTTTTGATGTCTTCATCATTTTAAATTTCTATACCAAGACTAAAATTCAATATTCTCTTCTATGACTATTCTTTTGCCTCTTCTCTTTCAATTCAGCATTTCAGAAAATCTACCTTCACAGTCAACATTCTTTCTTATTTGTACATCCATTTCTCTGCTTGCTATACTCATAGTTCTTCTAACCAGTCTGGATGTTCATCTGGCATTTTAGCAACATACGTTTAGTATGTAAGACCACTTACCTTTCTACCATTTTTATTTTTTTAAAAGATTTTATTTACTGAGGCACCTAGGTGGCTCAGTCAGTGCAGAACTGTATCTGCTTTAAATAGCCTGGGAAGAAAGTTTGAGAAGCAGTTTGGGAAGAATTTATGCTGCAGAAAATAAATGAGATTCATGAGTAGTAAGAATATGATTTATGTGTAAATGAGCTAACTTCAACCTGTTCTCTAGAAACCTGGGGCTGCTATTTAATTGCTTAGTGGATTATCTTTACTTAGAACCAGTGTTATTAAAGTATTCATTATGGAATGATATAACCATTTTATTTAACTTGTCTTCGGCAGCATTAATGCTCAGGAGGAAACTAAAATTGGAAAAAGTCAAATAGATGCTCACTCCCTTAGTACTCCAAGTACACATTTGGAGTATAGGCAACATGCTAACTGAATTAATCTCCCTGTTCCTACCATCACCATGGAAAACTGGTCTTGTTCAGAAGAATGCTCTATACATTTTTGTTACCACTTGGCACTCCTTTCTCACTCTTGACCACTCCCTGTTGAGAAGTAGTTTCATTTCATTTATTTAATTTATTCACTCATTCATTCATTTATTCAAAACACTGTACAGATCATCCATCAAGTTTCAAGTAACATGCCAGATTCTAAAGATGACAATAATGACACTGTTCCTGATCACTAATAACTAACATTTCAAAGAGCAGACAGAAAAATCAGTAAAACACAATCTATTGTCCATACAGTAACAAGAATTATCTTCAAAATATATATATATAAATCTGGTCTTGTTACTATATTATCTAACTCTGCTAATTGCTTTTCATCCTATTCTGATGAAAACTTGAAACTTTAATCATGGTCTCCTGGCTTACAGAGAACTGTGGTACCTGACTCCTTACCTCTTCACATAATATCCTTCACTCTTCCCCACTCTACCAAGATCCAGACTTACAGCCCTTCTTAGTACTCTAGAAAGTCCCTATATTTGTTCTTACTCAGGGGAAAGGGGAGCTTTGCATTTGTCTTACTAAAGTTCTTTGCAAGGATAGCGTCTTAACACTAATGAAATATCTGCTAATGTGACTTTTAAAAAAAGATTTCTTTTTGGGATGCTGGAGTGGCTCAGTCAGTTAAGCTGCTGCCTTTGGCTCAGGTCATGATCCCAAGAGCCTGGGATCGAGTCCCACATTGGGTTCCTTGATCAGTGGGGAGTCTGCTTCTCTCTCTGCCTCTGCCTGCCACTCTGCCTGCTTGTGCTCTCCCTCTCTCTCTCTCTAACAAATAAAAAAGAATTAAAAAAAGATTTCTTTTTGACCAACAAATCTAAATTAGTCACTTCTCTCAATATCATTTCATCATAATTTTATATGTTCTTCAGCACATATACTACTATTTAAAGTAACTTACTCATTTATGTGTTCATTTTTCATCTTGCCCACAAGCCAGAGAAAACATCAAGTTTGGAACTGTTTCTCCCCATTTCTATCTACACAGTTCACTTTTGCTAATGAGGCATAAATCGCAATCATAGAGGATGCTCTTTTCCAAATTTATTCCTTCCTTTAGTACTCTGCCTTAGCCATAGAGGTAGCAGCTGCTCCTTCAATATGTTATTCTTGGATTCTTTAGAGATCTTATGGCAGCCTGAAAAATATCCCCTCAAAATGTCTACCCCCAACCCCTCGAACCAGAGATATGCTACTTTACATGGAACAAGGACACTTAAGATGTGATTAAGGTTATCTATTTTAAGATAGGGAAATTTTCCTGTATTAGCTGGGTCTGTCCCTTCTAATTGAGTCCTTAAAAATGAAGAAACTTTTCCAGCTGTAGTCAAAGAGAGATACAATGATGGAAGAAGGACGAGAAAAATCAACATAAGAAGAATTAAATCATGGCTGGCTTTGAAGATGAAGGAAGGGGTCATGAAACTGAGTATCCGTGGCCTTGAGGCTGGAGAAGGCAAGGAAATGGATTCTCCACTAGGGAACACAGCCCTCCTGATATATTAAGTTCAGATCAGTAAAATACAGGCCAGACTTCAAAGAGAACTCTAACATCCTAAATTTTTCTACATCACTAAGTTTGTAGTAATTTGTTATAGCTCAACACATTTTGCTGCTTAATTGTAATTCCCCTTTTGGAATTTGTAAGTCTTTGTGTTAAGTTAAATTCTTCCTATCCTTCATATTAGTAGTGCAATTTCTGTCTCTTGACTAGACGGAACTTATTCTGGGAGTATTTCGAGGAGACAGACCCTCAAAGATGGAATTTTAGTATTGATTTGGTTGTGGTCTTGGTTTTGAGCTCAAGTCCCAGATCCTTTCCAAGAGTAAATAGGATTTGTATAATCGACGGCAACAGTGGAATCAAAATTAATGAAACTGCCCCCTGTCACTGACTGTGATAATGTACCAACAGAAACAAGTGTCTTGGGACTCAAGTGGCTGCTGAACTTGATTGTTATGGCACTCGGAGTGACTAAAAATACTATATAGTATCTTCACTGAAGCATTTACTGAAAGAAAATGCCAAACTCACGTCTTTTAGTTCTCAACTAAAATTATAGTCTGAAAACTAGAGAGCTGGGTTTTTTATTTACTGATTCCTAGGAATCACACTGATATCTCACTGACTTCTCAGATATATATCATATTAGTATCTCATTGATATTGGTGCACTTATCAGAGATTCCAGATTAAAGGTATTACTTCATGGAGATGGAGGTGGCACTACCAGCCTTCTCAGTTGACTGACTGAAACTTGAATTCATTTGTGGTCTACCATAGATGAAGTTCATATTCCCAAACTCTCAAACATGATATGGTGAGGGAATTAAAAAGTCTTCAGGATACAGGAATTAAATTTTATAAGATTTAAAGTCTTAATGGCCATAAGAATGTTGGCATGGATTTATCACAGGTGATTTGCAAACTCATCCCAGATACATCCTTCAAAGAAGCACAGGAGATATTTCTTTCACTAAAACATGGAGAAATACATAAGTAAATTGAGTAACTCTATTTTTGATAACTATTTTTGATAACTTTTCATAACTATCACTTTTATAAGCCTTATACGGCTATTGGAATACCATCATTGAGAAAATATTTCTGAATCCTAGTGGATGTTACATGCTCTGGATAACATAGGCCAAATGGCAACAATTAACCATCAAAGACAAGATGAGCACATCATTCATTAGGGGCAGCAGTGATATACCAGAGATCAGAACAAAATAAACAAGCTGCTTCCCAAAGTGCAGCCAGAATTGAAGGGTTTCATGATAATCAGGTAGACAATATGACATGCTTTGTGGATGTTGGTCAACTTGTTTTCCCAGAAAAACCAGTACTTTCTGAATGAGCCCGAGTGAAGTGGCCATGGAGGCATAAATGGAACTGCAGAAGGGTTCAACATCCTGGACATATGTGTCCTTAGCAACTCTAACCTGGCAACTCCTCCTACTGAGTGCCTAATCTGCAAAAAGCAGAGAACAACACTAAACTCCTGATATGGCACCAATTCCCAGGGCACCTGCCAGCCACCTGGTGACAGATTGATTACACTGAATCTAATTCATAATAAAAGGGTCAGAATCCCATCTCACTTGGAATAGACACATAATCTGGATACTGAATTGCTTGCCATGCCAGTAATTCATCTGCCAGCACAAATATCCACAAACTTATAGATGAATTCTTTATCCATGGCATTCTGCACAGCATTTATTTCTGGTAAAGGAACTCATTTCGTAGCAAATGTCATGCAGCAAAGTCTCAAGGCTATGGAAATAACTGATCTTATTATATACTCCATCACCCAGAAGCAGGTGGTCTACTTAGAAGGTGTAATGACTTAGTAAAAACTCAGATTTGGTGCCAGTTGGGAAGCAACTTGTCTTAAGAGTATGGTGAATATCCTTTGAACTAGATATCATAGTATGGTGCTATTTCCCCTAGATCCAGAATACTTGGGTCCTGGAATCAAAGGGTAATCACTGAACTGGCTCTCGCTCTTCAACTTAATAAGGCACTCTTGTAACTATTGCTATCTCTCCTGAAGACTTTGAACTCTGTTGATTTGGAAGTTTTAGTCCCCAAGGGAGGAATGCTTTCACCATGAAACACAACAACGGTTCCATTTAATGCTAAGGTGTGCCTGTCACATGATCATTTGGGGCTCTTGATGCCAATGAATCAGCAGGCAGAAAAAAGGACTTATCTTACTGGCTGGAGTGTTGTTTCCAATTACCAAGGAGAAACTGGATAAATGCTATACAATTGAGGGAAAAGGTAACTATGTCTAGAATCCAGGAAATTCTCTCAAATGACTTTCAATACTTAAAAAGAAATAAAAAAAAATAACAACAACAATAAAAAAAAAAAAACTAAAGCAAGCCAAAAAGGGACTGTTGAACAATCACATTCTTTGGGAATGGAAAAGAGTGTTTGAGTGACTTCAATGGGTAAATCCCAACCAACTGAGGTTCCTGTTGAGAGCAAGGTAATATAGAATAGTAGCAGAAAAAGGTGGTCATAGGCCAATTTACAGATTTGTAACCAGTTAGGGAATCAAGATATATAGTAGCTTTGTTTATTTTCACTTTGCTTGTCTATGCATGTACTTATTATATATTCTAGTTATTTTCTTCTTCTATATCCTTGTACTTATTATTAATTTACATACAAATTATCACAGGTTAACTCTAAAATTTAGTTATTAGGTAATATAATATTCAATGGAACTGTGACAGAATTTGAAGAGTAACTTAGTAGAGCTAGCAATGGATAAAATGACTGTTGGTAATCAGTTTTTTCACATTTCAGGGAATAGTTGACAACTTTACTTAAACTAATTGTAGCCCTATCTGGTTAAATGGAAACATAAGAGTTGTTTTGTTGTCATAACTAAAGGAGTGGACTATGCCACTTAACAACTATTTGCCTCTTGGCTACTAATTCTTTGCTTTGTTTGTGATACTGAATCTGAATCTTGCAAACATTTCTACTTTCCCAGCTGGCACAATGTTAAACTGTACGTAAAGAGAACAAGAGGGGCACCTGTATGACCCAGTGGGTTAAGCATCTGAATCTTAATTTCGGCTCAGTTACAATTTGAGGGTCTTGAGATGGAGCCCCATGTTGGGCTCCACACCCAGTGTGGAGCTTAAGATTCTTTCTCTCCCTCTCCCTTGTCCTCTTCTTCTCTTTCTGGCTCTAACAAAAAAAAGAAAAAAAAAGGAGGAGGAGAAAAACAACAACGACAACACTGCAAGTGGGATGGTTCTAGTTCTGGTATGCTTTTGCTCCTGTTCGCACTGCAGAGCCATCACTGGTATGCAGGACATCCAGTGGCATTCACTCTCCAGTGAGTTTCAGAGGTAGTCTAGGAGAGGGAGAGGGACTCCCAGGGAATTTCAATTGCACCCCAGCAGGCCTGCCAACAAGATTTACCAGACACTCAGCTTCTCAGCAAGTCTTGGTGGCATTCCAGTGGGAAGCAACTGAGGATGTCTTGCTGGTGCCCCAATGGGTGGCTTCTAAGCACATCATTCTCCATCAGACAGTTTCCTATTTGCCAGCCCTTGCCAATGGCTCCTCAGCCAAATTCCCTACCATCCAATAGGACTACAGCCAGATTCTTTCCAGAAAGGTCTAAATCTCAAGTCTTTGGGGTGGGAAATCTTTTCAAACCTTGTTTCTTTCTTTAATTAAGCTCTCAACCCTAGAAGTAGTAGCTGGTCTCTGTATCTACTATTCTTGTATTCTATAGGGTACTCTTTATCCCTTAAAAGTAGTTGCCTATAATTAGGTAATAATGCTTTAAATTAAGTGTTCTATGCTCATTTGTGTTCTGACTGGACCCTGACTAATACATACACCCTTACCTAAGCTCTGCAAAAACAAGGACTTAGTTTGTTTTGTTTCCTGCTGTACCCCAAGAGTCTAGAACATTATCTGATATAGTGCAGCGTATCAATAAATGTTTGTTGAAGTAATCAAAGTACTGGCTCAATAGATGTTATGAACGGAAGATAAATGAGTCAAAGATGGCATCCATGTTATTGATATAAGAATCTGAGTGGATGGTGAAGTAATTCTTTGAAAGAACTCGTAAGAGTCAGATTGGATTCAGATGGACAAAAGAGGTTATAGATTTAAAATATTAATCAGCAAAAGGATACATGATACTGACTAACTGGATTGTGTAAAATGCCTTGTAAAATATCACATAAGATATTAACAGAAGAATTAAAAACTTTATGAAAAGCAGCAGCTAGAATCAAAAGCATAAGAAAATGGTGATGTGGGAAGAAAATATTTCCCATGCTCCCTATGTTCAACTCCCACTCAAATACTAAATTATCACAGATAAATGTGTTTCTCATGTCACTGAAATAAATGTTATTTACAACAATTTCTTGGCTCTGGACATAATTTTCTTGCAATACAAAAACAGGTAATCACAAAGATATTTTCCATGTAATTTAATAAATAAATACCTACAAGGATATGCATAGGCAAATCACAAAGGCAAGTTGAGATATAGAAAGGCTAATAAAAATTAGCTATCAAATCACTACAAATATAATCACAAATATAATCAATTCACTACAAATTACATTTAAAAATTTAAATTGAGTAAAAAAAATAAAACCTGTAACTCTTGACTACCAGATTTACAGAGATTTTTGAAAAATTCCTTTATAAGCAGAGATACTGTGAAGTGGTCACATTCTCACACAACTCACAGAAGTATAGATTGGACTAAGAGTTACCAATATGAATCAAAAATATTTAGAAATGTACATTACTTTATATTCAGAAATATTTCTGGAAATTTTTCTTATGAAAATAAATAAATGTTAAGATTGAAATATACTTAGGTAATTGAAATACCTAATAATAGGAGAGAAAAATATGACATACAAAGATTCCATGTCATGATTAAAATATTGTTATAGAAACACATTTATTAATATATGTATCGTCTGCTCAGGTTGTTGTAACAAAACACCACAGTCTAGGTGACTTAAAGAACAGAAATTTATTTTCTCAGAGTTCTGGAGGCTGGAAGTCCAAGATCAAAGTGCCAGAAGGTTTGGTTTCTGGTGACAACCCTTTCCTAGGCTTGCAGAGGGTACCTTCTCATGGCATCTCACACAAACGTTTCTCTGTGCTCAGAGAGAGTACACTGGTGCCTCCTCCTCTTATTAAGGACACTGAACCTATCAGATTAGAGCCACAGACTTACGACTACTTTAACCTTCATACCTTCTTTAGAGATCCTATTTCCAAATATAGTAATATTGGGGGTTGGGGTTTCAATATGAATGGGGGGAGGGCACAATCCATCCCATAACAATGTGCAAAGACAATCGCTGATATGTCAGTAAACATAAAGGGAGGTTATAAATTATGTAAAAAGTGCAATTTCATTTTTTAACAATAAAAGCAAGAAACTTATATACCTCAACGTTAATAATCAAAGTCCAAGAGTATTAAATAATGGATCATTTCAACATTCCCGCTTTGTTCTTAATATCTTCTATTTCTTAATATAAGGAGCTTCTTATTGTATAGTAAGAAAAAAGGGCATTTAAAATTAAATAAATGTACACAGCTTAAATAAACATGCATCAGTATGCCATGTCATCATATTTCACTAATTCTTCTGTATGAGGTTAGTTGGGGCAATATGCTAATGGGTAAAAGAGCATACATAATATTATGTATGTAAAATCAATCTAAGTGAAATAAATCTCAATGGAAAGCTGCTCTGGAAAATGATGAATTAAAGATGGGTGTCAAGGCAACACATTACTAAGAATTTTGAATAGATAAGGTCAGTGGGAGACACCTGGTATTTGTTCCAGCCTAATGTGGACTGGCCACACAGAGATTTGAGAAGATAGAAGAAAGATATTTAGGTTCTTTATCTGACAGTCTGCAGCTAGTCATCACATCGCTGGCTTTTATGAGAAAGGTCATCATAGCTATTTTATTTTTTTTCTATTTTATGTTATTACTCGCTATTATTTAATAAAATTCTTCCTGTTTAACCTCATTGTCCCAGGATGTTCCAAAAAAAGGCAAAACTTCTGGAAACAGCATTTTCCTACATTTGTATTTAGGTGTATCTATATTCCCAAGTGAAATTTCTAGAGAGAAATCCACTAGTATTAGTAAAACAGTGTTCAACTATTGTCTGGACTAACTCAAATCATTTTCAGTGTAGAGTCAAATCCCACTCTTGGAATTTGGTAACTATTGGTGCAGAAGTTTGCAAAGAAATACTTAACAGCACAAGGTAAATTTAAAACCCTAATGTGCAAATAATGAGGCAGATTTTTATAAACTTTTCCCAGAGGATGTATTTGTAGAGAAAGTTATTTTTTCCTAGCAGTTTTCACTTATGACAATAAAATTTCTTGTTGCCATAACCTTCCAGTACATTTCTCTGCACACAGTGGGTGCTCAGCAAGTGTTGCTGACTAAATTGCATTAAAGACTGAAGTGAAGTGTTGTGATTATTTTCAGTTGGTTGCCCTAGAAACAGCAGAAAAACCTATTGCTGAACTCAACCTCTTTTTATTATCTCCCCTAGGCAGATGAGAAAACCTGAGGTGTAGGAGGGAGAAGTTGGCTGAACCCACACTGAGAAGTCCTTCACTGACCCTGACCACACTGCATTATAATTAATTATTTTGTGTGTCTCTGCTTTGGCCCCCTAATTAGATTATATATTTCTGCAGGAGAAATAACATTTTTTATCGTCTACTCTGAGCCAGTGATTTGCACACATTTTCCCCCAAATCCTGCAAATACATAACATTAATTTCCATTCTTACAAAAGGGGAGTTCTTAAAAATTAGTGGAAAGTGTGGCAATGGGCTATGGTATGTTGATTCCAGCAATCATAAGAATTGGAGGTTGTCATTTTGTACAGCTGTTATACTTCCTCTTTGTTGCTCAATACGGTCAGCATTTGATGATCAATAACAACAAAACACTCAACTCTTGAACTGGTACAATAAATTTGTAATTTTGGGGAATGCCTAATTAAGTCAAAGTTTCTCATTTTCTATTTACATGTCTACATCTTAAACTTAAAGCCATAAACGGAACTTTACACACCTTCTCAATATCTCAACATTATTTTCAGTGATTAGGTAACTGAGATTTCTAGATTCCCTGGTCAGATCATAAACAGATTTAAGCATATGGGCTTTTAACAGAACGATGATTCCCAAATCAGAATGGTCAAATATACTAAAGGATTTTTTGGAAATTACAGATATTAAGTGCCACCTTAGATCTGTTTTAGCCAAATCTCTGGCAATGGAATCACAATTAAAACGAGATAAATAGAAAACTAATGCAACATTGTATATCAACTGTATGAACTAAAAGAACTTTTAATAAAATTAAAAAGCAGATTAATACACTTGATTCATCTATTTCTGATAGATGAGTACAAATTTTTGCTTTTAATTTTTTTTTTTTATTTATTTACTTGACAGAGAGGAGAAAGAGAGAGAGAGAGAGAGAGATCACAAGTAGGCAGAGAGGCAGGCAGAGAGAGGAGGGAGCAGGCTTTCCGCTGAGCAGAGAGCCAGATGTGGGGCTCGATCCCAGGACCCTGAGATCATGACCTGAGCCGAAGGCAGAGGCTTAACCCGCTAAGCCACCCAGGCGCCCCTGCTTTTAATTTTTTAATCTCTTGCTTTATACATGGTTGTAGATTTGTCCTTTTCTGAAAGTTTATAACTCTACAAGTTTTTATTTTATACATTTCCAAACATTATTGCTAGATATATCTAGGTAAACTAATTGCTATGTATTATTGGGGTATCATCTCTCCTATTATTTTGTAGTATTTTTCCCCTCATAATTAACAAACTTGAAAATAAAATGTAAATAAAAAAGACTTAAAAATAGAAATTCTAAACCACTCTAAACAAATACAACAAACCTCCCTATTTTGATCGTGATATCCAATACAAAGAAAGAATTATTGCTCTAGGATACTAATTAGATAAAAGTAAATATACGAAATTTAAAGTACTAAATGAAAATATCTCTTTAATTATTTTAATCTAACAAAGATTTTTTTTAAGATTTTATTTATTTGAGAGAGAGAGAGAGATCTTGAGAGAGAGAGATCACAAGCAGGGGGGAGGGGTAGGAAGAGAAGCAGACTTTCTGCTGAGCAGGGAGTCCAATGTGGAACTTGATCCCAGGACTTTCAGATCATGACCTGAGCTGAAGGCAGACATTTAATGAACTGAGCCACCCAGTTTTTATTTAATTATAAATGTAAAAAATTTTATTAGGGGTACCTAGGTGGCTCGGTGGGTTGGGGCCTCTGCCTTTGGCTCGGGTAGTGGTCTCAGGGTCCTGGGATTGAGCCCCGCATTGGACTCTCTGCTCGACAGGGAGCCTGCTTCCCCGACTCTCTGCCTGCTTGTGATCTCCCTTTCTCTCTCTCTCTCTGTCTGATGAATAAATAAGGTCTTTAAAAAAGAAAAAATCTCATTTAGCATCAAAGAACAAAGAGAAAAATGGCCTATTCATAGGAATCATAAGCTAAAAGGAGGACTGAGATGAGTAAGAAAGTTAAAATAAAACAAGACAAATTGAGATATATACTGAATTTCAGTATTTTTCAGCACTGAGTTTTATACAAGTAATTAGAGTAGTACAGAAATTTTTTTATATATAAAGGGAATATTTTATTTTAAAAGTACATTTTATTTTTTATAAAAAATAAATATATATAAAAATAAATATATAATATATAATATATAATATATAAATATAATATTTCATATAAATATAAATAAAAATAAATATAATGAAAAACACTGAAGAAAATATGATCAACTTTATAATTAGAAAGTACAAATAAGATACTGCAAAGATTAGAAACTGGAATTTGCAGACATGGTATAGAATTTACTTTGTTGATTTAAATATTAAAATGGGATGAGAAACAAGATAAGGTTGTTAGTTATGTTCAGAATAAATGTGATTTGGTGATTGGTAATCCAAAGTAAAAAGAGAAAGAAAGATATTCAAGATGGTTGTTTCTTTTTCAGGACTGGCAAGATAGTAACATAATTAAGAGAAGAAAAAGTGTTCATTAGTTGGCTTATCAGTCTGGTATATTCTTTGGGAAAGAAATGGTATGCTCAAATTTGATAATTCGAAGAGAATTTAATTGAGATTATCTGCCACTTATAAAAATGTGGCCAAGGAGCAGGTAAAACTCTAGTTAGAACTCAATATAGGAGGAGGAGCAAGATGGCAGAGAAGTAGGAGGTTGAGATAGAGTCGGATCCCAGAAGTTCATCTAGATAGTCATTAAATCATTCTAAAAGCCAGCATACTCAACAGGAGAGAGAAGAGAGGAAGATGAGCAATCCTAGGAGCAGAAAATCGACCACTTTCCGAAATGTAGTACGTTTGGAAAAGTGAATCCAAAGCGATGTGAAGAGACACTGCAGGGGGAGGGGCCGGCTCCCTGCACCTGTACAGCTGCGGAGCACAAAATCGGAACTTTTAGAGTCAGCTCCGCTGATAGACATTGCTCCAGAAGCTAAGCTGGAGGTTCAGCCCTTGTGGGAACAGAGTGGTTTCAGGACCCGCGAGATCATAAAGACACCAAGGGTGTCTGAGTGCGGCAGAGCTCCCAGATATTGGGGCGGAGAAGCCGGTGGCAGAGAAAGAGCCGCACAGTGCGCTGTCAACTAGGGCTTACCCTCGACCGTGGCCGCGTCCCTTCGAGCGGGGACCACGTATGGCATTGCGGAGAGACCCCCTCCTTCCCCCTCGGGGAGGAGCGGTGCGGGAGTGCACAGCAGAAATCACCTGGGTTTGGAGACTCCAGACGGGGCAGCAAGCCAAAGATAGAAACGAGCCGCCACCGGTGGCTGGGCTCGGGGCTTGGGCAGGGACCGGGAGACGGGAGTGATTGACTGCTTTCCATTGAGGGCGCACTGAGGAGCGGGGACTCCAGTGCTCAGGGACTCCAGCGCTCAGCTCCTCCGGGGGAGACTGGGAGCCGCCATTTGCATTCCCGGTCTCCAGGGCGGTACAGAAAGCGCTAAGGGAACAAAGACTCCCGAAAGCGAACCTGAGCGAATTGCTTGGCCCCTCCCTGGGCAAGGGTGGGGCAATTCCGACTCAGGCAAAGACATCTGAGAACCAAGTTCAAAAGGCCCCTCCCCAGAAGATCAGTGAGAATATCCAGCCAAGCCCAAGTTCATCAATCAGTGAGAACTGTGGAACTCCACAGTACTTTTCTCTCTCGCTCATCTATTCTTAGCTCGATAAAATGACAAGGTGGAAAAACTCACCACAAAAAAGAGAACAAGAGACAGTACCGACGGCTAGAGAACTAGTTAATACAGACATCAGTAATATGTTGGAAATAGAGTTCAAAATGAGTTATCGAGATGCTAGCTGGACTCGAAAAAAACATGGAAGAGATCAAAGAATCCCTTTCAGGAGAAATAAAATCCCTTTCGGGAGAAATAAAAGAAATAAAATCTAACCAAGATAAATCAAAAAAGCTATTAATGAAGTTCAAACAAAAATGGAGGCTCTAGATGCTAGAATAAATGAGACAGAAGAAAGAATTAG
>CM052798.1:122312374-122335727 GCA_028533885.1 Nasua narica | reverse complement strand
ATAGAGCTACCCTAGGACCCAGCAATCACACTACTGGGTATTTACCCTCAAGATACAAATGTAGTGATCCGAAGGGTCACATGCACCCGAATGTTTATAGCAGCAATGTCCACAATAGCCAAACTCTGGAAATAACCTAGATGTCCATCAACAGATAAATGGATAAAGAAGAGGTGGTATATATATACAATGGAATACTATGCAGCCATCAAGATAAACGAAATCTTGCCATTCACAACAACGTGGATGGAACTATAAGGTATTATGCTAAGTGATATAAGTCAGTCAGAGAAAGACAATTATCACATGATCACTCTGATATGAAGAATTTGAGAGGCAGGGCAGGGGGTTATGGGGGCTGGGGAAGAGAAATGAAACAAGATAGGATGGGGAAGGAGACAAACCATAAGAGACTCCTAAACTCACGAAACAAACTAAGGGTTGCTGGGAGGTGGGGGGGTAGGGATATGGACATGGGGGAGGGTATGTGCTATGGCAAATGCTGTGAAATGTGTAAGCCTGATGATTCACAGACATGTATCCTGGGGCAAATAATACATTATATGTTAATATAAAAAAAATAAAATAAAAATAAAAAGAACTTAATATATCTGGGATAGAAACAGTGGGCCTCTGCTCAGGCTAAAGCCTAAAATAGACAGGAGAAAGCACTTTTTAGAACTAAGAGATTAAAAGAGTCAAATGAACTGGGACTCTGAAGGGGAGCAGGACTTAGCTGGCCAATGATGGTGACCCAGAAAGTAGGACCCGGAAGAAGGAATACCCTGACGTCTCTCTTCTGTCTCATGTGATCCCTGGCAATTTTTCCCCAAGGCAGAACTCAACTAGATATGGGAGAGTAAGGGGTCCTTTGATGTAGAACATATCTACCAGCCTCCTGAGGCACAGAGAAGGCTAGAAAAAAGTGGTAAGTGGGGTAAAACATCCAGCAGACTCTATGTAAAATGAACAGCCTGATTTTAGCCTGATAAGAGTCAAAATTCTGAAGGAAAGATGTTGAACTACAATCCAAGTATGATTCTCAGAATTGAAGTCAGGGTGGAAAAAAACTTAGTGGTCATCTAAGTAAGGATTTATGAGAATGCAGCATAATAAATGAAGGGTTTCAAAAACAAAATCTTGGCTTACACTTCCAAATAAAGTAGTGTATTGAAAAATAGGATCAAATGCAGATAAAGTATAAATACTGAGGCCCTAAAAAGAAGACACAATGCCAAGCCTGTGATATACACATGGTCTATAATGTGGTACGTGCCTTCATTCATTTTGTTTTTTTTTAAACATTTTTTATTTTTATTAAAGATTTTATTTATTTATCTGAGAGAGAGAGAGAGCATGTGAGGTGAGAAGGTCAGAAGAAGAAGCAGACTCCCCATGGAGCTGGGAGCCTGATGCGGGACTCGATCCCAGGACTCCGGGACCATGCCCTGAGCCAAAAGCAGTCGGCTATCCAACTGAGCCACCCAGGTGCCCGATTTTGTTTTTTTAAGAGCGAAAACCTGTACAGAAATGATGATGGTAAGTAATTAGTAACTTTTATGAGAATGGTAAAAATAGAATGCTACAGACCTTTAGAGGAGATTATAATTTGCCAGAAATTGATCAAGAAAATCCTCAGGTATGAATTAAGAAATAGAGATGACTATTAATTGTAGTAGCAACTGTCATCCCATCTTGTCACCGGAGCCAATACAATTTCAGTGTAAGTGGCCCACACATCAGCCAGCAGCACTGAGGGCTTCTTCTGGCTGCCCAGCCCTGCCCATACACAACAGGCGAGAACTGCTAGAGAGTAATGACCCCTGGAATATAACCTCGACCAACATCTAGTGAGAACTGACAGATAACTAATGCACTTTTTATCCCTCCCATACAGAATAATATTTCCTACACTAGTTTCCAGAGTTCTCCAGTGGGAGCAAGCTGCAGAAGTTCACAACTGTAACCTGCTTTATAACACACCTTTTTACTAGTTTCTTTCCCTCCCTACCTCAAAACTTTCTCAATGTTATTTCCTGGGATCACCACATGGGCAGGCCATGAAATTCAATCCTTTACTCTAAGACAACCAAAATTAAGACATTAACATTATCTAATATTTGTAGTTTATTTAGTGTAGAATCATTGAAGAAGCTTTCTCATGCTTGGTGTATTTTAATGTTTTCACCAAAACATTTCTAATCAGAGAGAAAAGGTATCTTAGGATGATAATGTAATTTTTTAAAAACTATGTCTTGGGTTCATCTCACCTTTACCACTTCCGTGTGTGTCTGCAATGACTTAGCCTCTCTAAACCTCAGTCAGATTCCTAAATTACTAAATAAGAAAATGTCATTCACCTACAGAGAGATTATAAGGATTAAATAACACTAAAAATATAATGCACTCAACACAGTACTTGGGAAATGAAAGTATTAGAAGTCAATGTTGGCTAATACTTTAAGAATCAATTATGAGTAGAGTTAGTATTTGAGGAGAGTAAATTCATACTCTTAAGGTGTGTCAGAGCACAAATTAAAGAAACGTGGTATAAAAATTCTTGTTCTAGCTTTCTTTTTTTTTTAATATTTTATTCATTTATTTGTCAGAGAGAGAGAGGGAGAGCACAAGCAGGGGAGCAGCAAGCAGAGGGAGAAGCAGGCTTCCCGCTGAGCAGGGAGCCCACTGTGGGACTCAATCCCAGGACCCTGGGATGATGACCAGAACCAAAGGCTGACGCTTAACCAACTGAGCCCCTCAGGCATCCATCTTGTTCACACTTTAATATTTATTCACTTTTTAGTATTGTATTTAAGATGAGCAACTTGCCAACTCAAGTCTCACTCAGTCTCTGAGTAACTAAGAACCAAACCATGATATGTTAGTTAGCCTCAGACTATGCTTCTACCATCATTTCTGCTGGGAGTGGTGCCCTATCTTGCCTAACCCTCTTACCAATTTTGATTGCCAAGCCTCAAAGTAGCACCTGCTTATCCCTTTCTACTAAGAGCTTGATATTTTCTCTATCCAGGAATACCCCGCTGCTGACTAAAATAACTTTCTTCCAACTACACAAAGCTTCAAGGAACCAGTTCTAAATCACCTGACTTAAGTGTGTCTGGCTTATAAACTGCTCATCCGTGCTTCAGTCTACATCAAACTAAAAAATGCAGATGTCTTTTTGGACACAACTGTGAAAGATATACCCAGGGCCACTGCCATTAAAATGTCATCTTTGTTAGAGTTAGAAAAAGACAACCACTGTGAGAAACTCCTATAAAGAAAAAGGGATTTCTTTTTCTATTCTGATGAGACCTGCTGTGCGTGCAGGCTAAGAGGCAGAGCAGACAGGTTTTAACCCTCACCTTAACTTCCAGACCAGCTGCGTGCAGAGCACAGTTTGTGTGCCTGTGGTGGCTGCCCAGGCTGATCACAAGTACTTGGCCAATACTACCACTGCACCAGGTCTTCTTGCTCCTTCTGGAGCGTATTTCCATCTCTGTTAATTAGCACATCTTGTGGCCAAAACTCTTGGGTTTTGATGAATAAAGATTCTAATGAATTTACCAGAAGAATTCTTCAAGCATAATTTACGTCAGTATTTTCTCCAAACTATACCAATATTATGAGATTTTAGACTTTCCTTCTGCTATTGGTGTGTGCCTTTAGGGGTCAATCTGATATGATTAATTTCCAATGTAAAATCATGAAATAGTGGCAGGGACAAAATACGAGCATCTTTCACTTAGTGCACGAATAAAGGTGACTCTTTCAGTCATAATCGCCAATAGTCTGAATAAGCCATCCCGAAATGGAAAGGTTATCTCACTTTAATTGCAACTATGTTCACTTGAAGTAATAAAAAATAGTCACCTAATGAATATCTTATATGAAGACTCAGTCAATTAAAATCTCTGATGGTACATAAAAACTTTCACTGCCTATTCAGTATTTTGATCTTTATCAACTTCTGAATGGAGTCTTAGTATCTTCCTATTTTCTGAGGAAGCTATCTGAATTTTTTAAATTTTGAAATTTTAAAAAATTACATGCCACATTTAGCTGTAAGCACTCTACTGACATTAGGTTGGTGTTTTTGGTGGAAAATGAAAACTATTTTGATCATTTTCTCCCTTTGGTGAAATTTTAGTAACTTCTATCATGGATACCTAAGGATGAATCATTAATTTCATTAATTAGTATTAGATTAGGATAAAATATAATACGAGCTCTTTATGTTTTATTCTTTATTTCATTGAAGTATTCAAGCTGAGACAGACCTTTAGAAGGTCTTACATGGTCTGTACTTAAAAGCAAGTAGATGGACAAAAGAAATGCCATTAAAAAAAAAAGAAATGCCATTATGAGTTCTAATTATCATATAATTAAAGGTAATCTATCATTTGGAAGAAACAAAACGTTATTATATCATAGAGATAGTGTTCTTAAGCCAGTCAGTTGCAATCAATATAATTAATACATCTAGCAATAAGATTGTTGTTGTTGTTGTTGTTGTTGTTGTTGTGTTGTTGTTAATACTGTGGTCTTTTCCTAATTTCACATTTAAATGTTTGTTCTTTTGGTTCCTACCCTTAGTCTGCCTGGTCACTCTTATCTGTTCTAAAATTTAAAAAAATATGTGTATACACACACACACATATATACACACATATATATATATGTATCTTAGTCTTTAGTCTTAGAATTTGCACATATATTCTTTCCAATAAATATAATTCATTACATTAAAAAAATTAACTTCAAAATGAGCATTTCTTCTGGTTATCTACTTCTGTGTAACAAACTGCTTCAAATTTTAGTGATGAAAAACAACAATTTTAATATCTCACAATTTGGGAGGCCAAGAACTTAAGCAAGAGAGACCTATGGGTGATTCCTCTCTTCTATGTATTATTGACTCTGGTCTCTCAGTGATATTCAGCTAGAAGCTCCACTTGTCTTGATTGCCCAAGATAGCTTCATTCATATCCCTGGTGGATAGGCATGGATAGTTAGAAGTCTGGGCTTGGCTGGAGCCTTTTTCTCATAAAATCTTAGGATGTCTCCATTTGTTTTCTCCACAGGAAATTCTAACTTCTTACATGATAGCCCAGGACTCTAAAAGGCCAAGGGAGTTTCCAGTCTTCTTAAAAGCAAGGCCTGGCCCTGTCATAGCTACACTTCCACTATATTGCATTGCTAAATGCAGTCATCGGGAAACCCACATTGAAGGAGGTTAAAAAAAAAAAATCGGGTGCCTGGGTGGCTTAGTTGGTTGAGCGACTGCCTTCCGCTCAGGTTATGATCCTCGAGTTCCGGGATAGAGTCCCACATGGAGCTCCCAGCTCTACAGGGAGTCTGCTTCTTCCTCTAACCTTCTCTCCTCTCATGCTCTCTCTTACTTTCTCTGTCTCTCAAATAAATAAATAAATAAATCTTTTAAAAAAATCTATTCTAGATAGGAGAAATGCCAAACAGCTTCTGGTTATCTTTAGCAGTCTGATGACATCTGCACATTTTACACTGTAGAGTGACAATTCCTCCAAGTTGCTATTTCTTTTGGGCTGTGCGTCTAAGCATATCTGAGTCACAGAATGGTTCCTGATAGATTCCATGGCTGTGGGGTCACTTTCAAGAAGCAGACAACATGATAAAGTTTTACCTTAACCTCTAGAAAATTCTTTGCCTAAAAGCAAATTCAATGAACCATGTCTCTGCTTCACGATTTTTGATATGTTCTGTGGCAGGGTGACTTTCTGTCTTTGTCCTCCTGCCTTTAAGTGCATCAGGAAGGAGAATCACAATCTCTACTGCCTAATCAATGGAATCAGTCAGGCTCTCCCCATGATCAGATAAACCTGGGTCCCAAAGTCACTCTACCTGCTACCTGAATCTTTATATTCACCTATTTAGCTCACAAACCAATAGTTCATTTTCAAAATTTTTTTTCCAAGATTTTATTTATTTATTTGGCAGAGAAAGCAAGAGAGCACAAGCAAGAGGAGCAGCAGAAAGAAAGGGAGAAGCAGGATCCCACTAAGCAGGAAGCAGGGAGCCTGATGCAGGACTCAATGTGGGGCCCGATCCCAGGACCCTGGGCTCATGACCTGAGCTGAAGGCAGATGCTTAACCATCTGAGCCATCCAGATGCCCCCACAAACCAATAGTTTAAAGACTGATTTGGTCTACAGGCCTTTATCAAGCTAGTACACTTACTGCCAATTAGAGTTAGTAGTGATTGATTGGCTTTTATCTTTTCTACCTATATTTACATGACCATGAGTCATTTATGCAATGTAAGATACCAAAAATCTTTTCAAAAATTTTGCCCAAATTTTCAAAGATTTTCCTCAACTGCTGCTTCTGCCCTCCAATAAAAACAAGTACAGAGTATTTAATAAAAGAACACATCAACATTACTGGGAAAAAATCTTAGCTTTTGTTAATTAAAATAAATTGAATTGAATCAGTTTTTAGTTATGTTGATGATCTGTGGCAGTAAATGGAAAATAAATAAACTCAATAGACAAATAGATATAAATAGAATATAATTCTATTAATAGCATATTTAATTTTTTGAATCTGAGAATATTTGCTTTACCATTTCTTCTTTTATTTTTTTCTTGCCTATTTGTTTTCCTCAAAGAATTAAAGGAGATCACATATAAAAAGATATCAAGGTTATAGGTTGATCACCTTTTAACATCTGGATAATGTGTACTGAAAGAAAATAGGTGGGGTCATCCAGATAATAAAGCTTTATACTATACTCTAATACTTTAATGTAACAATTTCTGAAAATACTTTCTTCTTCATTTTTATGATGATGTATTTTTAAGCACCCTTTCTATAGCTATGACCTCTTGCCCTTCATTGAGATGTTACTTTCCAGAATGAATACCAATGCTCCCTTACTCATTGTAATTCAAATGAGTGTTTGATAAATGATGAGTGTGAGTAGACATTAAGTTTAAATTAATTGAATGGGGCAATGAGATATGCCTAAATAGTTGGATGATACTTGCATGGAAAATAAGCTGTAAGTTTCTGGGCAATCATTTTTAGTCCTTAATTTCAAATACATGTGATATGATATCCAAAGTAGAATTACATAATGTTAAGACAGTCACAGTAATAATTTCATCTGGATATCAGAATTGCAAGATATGTCTCCTGAAGAAGATTATTCATTTTGGAGAAATGTCAGTATTCAATCAATTTTAAAACCAGTATAACACACTAGCACAGATTTAATTAATTTAACAATTTTTTGTTGATTTGTATTAGTTTCCAATGTTTGTAAAATGTGTATTATTCACCAAATAAAATACAAAGTTTTAGTTTTTTACATTTTCATGTTCTCTTGGAATTTCTGATATTTATATACACACCTGAATGAAAAAATCATTAATTTCAATTTTATGGGATGCTTTCTATAAACATTAATGGAACATCTGGCTAATACCATTTAAAGTCCTTAAAAATGTCAGTCACGGATTCAGTAGAAACAACATTGTTTACAAAATCAAAATGCAACTTCAATAAAAGTTACTGAGTCTTGACTTTACAACATGCACGGACATGATTTTGATTTTTCGAACTTTTGATAAGACCTAAAAAGAAGTTATTTGCACTAAGAAGTCTGCTAAGAGAAATATAAAATTGGTACATTAATTAATAAAAGATAAAAGGCAAAGATAATTCTACGTATCTAGACTTTTATTTTGGCTTTGCCACTACTTTTCTCAATAATCTGGAACAAAACTCATAATCTCAGTTACCTCATGTTTAAAATTAAGGGCAAAGAATCTAAAGCATCCTCTGGAGCCAGTTTTCTGATTCCAGAAGTTTGTCCTAATTTCATTAATCTAATTTTACTCTCTGGCTTGGAGGTGATTACAATGAAAGTACACATAAACAAATTGTAAAGAGAGAAAAGTGTGTCCTTAATAATCCCCCATCAGTCTGCCCCTAACATTTGGCATGCAGGGTAAGAGATTAAAAAAAGCCTATGCACCATATATTTAAATACTGAAATTACAAATCAAACTGCTCACCATATCAAACTGATCACCATATCATTAAAATATCAAACTGCTCACCATATCATTAAAATAACTTCAAATGGACCTCAAGGTTCAAATTCTATGCCTAATGGTAGAGGCACTACCTCCATCTTCTTCTCACTATAGATCCATTACATCCCATGAAGGATCCTGTGGGCATGTGTGCAATGGCTACTGTATGCTTCCAAGCTCTGTTCACACCTTCCACAAAGAACTGGCCATGCATGCTGGGCCTAAGGGGCACCTCTCAGAAGGACAAACATGTTTAAATACAGCTTTTCAAGGTCTACAAACTAATGATACAAGGACTCTCAGAGACACAATATATTGACTCAAATGAAAGAATCTCTATTTTGAGGGTCCACGGTAGAATGTCAGATCAAGAAATAAAGTTCCCCATACATTTCTAGATAGAGATAGATTTAAGTATAGATTTAGATAAATTTAAACCTATTTAACATTGAGATATACTTTCCTTAGAATATGGAGGCTTCCTTTCATGGGGTAAGGGCACTGACACAGATTGGTTATGTTTAATATTTTTAAGAATACTAGTGATAATGACAATGATTAAAGACCCAAAATTTATGTTACAATATCCCCATCTGTCTCTTGTTCTAGGTTCAAGAACTTCACAAAGTATTCTCAAAATTTTGAGAATTTCAGACCCTCTTTATACCACAGAGGCTACTACAAATCTCATCTGACACAAATCTCATCATTGTTCAACCCATCTTTCATATGCATTTTGAAATGCAAATATGGCTATGCATTTCCCTGCTTGAGTCCAAATAATTGTTCCTAATTGCCTGTGAGGTATATAGCTCAGTATCTCAGAGCTGCATACAATTTCTGATATTTCACCCTTATCTAACATACCCTTTTATCTCCTAATAGCTCTCCTCACTTCTTATGATCTCATGAAGGGTTCATGTTGACTTATTCAAAATTCAGCTAAGATATCTCTGTGGGATTTTTTTATTTTTTTGCCTTTGCAGTTGCAGTTAAGGACTTCCTCCCTTTGTATTCTCATAGCACTTTGTAAACACTTTGGTCTTATTCCCTACTTACTGCTCTAAATATTAATTTACTTTGAATAAAAGCATCTTTACATGTGCAGACCTTGGTATTGGTGCTAAAATAAGTTTTCAATGAATTTTTGTTTAATCAAGGAGTGATACTATTTGACTCCTGAAAGAACAGTGAGAAACACAAAGGAGCAAAGCAAACAGAATTTCTTGGTTGACTATCATCTAAATTTTTAGTATGATGTGAAGTCACCATACTTCCTGAAGCAAATATGGATATGGGCATATAAAATGAATACAAATAAAATATTTGAAATCAAGAAGATTTCTAAAATGTCAGGTCTGTGATCATGATATGCTAAATATTAAACCTTTGGAGATGTGGGTCCTGTTCTTTGTTAATAGTATAATTATAAGCAAATCTATCATATTGTCAGACTCTTGCTGAAAGAATAAGTGAATTTATTGTCACATTCCAATCATGATGGCAAACCAGATATAATACCCATCCTCCACAACAACTAAAAACACCATGTAACGGACACCAGGGTGGCTCAGTCAGTTGAGTGCCTGCCTTTGGCTTAGGTCATGACGCCAGGGATCTGGGACTGAGTCTGCATCTGGTGTTCCTGCTCAGTCAGGAGCCTGCTTCTCCCTCTGCCTTCTGCTCCCCCTGCTTGCTCAGTCTCAATCTCTCGCTTCAATAAATAAATAAATAAATAAATAAATAAATAAATGTCAACAAAATATAGAATATAAATATAGAACTGAGGCTATAAAAAATAAAGGAAACCCATAAGGGCCAAAAGCCAGAGTAGTAAAGAAAAGGAAAAAGTAGAGTTGTGGTTGAGGCAGTGGGTCGCAGGTCTGGATAGTTAGGTGTTTCCACAGAGACAGTTCTATGAATTTGATGTCCTTAAGGGTCTACAGATTCAGTGAATTTCCTTTCCACCAAGCAAAGAAAAAAATATTTCCCAAGGGTGTTCAATTTGTATTAAACTTCACCTGCATAATCTCAAAAGCCCACAATAAGGACATTGAGTTATAAGAAGGATCCTGAGTGGTTGGTGCTAGGGTATATAGCACCAACCAATATAGCACTAGAAAAAGAAAAAGCAAAGACCCTCTGGAAAAATGCTCTCCTAACACACGCCTCACATGATTTCTACAGATAGAGCCCTGACATACAAGAGGTAGCAATTCTAAACAACAAAGGGTACAAAAAAAAAAAAAAATAGCTAAATGATCATACAAAGAAACAAAGGTCATAAAAAGAAACATTTCCAGATAGGAATTTAGCTCTAATAATTTTCAAGAAGGAACTTCTAAGGCAGGTGCTTTAAGAAAAAGGAAAAAATCCCAAAATAAAGTCTGAGGTAACAGAGGTATAGTGTTAAAAAATTATAAACAGGTGCACAAATCTGTAATACTACTGTTGTAGAAAATAGTAATGGGTTTAATTTAGAGAAATAAAACAGAGGTATTTTTAAAATATGGTATTCAAATACCCTGAAGATAGCATAGAATAACCAAAGTTAAGGGGTTGTGAGAATCATGTATTGCTCTGAAGTAAGTAGATTCAGATATAGATGTGGTTAATACATGGTGAGGTGCTTTGGAGTAAGAGGAATATAGAAAACATATGCCACACTTTAAGATTAACCATTAAAGAGAGAAAGAACAAAAAAAATTCTAATCCAGTGCAAAAAAAACCCCAGAATTTTAAACAGTGTCAATAAGCCAAGAAAAAATACAATACAGTAACAACACCAAGGGTAAAATGTAAAAAATGGGGGAAATCGGAGGGGGCGATGAACCATGAGAGACTGTGGACTCTGAGCAACAAACTGAGGGGTCTGGAGGGGAGGAGGTGGGAGGTTGGGCAAGCCTGGTGGTGGGTATTGAGGAGGGCATGTATTGCATGGAGCACTGGATGTGGTACATGAACAATCAATCTTGTAACACTGAAAAAATAAAATAAATGTATTTGGGGGAAAAATTTTTTCGAAAAAAATAACTTGATAGAAAAAAGTATTTTTTTAAATAAAGATCAATACATAATCATTAAAGGTATATTTCACCTGGAAAGACTTTAAGCCTTTAATTTTTACATACCTAATTGCAAAGCATATCAAAAAAATTGGCAAATTTAAAAAGAAATCCAAAAATCTTCAATCTTACTGGAAGATGTTAGCACACCTTTTATAATGCTTCATCACTCAAAAACAGAAGATGCAAGGATACAGACTTTTTAAAGAAAATATAGTTTTTTTCTGATTTATACAAAATTTTGCTTTAAAAACACATAATATATAATAATACAATATATATCTTAAGAGCATATGGGATATTTATAAAAACTGAGTATATAGTTGACTAGAATGTATGATTCAGCAATGTCACAGACTCAGTATCATACAAACCCAAATACTCTGATCTTAAGTTAAGGAAATTAATATTGTTGGAAGAACATAATTATTAAAATTCTCACATTTAAAATGTTAAAAGAGATATATCAAATCCCAACTCCTAACACTGATCTAATTTGACTTTAAGTAAAGTTATTTGACCAATTGGTCCTTCAGATTCTCCATCTGTAAAATGGAGAAAATAATATTATCCATTTCATTTATTTCTTTAAAGGACGGGATTATTACAAAAAACTGCTTAGAATTCAGCACATGGTAAATCCTTTCTCAACAATATTTTTATCATTATAACCATATTTCGTTGTTCCACTATGTAAAGACTTATAGTAAAATCAGTTTTATTACTGTGTTTATATAAAAAATTATTTATATACATGTTAACTTCTCTATCGAATTATAATTTTTGTTTTATATGTTTGCCTCCCAAAATTTCACAAAGGAAGTTAATCCTTTCAGATATGATGAACTTGTAAGAAAAAAATAACTTTGATAAAATTAAATCCTAATCTAGTGATTTTTTTTTTCCCTAAAAATAATGTGTTTGTGAATGTGAGTCCATTTTGGTATGTGGTTGTATATGCATCTTTTCTCTAGAAAGTACATTTTAATATGGTAGAAGAGAAGTGTATTCGTGTTTAAATAACAGTTGTCCTCTGAATCTAAGAATGCAAGAGGGCTTTAAAAGTTTTTCCCTTTAAGGTAAGGCAGATGCTTAACTGACTGAGCCGACCAGGCAACTCTATGTTATTTTATTTTTTTAAGATTTATTTATTTATTTATTTGAGAGAGGGCGAGCACAAGAGTTAAGGGGCAGAGGGAGGGGGGAGAGAATCTGAAGCAGACTCTGGGCTGAGAGCAGAGCCTCATGCCGGGCTCCTCACAGGACTCCACACCGAGCTACACAGGGGGTGGGACAGGGCGCTTGATTTCATGACCCTGAGATCATGACCTGAGCTGAAACCAAGAGGTGGATCCTTAACCAACAGTGCCACCCAGGCACCCCAAAGTCTTCCTAGGATCTTAAAAAATCTAACTAATTTCTTTATATTGGAAAATTGAAATGTAGTTATCTAAATACCTAGAACCACCTCGCCAGACTTTCCATTCCTTCCACAAATGGCAACTTTCTGAAACTATTAAAGTTAAAAAATAAGTTCCTCAAATACTGTATTATACAACTAAGAAGGTGAAATAAGGTTATTATGACGTTACTTAACTCAGAAAGGATTCAATAGTAGCTGAGGATTTAAATACCAAATTATGTTTTCTGTGTTCCCTTCCCTAAATTATCAAAATAAAAAATGAACATAAACAAGAAATTTCCTAAACTGCTATCTCTCAAAATCTTGTTGTACTTATTTTTAAGAAGATAAATTTAAAGACACAGTTTTTAGGGGTATCTGGGTGGCTCAGTCGGTTAAGCATCTGCCTTCTGCTCAGGTCACGACCCCACTGTCCTAGGATTGAGCCCCACGTCCGGCTCCCTGCTCAGCGGAGAGATTGCTTCTCCCTCTCCCTCTGCTTGCTGCTCTGCCTACTTGGGCTCTCTCTCTCTCTGTCAAATAGATAGATAAAAGCTTTCAAAAAAAAAAAAAAAAGAAGACAGTTTTTAGTGAAATACACAGGCTAAATGATACTGTGTTATTTTCTGTGGCATGGTTCCCAGAAATTACATGCCCTGGTAATTTAGAGTCAGATTATAAATTTGCCAACTGAAATGGAGAGGAAATGGGTTTGCAATATATGTCAGGTAAAAAAAAAAATGTTTAGAAAACTTTTGAAATCTATTAGGAAGTTGAATTAATGTGAGGCGAAGAAAAGAATTCTACTACAGTCAAGAACCACAGAGGGGAATGTTTTTACAATGATTTAGGACATTAGCACATTGTCTTTTGGAACATATAATTGTCTAACCCTACTGTTCTTATATATGACTCATGGCAAGAAAGCAAACTTTCCATCTTCTCAGCTATTGCTGTGTGAGAGCAACGATAGCA
Organism: Nasua narica; assembly: GCA_028533885.1. NCBI lineage: Eukaryota > Metazoa > Chordata > Mammalia > Carnivora > Procyonidae > Nasua > Nasua narica. Next base: position 122,322,207 of record CM052798.1, on the reverse strand, counting down.
TCCATAACTGAGACAGTGTTTCTTTTAAGACATCTATCCTTATTGAGAAAAAAAATTTCTTTAAAGTAACAGTTACTGCTGAGTAATTTTTACCCAAAATATTTAAATTATTAGACTTATATACTTTGTTTTTCTGAAACAGGAGTTATTAACAATGCCACCATATTAAAATTATCCAGAGTTTTAAAACAATATCACACATGGGCCCCACCCACAGAGGTTATGCTTACTCATGGATGAATCCAAAGCACTAGTCTGTATAAATCTTCTCTAGGTAATTCTAGTGGGCAACCACAATTGAGATTTATTACTAAATCTTTTTTTATTCTCCCCTAAGTTTTCTTTCTAATATCCTAAATTTAAGGAGAAAAAAAATGTTTATTCCAATTCACTCACACTAAATATAAAGTGTATTACTCTACCCAAACTTCACTTTATGCAATCATTCATTTATTCAGCTATTAATTACTGAATATGTTCATACCATATGGTTCCAAATATCAGACTGACATGATGGGAGAAGTCTCTCAGATACATATTTCAAAGCTGTAAATCTAAACACTTTGCTCTATACTATTGAGATTTCTACTTTATTTAAAAATAAGAGTGAGTCCATGGGGTGACATGGGGTTTCAGCTCTGTCTCAGGCAGAGTTTGCCTAGGACTCTCTCTCCCTATCTGCCGCTTCCTCCATATTCTCCCTCTCTCTCTAAAATAAATCAATAAACCTTTAAAAGAAAAAGGTATGAGTCCAAAAATCTATAAGAAGAATTATATGCCACAACTAAGTGAAACTTATCACGGGTATGCAAAGCTAGTTCAACATTCAAAACTCAATTAATATAATCCATCAAATCAATAGATTGAAGAAGAAAAATCACATGTTCATATCAATAGATGCAGAAAAAGCATTTGACAAAATCTAACAATTATTCATGATAAAAACTTGAGTAAACCAGGAATAGAAGGGAATTTCCTCAACTTGATTGAGAACATCTAGAAAAAAACTACAGGTAATATTTTACTTAGGGGTAAAAAATTTGAAGGTTTCCCCACAGATCAGAAACAAGGCAAAGATGTCCCTCCCACCACTAGGTTTCAATATCATACTAGAAGTCTCAGCTAATGCAATGTGATAAAAGTAAAAAGTCCACAGATTGGTAAATAAAATCATCTTTGTTTGTAGATGACATGATTATCTATGTAGAAAACCCCAGTAAATCAACAAAAAAAAACAACCTCTTAGAATTAATAAGTGACTATAGTAAAGTGGCAGGATACAAAGTTAATACACAAAACCAATCACTTTCCTATATACCAGCAACAAACAAATGGAATTTAAAATTAAAAACACACAACCATTTGCATTAGCACTTCCAAAACATGAAATACTTAGGTATAAATCTAACAAAATATGTACAAGATCTGTATGTGGAAAATTATAAAACTTCTGAGTGAAATAAAAGAACTAAATAAATGTCCACAGATGGGAGTCTCAATATTGTCAACATATCAGTTCTCAACTTCATTAATAGTTTCAACAGAATCCCAATAAAAATCTCAACAAGTGGGGTGGAGTGGCTCAGTCAGTTAAGTGTCTACCTTCGGTTCAGGTCATGACTTCAGCGTTCTGGGGCTGAGCCCCACATCAGGCTCCTTGCTCAGGGGGAAGTCTACTTTATCTCTCCCTCTTCCCCTTTCCCCTGCTCATGCTCTCTCTCTTTCCCTTAAATAAATAAAATCTTTTAAAAAAATCTCAAGTTTTTTTGTGGATATTGACAAACTGATTCTAAACTTTATATGAAGAGGCCAAAGATCCAAAATATCTAACACAATTTTGAAGGAGAAGAACAAATTTGAAAGACTGACACTACCCTCCTTCAATACTCACTATAAAGCTACAGTAATCAATACTGTGTGTTGCTGATGAGAGAATAGATAAAAAGATCAATAGGATCAAAAGAAGAGACAGCCCCAGAAAAAGGCCCCAAAATATATAGTTAATCAATCTTAGACAGAGGAAGAAAGGCAATACAATGGAACAAAGACAGTCTTTTAAACAAGTGTTGCTGGAACTGACCAGCCTAGATAACCTTGAGTATGACAATGACTTTTCACATATGCCACCATAAACCACAAAAGTAGCAACTGATAAAATAAAATTCATTAAAATTATAAACTTTTGCTCTATGCAACACAACGTCAAAAGAATGAGAAGACAAGCCACTGGGGAAAATATCTGCAAAAAAACCACATCTGATTAAAAAAAAATAAAAATCCTGTTACCCAAGATATACACAGAAATCTTTTTTTTAAGATTTTATTTATTTATTTGACAGAAAGAAAGAGATCACTAGTAGGCAGAGAGGCAGGCATAGAGGGAGGAGGAAGCAGGCTCCCCACTGAGCAGAGAGCCCCATGTGGAGCTAGATCCCAGGACCCTGAGATCATGATCTGAGCCGAAGGCAGAGCCTTAATCCACTGAGCCACCCAGGTGCCCCTATACACAGAAATCTTAAAATCCAACAATAATAAGCAAGAATGGGTCAAAGAACTTAACAAAAACCTTACCATAAAGATGTATCAATGGCTAACAAGCATATGAAAAGATGTTCTACATAATTTATCATCAGGGAAATGCAAATTAAAACAAAAATGAGATATTATTATACATGTACCCACCTTACACATTACATCTAATAAATATACATTTATTAGAATGGCTAAAATCCAAAATACTGACACCACCATACGCGGACAAAAATGCGGAGCAATAGGAGCTCCATTCATTGCTGGTAGGGATGCAAAATGGCACAGTCACTCTAGAAGATAATAAAGTGACTTCTTACAAAAATAAACATAATGTTACTATGCAATACAGTAATCATACTTCTTGGTATTTACCAAAAGGGGCTGAACTCTTAAGCCCACACATAAATCTTCACACAGATGTTCATAAGCAGCTTTATTCATATTTGCCAAAACTTGGAAGCAATTGGGATGGCCTTCATAGGGGAATTAATGAATAAACCATGGTACATCTAGACAATGGAATATTATTCAGTGCTAAAATGTAAAGAGCTATCAAGCCATGAAAAGACATGGAGTAAACTTAAATGGAAATTACTAAGTTAAAGAAGTCGATCCGCAAAGGCTACATACTGTACAAACCTTACTATTTGACTTCCAGAAAAGGCAAAACTATAGAGACAGTAAAAATATTATGATTGTCAGGAATGTTGTGTGTTGGAGCAGACAGGAATAGGAGGAACACAAATGATTCTTACGGAAGTAAAAATACTTTGTATGATACTATAATGATATATACATACTACTCTAGGTTTGTTCAAACTCACAGAACCTATAACACCAAGAATGAAATATAATGTAAACTATAAACTTTGGGTAATTTTGATATGTCAATGTAATCGCTTCTCGGCCTTTTGGCTAAGATCAAGTGTGATATGTCAATGTATGGTTCATCATTGTAACAAATACACCACTCTGGTAGTAGACGTTGATAGTAAGGGAGGCCATACGTATGTGGAGGCAAGGGGTATATGGGAAATCTTACCTTTTCTTCTCAATTTTGCTATGAACCAAAAATCTACTAATTTAAATATTATTCTTATCAAAAATACTTTCACACAAAATCAGTGTCCCTTTTTTCTTTACTTTTATTCTTCTTTATTCTTCTTTCCAAAATATGACATTTACAATAGTATTTTGTGGATATATTTAAATGTTTCTTTTGTTACCGTACCTTTATGATTTTGACCTTTATATGTTTTCAAGGTTTAAATTTGGAATATCTTGAGCAACAAACAATTCTTAAGCCATAAACACATACATACACACTCAAAAAACCAAATTCTATCTTTGTCTCAACAAATATAGATAGATAGATAGATAGATCTGCCTTCCTTTCTTCTCAGCTTGTCATTTTTTTCATTAAAATAAGGATATTATTTTAAAAGACAAAATAATTTAGCTCCTTGAACCTGAGATTATGATCAGGAAAATGAAGAAATTTCATGAGCAAATAAAATTCCAGTAATACTCTAGTGAGGATTTGAAAAATAAATTATAATAATTCAAGCCTCTTATAAGCATCAAAAACTTCTTTTAAGATGATACTGATAATAAATTCAGAATACAATCTGCCATGATACTCTATTTCAATTTCTCCAGATTCTCTGGATAGTTGCTCTTTGTTCATCTTGTTTCAGACTCACACATTTTTAATTTTCAATTACTTGCCCTTAAATATTAGCACTAACATAGTAACACAGAGAAAAATGAATAACCAGCAATATAAGACACTGCATGATATGTGAAATTTATGGCTTTGGAAGAAGGTTTTTAAAGCAAGAAGACAGATCTTTAGAATGGAATTAGAAGATGTCTCAGAGAAGATGGGATTTTTTTTTAAGAAGATAGGATAAATGGAGCCAAGATTCTCTAGATGGATGTTGTGAAAGATAACCTTGCAAGGATGAGAGCCTGAGCAAAGGCAGAGGAGAAAAATGTACAAAGTATCTAGGGTACAATGAACAAAGCAACTGCTCAGAAAACAGTGTTTATATAATGAAAGAAGGGGGCACTACAGTAGTGCCCCCATTATCCATGGTTTCATTTCCTATGGTTTTAGATACCCATGGTCAACTGAGGTCTGGAAGCAGGAGGCTCTCCTTCTGATATGTCATCAAAAAGTCAATAATAGCTTAATGTTACCTTCACAATGCCGACATCATTCCCCTCACTTCATCCCATCACAGAGGTATTTTATCATCTCACATTATCACGAGAATTAAAAAAGAGTGAGTACAGTAAAAGACATTTTGAGGACTGAGAAAGAGAAACCACATTCACATAACTTTTCTTATGTAAAAATTATATTTTTATATGATTCTTATATTGCTATAATTGTTCTATTTTTAGTTATTGTTATTAATCTCTCTCTTACTTTGCCTGACTTATAAATTAAACTTTATCATAAGTATGTATGTATAGGGAAAAACACAGTAATCTGGAGTTTGGTACTATCCATATTTAAAGGAATTCACAAGGGGTCTTGGAACTTATCCCTGTGGCTAACTGAGGGACTACTGTATAGAAGTTTCAGGTGTTAGTTAAAAAGCATAAAATAGGAGAGAGAGGACTCATCATTAAATCCTGAGGAAATAGGACACCAGTGAGATATATTAGCAGTTATTTGAACAGATAATTAAACACTGAAGATAACTGATGGAAGAGGCAGGTTAAAAATGTTAATATGATTGAGATACAACCTTACACCAATTAGAATGGCCAAATCAACAAGACAGTAAACAAGTGTTGGAGAGGATGTGGAGGAAGGGTAACCCCCTTACACTGTTGGTGGGAATGTAAGTTGGTGCAGCCACTTTGGAAAACAGTGTGGAGAGTCCTCAAGAAATTAAAAATAGAGCTACCCTATGACCCTGCAATTGCACTACTGGGGATTTACCCCAAAGATACAGATACAGATGCAGTGAAAAGAAGGGCCATATGTACCCCAATGTTCATAGCAGCAATGGCCACAATCGCCAAACTGTGGAAAGAGCCAAAATGGCCTTCAACAGATGAATGGATAAAGAAGATGTGGTCCATATATACAATGGAATATTATGCCTCCATCAGAAAGGATGAATACCCAATTTTTTTATCAACATGGACAGGACTGGAAGAGATATGGGAGAAGAAAAGGAAAAGTGAATTGGGGTAAATCAGAGATTTAGGGAGATGAAGGATGAAAGACTGTGGACTCTGAGAAACAAACTGAGGGTTTTAGAGGGAGGGGTAGGTGGTTGGGTGAGCCTGGTGGCGGGTATTAAGGAGGGCACGTATTGCATGGAGCACTGGGTGTGGTGCATAAACAATGACTCTTGGAACCCTGAAAAAATTATATTAAATTAAAAAATAAAAAAAATTTTAAAATGTTAATGTGAATGATATTTTATTAAGTGAATAGCCTCATTATTTATCAATTTGAATACCAGGCAAAATGCTAGATGATAGAAAGATGAAAGGACGTAGCCCTGTCCTCAAGCTGCCTTTAGGGAGTGTATTGGGATTTTATACAGAAAGAGAGCCAGTAAGACAGAAAGATGATAAATGGGTGAGAGATAAATACACAGAGAGAGGCAACAGGCAGATAGAATTTTTAAAATTGGCCCATATGATTGTGGATGTTTGACAAATACAAAACCTGTAGCACAGGCCAGCAGGATGGAGACCCATGGAAGAGTTGCTGTTTGAGTCAAAGGTGGTCGGCTAGAAAAGTTGTTCCTTCTTCCAGGGAGATCAGTCTTTTTCTAATAAGGCCTTCTACTAATTGAATGAGGCCCACCCCCTCCACATTATGCAAAATAATCTGCTTTACTCAAAAGCTGATTTAAATATTAATATTATCTAAAAACACTCTCAAACCAATTACTACAATAATGTTTGACCAAATATTTTACTGTATCTTATTCAACTCGACACATAAAATTAACAACAGGAACCAAAAGAGAAAAACAAAAAGCATAAAAAATTGCTTTGAGAGACATTTGTATAAAATATGACTGAGGCCCAGAGGTAGTAGTCACTACGCCTATGGATGGATATAGAATGTTAGGGGAAAAAAAATACTAAAAATCAGGGGTTTAAGTGAAGTCTTAAAAGGTAATTATTCCTTCCTCAAATTAGCTTGTAAGCCAGTCTGGAAAATACTTCATACCTAATTCACTACATTAGCACCATAATATCCCTATACAATACTCCTCCATCATGCACTCACTCATTACCTCAAGGCAGACACCCCAACCAGGCTCATCCCTGTTAGCATTCCAGGTACAGAGAGAGAAGTGACCCAAATGTCATCAGGGTCATTAAAACACATACACCCTATCTGGGAAACTAAATGTGATGCCCAAAGAAGAGCACATCTCAGAATAAGGCTGATAAACAGAAACTAATCAATAATCATTTATTTTTAAAAACTAAGGAGTTTTTACCTTATTCTATAAATTTTTTAATTATTAAACATTTTCAAAATATTTACAGGGCAGTAACTTGATCATGAAGGCATTTGCAAAACCACTATGACAAGAGTTTAGTGAAGAGAATGAAAGAGCACATAATTCCCAACAGGAAAACCATTAGTTGTCTGTTGCAATAGTGAGGATGAAGAAGAGATGACAAAGTATTATGAGAATATAGGAACATTTATCAAAGTAAAGCTGAAGATGATAGATAAGAGCCCAGTTGTAATGTCTGGCCTTGAGATTAATGGATGGGTCAGGATCAAGCCAGAGTCATGTGGGAGAAATGAGAAAAATGCAGGATATCAATTACGATGATGTAATAAACCAGGCATGAGGCATGCTTAAAAATGGTTTATGGACTATTCTAGGGAATTTTTAGAAGGCTTATTTCAATCCCACCTACTGCTGTTCATGCATAAAAATAAAAGCATATATGATGCTAAATTAAAAGCATCAAAAAGAGTAGGAAAAAGTGGCATATTTATTTGTGCAGCCAATAATAATACTAAAAATAACATAAATAAAATAAAACAAGAGTGATGGTGCCAACATCTGTCCCTAGACCTCTGCCCCTGGAAAAGATTTTTTTCAGCCTGTAGACTGTCTTCCTCTATATGAATGTAACTGGTAAAAGAGATGATGTTAATAAAGGAAAGTCAGAAGTGTCAAGTTTGGAATCAGATTATCATTTAGATAAATCCAATAAACAGTATCGCAGTCCAAAGCCTTTGATGAGAGCCAATCTTCTTTAATGAATCCCATCTCTCACCTTTAGTCTCTATCTAATTAGAGATAGACTTATTTCTATCTTTCTCATAGACTTACTTCTTCTTAAGATAAAGTTAAAAAATTGAGGGCCTACCACCATTATTTCCATTTCTTTATTCGAGTTTCAGAAATCCATTTAATAATAGCTAAACTTCTATTATTTCCATATGCCAGATATTCTTATATTACTTAAGTACATAGGTAGAATTATCTCTATATTACAGATGAGTAAATGGACACTCTTAGAAGTTAATTAACTTGCCTCAAAACATAGAGGTAGGAAATGGTATGGTGGGGATATGGAACCCATATATTCTGATCCTAGAGTCTTATCTCTTACATGCAAAACTGTGCCAAACCTTTTGTCTAGCCAAACTATCCATGCCAAGTAAAAATATAGCTGATCTATAGGACACTTTGACTAAAAGAAGTAGTTCTTACTACAAAAAATTAATATAGAATGTGTTCCCGTTTTTCAAGATGGGGCCACAAAATAATTATCCTTTAGAAGAAAATTCTCGGGGTGCCTGGGTGGCTCATTGGGTTAAAGCCTCTGCCTTCGGCTCAGGTCATGGTCTCAGGGTCCTGGAATCAAGCCCCATATCAGGCTCTCCGCTCAGTGGGGAGCCTGCTTCCCCTTCTCTCTCTGCCTGCCTCTCTGCCTACTTGTGATCTCTCTGTCAAATAAATAAATAAAATATTAAAAAAAAAAAAAGAAAATTCTCAATATGCAAATTGGCACTTTTTTTAAGCTTTCACCCTAATCAAGATCAGAAAATTAGAAAAAGAACTTTCAATGATAATCTCTGTAAGGTGAGAATAACAGCTGAAATTGAAAAGAGAAGTTGAAAATTTGTGAAAGGTGCAAAAAAATTTAGTGATAAATAAGGTTGATTGGCAAAGGGAAATTAGATATCAAATCAAAGGAAGTCTTAAATCTCATGTAAGAGAAAACACATACTTGTTTCACAGTTTACAACCTAGACAAGGAGACAAAGCACATGTAAAATCAGTGGTAGAATGTCACTTTTCACCACATTTTCAAATATGGCAGGACTGTGATCATCCTTATTGTAGCTTTGGAGCACATAATTTTTCATTTCCCCAAGCAATTTCAGTGTGAACATTTGAGTTGGCACTGAGTGGAATAAAATATATGATCCATTTCTACTCACTTCCCACACTACTTCGAGTTTGGTCAAGGCATCCATATATAATTTTACTAATATTTTAACATAAATCATTCCCTCTGGTCCTTTTCCCTTTTTCCACTTCTCTACATTTATAGGGCCTCAGAGAATAATGCGACACTGGCAGTCAGAGGTTTCCACTTATACTTGCATAATAAAATGTTCTATCTTTATGTTCATACCTTATTCATTCATGCATTTCTGACTTAACAACAAATCAGTCTTTAGCTGACAGAGCATCTTACAATCCACAAAAGAAGCCCAGTGCTAGTCAATGATTTCATGCTAGAACTGAAAAACACTTCCACAACTTTATCTTTCCCACACCATTCTTAGCAATATCTAGTTTTCCACAGCACATATTTGAGGGGAGGGAGTACTTCATCACAAAAAAATGGACATTAATTGGGAAATTATATGAAAGGAACAAAGGCTATATTTCCATCAAAATAATGAAAAACAGGATGGAAATAATGAACAAAAACAGGATGGAAAGTTCATACATAGAATATGGCAACTCTAAAGACTCATTTACCATACAGGGAAGACAATCCAAATAAACAATGAGTCTCAACAATAAACACCCACAAGTGGAAATGCTTAATTATACAGTAGTTATATTTTTAATTTAATTTTCATTTTAATTTTTTAAGGAACCACCACACTGTTTTTCATAATGAACGTACCAATTTACATTCCCACCTTAAGTTAGACATATGTTATCATTTCTTTAGATTATGAGGAATGGCCATTTGTGCTTCTAGGAAATTTGACTCTTTTATATACGTTAGAGAATTGGTTATGATACAATTATTCATAAAACTCT
>CM052798.1:122295639-122311874 GCA_028533885.1 Nasua narica | reverse complement strand
CTGCTGTTTACTGAATTTAATTTATGCTGAGGGGTGGGGAAGGGCAATGGCACCAGCCAGCTCCTTTGTCCCTGTAGAGAAGAGTTCATGCTCCCTGCTGTCAGGAAGGTACTCCAAGAAGAGCAAATAAACTCACGTATCATAGGTATTTTTCAGATCACTGCTTACACACTTTGTCCCAGTTGTTTGTCTGCCTGGAGAAGCCCAGTGCACTTTGGGCTCTATCTCAGCCAGCTAGCTGAATTTTAAAACTCCAAACTGTAGGGACCTATTGTGGCAGGGACCTGCACTGGTCTTCTGAGGAGGGTCACACCACACTGAGATCGATGTAGGTTTGACCCACAAGAGCAGTTGCACCAGAGCTCAGAAGCATGGAATTTAGAGCAAAGCACTCTAAGCAGCTAGTGTCTGGGTTAGCAGCCCTCAGCAAGTGTCTCTGCACCTATGCCAAGGGGCAAGGGAGGGAAATGTCGCCTACTGGCTCTTTTGTTCCTGGTGAGGCAAGGTCACTCCTCTCAGATGCAATCCAAGAAGAGGGAGCCGCTCTCCCAATGCATCTCCAGAGATCCTCAGATCATGCCGTCTGTCCTTGGGTTACCTGCCCACCTTCTCTACAGGAGCACTGCAGCATCCTCAGAGCTCTATACCATCCATGCCATGGACCTCTAAAACCCCAGTCTTTGAGCCCTGCTGGTTGAAAGAACTCAAAAAATCAGCCACTTCCATTTTCCCACTCGGTGGCTTTGGGGAAGTGTTTTCCTTGAGTGATCCCCTGTGAATGCCTCTCTGCAATCTGGGCTCCCTCCCCTCCTTCCATGACGTGGCCTCCTCTCTCCCAACTATTTGGGAATAGTTGTGCAGTTTGTCAGTCCTCAGATCAATTTCTTGGGTATTCAGAATGATATTTATCTAGCTACGTTCAAGGGATGAGACAAGTCTAGGGTAATCCTATTACTCCATCATTTTATATCCACCCCCTAATCCTTGAGATTCTTAAAGAACTGTGAAACCTCTCTTGTTCTAAAAAACAGAAGCATTTGGTTGGCTAATAAAATGACTTAAAGAAATATAACCCAAAATCCTCTAGCCTGGGTATGAACACTGGGTCTTTAAAGACCCCAATGTTCCCTGATATTTCAACCCCATCTTATTTACCTATTTATGTTACCTGCTAAGTCACTTTCAGTATTTTCATTTTGGTTGTTGTTGTTGTTGTTGTTTGTTTTTTGTTTTGTTTTGTTTTTTGTAGAAGTTTTCACAGGCCCATAAACAATGGGCAGGAAAATCAAGGGCAAGATATTTTTTTTCCCCCAAGAGCAGGATATTTTGTCTCTTTTGTTTACTGCTGTATCTCCAGCATGGAAAAGAATGGCACACATCAGGTCTTTAAATTCTTTCTAGAGAGAATAAATATAATACTTATTTTCCATTATAAATCCTTGGAGAAAGACTACTTCAAGTTATTTTAATCATGGTCATGATTTTTTCACAGAAATGACTCCACTTAGCCATAAAAAATGTTATACAATGTAATATTGCTCACCCATAAAAAAGAATGACATCTGGCCATTTGCAACAAAATGGGTGGAGCTAGAGAGTACTATGCTAAGTGAAATAAGTCAGAGAAAGACTGACTAAATACCATATGATTTCACTCATATGTGGAATTTAAGAAACAAAATAAATGATCATAGGAGGAAAAAGAGAGAGAGGTAAACCAAGAAACAGACTCTTTTAACAACACAGAACAAACAGGGTTACAGGAGGGGAGGTAGGGGAAGGAGAATGGGTTAAATAGCTGATGGTGAAGGAGGGCACTTGGCGAGCACTAAGTGTTGTATGTAAGCATTCAACAACTTAATTGATACCTAAAACTAATTTTACACTGTATGTTTACTAACTGAATTTAAATAAAAACTTAAAAAATAAAAAAAACTGCTTATCATATAAAAATGTGTGGATATCAAAAACATTACTTCAGGCAGAAGAGACAGACATCAAAGTGTACTTGTGATTTATCTCATTTTTATGAAGCTCTGCCACTGCCAAATTAAGGTATATATATGGAAATTAATACAGAGTTGCATATACTGAGGGTGAGTGAGTATTAACTGAAATGTTACACAGGGGAGTTCTCTGTGTTAGCAAATATGATCTGCATATTGATAAAATTTTTGGATACTGCAGCTGGTTATAAAGTTTTAGCATTCTGTCAAGATATAAACTCAACTTTGGCATATTTCACTATACTTTAATTTTACATTGATAAGAAAATAAGAGAGGGAAATAAGGAAAATTAGACATTAATAAAGACAAGCACATTTTTTATATAAACTTCCCCCTTCCCTCCCCAAAAACCTACCATTTACCTATCATTCCAGACTGCCAGTTGCTAGTTGGGTTTTCTGGAGTTTGGCGCAGCTACAAACAAAAGTAGACTGGACAGAGTCCTGTGGTAGAACAGTGCCTCGGAGGTGCTGCCATCCTCTCTGGAGTTTAGCTTCAGGCTAATTTTTGGGAAGCAGGGTGAAGTGGTAGTAGAGCTGCTGCCCAGTGACTCAAATCCATGACTCACTGTCCACAGCCTCCAGTGGGAGACTGTGGTGTGTCTGCCTGTCATAAGCTTATGACATAACAGTGAGCCTATTATTTATATTCAGACTTGTTCAGTCAGTTAGAAGTTGCCTTTATGTAAGACACGAAAAGCAGTTGCCAGAAACACAAACTGTGGGGATTGAGGAGAAATGTCAAATCACTGACAAGCTTCGTGAGGCTAAAGAGGAGTATACAGGAAATGAATCTTTAGAGAATGTCAGACAAGAGAAAGAGTCATTTAATATACCCAGCTTTACAGACTCTTCAAGAAAGGTGAAGAAGACCAACATAATCATGCTAATGTAGGCACTAAATTCTCTGGTTCAAGAACTGAAGGAAGAGAGATCCAAATAGTCAAAACAAGAAGAGCAAATGGTGGAGATGCTAAAAATGCTCCAGAACAGATTATGAGATTCACCACACCACAAGGAGCTTCTCCTAACCTGCCTGGAGACCAAGAGCCAAACCCTGTTGATCTCTTCACCAGGAGCCTCGCTCAGTCTCAAAGCAGTGCTGTTCCCTCCCCTCCATTCAAGCCTACCATCTGCCAGTCTGTGTTCTTCCACCTCAATCTCTATCTGCATGGTGGCCAGATGATGCAGGGATTGTCCTCCCTGGGCTGAGTTCCACCACCTTCACTTGCTGGATATAGCAGACACCTCCTTCATGGTCAACTCCTCCAAGTCTAAACATTTTTGCACTTCCTTCACTCCACCAAGGACTACGGGACTTTGTCTTCACCGAAGTTTGGACTTTCTCTCACTAGCACCAAAATAAATACTGTTCTTAAATGGCTAATCTTTCACTCTGATTGAATCTTCACCCAACCGTGTTTCTCAATATATTGTATTACAAATATTATTTACAATAATCTTATATATGAACCATTTTTTAAAGATTTATTTATTTTAGAGAGAGAGCGCACACACAAGTAAGGGCAGAAGGTGTGGGAAAGAAACATGCAAGCCAACTCCCTGCTGAGCACAGAGCCCCACATGGGGCTCGATCCCAGGACCCTGAGATCATGTCCTGAGCTGAAATCAAGAGTCAGTCGCTTAACTGACTGAGCCACCCAGGGTGCCCCATGAACTAATTTTATATATTCTCTATATAATATTGTATTATAATTTATAAATATTTTCAATATAGCAATAAAGACTTTTGATTGTCAAAAAAAGTTAAGAACAAAATTTACATCTTTCTTTTTTATTAAATTTATCAGGTATTCTAATAAAACATCCCACTTGCTATAAACAGATTCAAAACTTAAGATCAGAAATTTAACTCCCAATTCCCAAGCATACTGAAAATGAAGTGTGAATAAAATGATAATGATGTAATCCCTTTAAAAAAATCATTGTATTTAACTGAGTGACTACAAGAACTGTCTGTTAACTAAGAATGCACTGTTAGAAAGTTATAAATAAATAATGTCAGTGTCTGCTCCAATCTGGCTTCTTTGGGTATGTTTTCCTGAACATTTCTACAGGAACATTTTGTAAAGGTCTAAGGCCACCACTGGTGGATAATATCTGTATATATTTAAAGGAATATTATGTGTTTTCATGTTTTGCCAATCTGAGCTCTGAAATAAGAGTGCCTGTGGTTGAACCTCAGCTTCTCTATCTAATTAGATGTGTGAGATTGACACTTAACTATTCTGTTTCTTCATCTATAAAATAAGGTTAATGACAGAGTCCATCTCACAGAGTTATTATAAGAATTAAGTGAGTTAATCCATCAAAAGAACAAAGAATAGTGCCTAATACATAGCAAGTACCTAGTGAATGTTCTCTATTATTATATAATAGACTGAGAAATGGAAACGTACGGTTTATTGACATCAGTTTACAGAAATACTTTAAAAAAATTTTTACACCAACACATCTTGATATCAATATCAACTAATCCTAAAATGTGCTTCTGAAAACCTTAATTCATCATGCCAAGTTGATATAGATTCATATTCATAGTAGATGGGAGTATTAAGGCCAATTCAAATTTGCTCTTTCAAATAACTGAAAGCTATTTCATCACCCAAATCAGAATATCAATCTGTCACTCAAGTCATAATGTTAATCTTTGTTTAAAAACTACTAAGTACAGGCGTGCCTAGATGGTACAGTTGGTTAAGCATCTAACTCTTGAATTTCAGGTCAGGCCCTGACCAGAACCTTGAGATCAAGCCCTGAGTCAGGCTCTGCACTCAGTGGGGAGAGTCTGCTGCTCTCCTCCCTCTTCTTCTGCTCCTCCCCCTGTTCTAAATCTCTCTCTAAAACAAATAAAATATTAAAAAAAAAAGTAAGTACAGATTATTGTACACCTTGATTAATTTGGAAGAATATGAAATGTACTTATACTCATTTCTAAATAATTTATTATCTAATTTTAAATGTTTTAAAACTGAGTTAAGAAAGATTTTAATTACTTTCACGAAATATACTATCAGGAAATGTAAATCACCAAGTGAAGTATAGAAGAGAGAAAAACAGAAAGACTTTAAATAATGAACTATTCTGAACTCAGAATCATTGTAGAAGATTTTTGCCTCTTATTCAGTCATTCAGAGAAAGTATAGCTTTTATATAAAACACTTCCAAACAGAAAAATTCTTTATAACCAGACACACCATAAAAGTAGTACCAACTAGACTATCAAAATATCTTTAGTCTTCTTTTATATACAATCTATTTTCAATGACATTATCTAGTTCCTTTAAGTTATACCTATCTCGAGACCAAGAGATTACTTCTCGTAGCAATTTTTATAGTTTAAGAAGAAACAAAGTTTCATGGAGAGCAAGTCTACCTAAAACTGAATAGTAAATTCAATTAAAAAGCAAATGATTAAATTTATCTAATTTCTCTCAGTAGAGCCAAGGATAAGCCTGAAACTTGCTATCAACTTGGAAATTTCCACCCACATTTCTAAATATACACAGCAATTATATCATTTTGAAGAAAGGCCTTTAATATTGCTATCATCAAAAAACTAGTATTCAAAAAAAAAACTAGTATTCAGGGGTGACTGGGTGGCTCAGTTGGTTAATCGTCAGATTCTTGATTTTGGCTCAGGTCATGATCTCTGGGTCATGAGAATGACCTCCACATAGGGCTCTGCACTCAGTGGGGAGTCTGCTTGAGATTCTCTTTCTCTCTCTCTGTCCCCCATGCCCCTGCATGCCCTCTCTCTCTCTCAAATAAATAAATAAATCTTTAAAAAAAAGTAGTATTCAGTGATTAAGAGAAAGCTTACATCTTTCTCTCCTGCTAACACATACATTTCAAATACCGAACTCTACAAAAGGGACTAGAGAATTAAGATGTATAATGCTTCAAGATAAAACAAAAATAACTCTCTTTTAGCAACATAAAAAGGACAAATGAAATATACATAATATCATTTTATTTATTGACTTATTTATATTTAAGGTAATATAGTTTATATTGGTCATTGTGAATGGAATCTTTTTGGAAAAAATTATGAAACATAACCTAGCATTAGTTATAATGTGATCTTTATTTTGGAGCATTATGACTGACTGATTTAACAGTGGTATGGACATTTTAGATTAAAATAGTAATAGTTTCCATACTTTGGCTATAGATATATTACCAGGTATATTACCAGATATATTTGGCTATAGATATATCATTATCAAAAAGCAGAATAGAGACTTAATTCTATGCTCTATAGGGTTAAATATACCTTCATCATGTCACACAATTACCATTGCGTTTTTGTGGTGAGAACATTTAAGATTAATTCTTAACAACTTTCAAATATATAGTACTTTAATGTTAACTATAATCACATTGCTCTACATTACATCGCCAGAATTTATCTTCTAATAGGAAGTTTGTGCCCTTTGGCCAAAATTTCTACATTTCTCCACCCCTCAGCCACTGGTAACCACCCTTCTAATTCTCTGTATCTAAAAGGTTGGAGTTTTCTTTAGATTCCACATATAAATAAGAGCATACAATATTTCTCTGACTTATTTCACTTAGCATAATGTCGTCAAGGTCCATCCCTATAGTTGCGAACAGCAGGATTTTTCCTCTTTTTTATGGCCAAATAATATTATATTGTATATATGCACCATCTCTTGTTTATCCATTCAACTGCTGACAGACACTTAGGTTATTTCTATATCTTCTCTATTTTGAATAATACTGATAAATATGAGAGTGCAGATTCTCTTTGATGTCCTGTTTTCATTTCTTCTGGGTATACATCCAGAAGTGCAATTGCTGGATCAACAGTATAGAGGTTCCTCCAAAAATTAAAAATAGAACTATCCAAGCTTCTTCACACACAATTCTTTATAATAACAAAATAACCCTAGGGGTGCCTGGGTGGGCTCAGTCATTAAGCATCTACCTTAGGCTCAAGGTCTTGGTCCCAGGGTCTTGGGATGGAGCCCGCCCATTGGCCTCCCTGCTCCGCAGGAAGCCTGCTCCTCCCTCTCCCACTCCGCCTGCCTGTGTTCCCCCTCTTGCTGTGACTTTCTGTCCAATAAACAAATAAAATCTTTAAAAAAAAAAAAAAAACTAAAACCCACCTCCTATTCATTGTATCATATGTGACTCTCTCTGTCCAATAAATAAATAAAATCTTTAAAAAAAAAAGCAACCTAAAACCTACCTCCTATTCATTGTATCATTGCTCTCATTCATTTCACTCACATACAAGCATACAAAAGCATAGGTAAATAATTAGATAAATTGTTGCTATTAATTTGAACAAACTGTTGTCTGTTCAAACAATTAAGAATAAGAATTGAAGTGTACAATTCAGTGTTTATTCTATATTTAAAGAGTTGTACTTCAGTACATTATGTACTTCAGTACATTTTTATAAGCCCAAAAGAAACCCTTACCCAGTAGAAGTCATACCTCTTTCCTCTCGACACTCCACCCTGAGTCCTAGAAATCTGTGAACAATTTCTGTAGGACCTCCACACAATATTGAAAAGAAGTGGTGAGAGTGGACATCCTTTTCTTACACCTGACCTTACTGGGAAAGCTTTCAGTCTTTCACCATTATTTCTGGGTTTTGTTTTTGTTTTTGTAGATACACTTTACCAGAATAGGACATCTAGTCCAAGTTTACTGAATGGGTGTATCTGTGTATATGTATGCATCTACTGAAAAAATCATGCAACTTTTATCCTCTATTCAACCAATATGAAGTGATGGTCTGTTCTATGTGTCAACTTGGTTAGGCTAATCAATCAAATACTAATGTAGGTGTTGCCGTGGAAGTTATTTTGTAGATGTCATTAGGATCTGTAATCAGTTGACTTTAAGTAAAGGAGATTAGCCTGGATCATTAGGGTGGGTCTGATCCAACTGAATGCAAGGCTTTAAGAGCAGAACTGAAGTTTCCTTGAAGAAGAAGAAACTCTACCTGTGGACTACAATCTACCAGCAAATTTCAGAGTTACCTAGT
Organism: Nasua narica; assembly: GCA_028533885.1. NCBI lineage: Eukaryota > Metazoa > Chordata > Mammalia > Carnivora > Procyonidae > Nasua > Nasua narica. The sequence goes on along the minus strand of CM052798.1, from coordinate 122,303,825 downwards.
TAACTCCCACAATCACATTCATTACAATAAATATTAATAAGCCAGTTCTGGTATGAGAGGCCTCATGTTGGTCTTCTTCTTGCAGCATCTAGTTTGGTCAACAGAATCTTCCTAAATAATCCAGGATATCTCATGGCAGGTGAGGGAATTTCACATTTTTTACACCTGACATGGATCTCATCTATTTATTTCACTGAATGCCTTTATAAGAAGAATGGCAGGTATATTTGGAGACCTGATAATCCTCCATATTTGTCTGTTTGCATTCTGTCTTGCCATAAATTACAAACGATTTTCATTTTGATAGAAAAATGAACACAACCTAGAGATAGATGGTTATGTTTGCCTCCATCTCAACTAGTAAACAATGAATTCAATCTATTCAAATAAAAACACACAAAAACAATTATTCTCCCACAAAACTTCACTGAATTGACTCTGAATGTCTAAATTGCTTTAATTTCTTTGTCTAACTGCCTCTTTCTTTGATATCCTTTTACATCACATTCAGAATAATTCAAAATAGAATTACTGAGTTCTGGTTTGGTATGGAGCTACTGTATATGAAGAACATCATTGGTATTTATTTTGCAAACCATGAGGGGAAAACAAGATCCCAGAATTGCAGTGACATCTTTGGTCTTCTTCAGACTACCTATGAAATCCACAGCAATTTGTGGACCTACATATATTCACAGTAAAATTCCTGTGACTTCCAAAAATGTAGAATATAATAATCATCAGTTTAAATCTATCATTTACTTGCTGTATGATTTGGGAAAAACAGCTTCTGAAATTGGAAACTTACATAGGATTGTTCTGAAGGTAAATTGAGATAAGCCTAGGTAGTAGTTTTTAAATTTTGCTTTACCTTTATCTTAATTGACTTCATGCTTATGCCCTGTCAATTTAAAATCAATTTAAATAATTTTGCTTTCAAGTTAATAAATTCCAAAGCCTTCTTGCATAGGTGTGATATCCATCCATTCCTGTCCCCTCAATTTATTATCTGTCAAGTATTTTAGAACCTGAATTTAGGCATAATATGAATTAAGCCTCGGATTTAATGGTTTAACAACACTCAGCTTTAGGGAACATACAATGCTTGATATTGAACAGATAATAAGGCCTGCAGAATGCTAGTTTCCTATGCCAAAGGCCTATTTGTTCTGTCTCTTGGTTCACTAAATTGCATTTAGATTAGAAACTACAGTACTCAGGTATCCTTAAGTCTCCAAAGAGAAGTTTCATAAACACTGATCTATTTCATCAATGACTTTGCCAAATTAGGGTCATAGGATATACCACAAATGGATTAATTATTTTCTGTTTTTACGACATTTACAACTTCAAAACCTACTCAAAATTTTAATTATTTGATTTGGTCTTTATAGTCATTAATACTGATTATATTTATGGTTCTCTTGGGTGATGAATCAGATAGATGACCTCAAGAGAGGGCTCCTTACATATGCTCTAAGTCTTAACAAAGCTCAGTTCCTTAGAGCCAATGGAAGGACATCCTCCGTTTAATAGGAACAGTGATTCAGAAAGGTGAGTGTCTATGACTACACAGTAGTTAGACTGAGAGCTAATGAACAGATGTGTTATAGTCTGGCTTCCCAGGCTTTCTAAAAGTCTTTTCAAATTACCTCCCACATAAATTGGTGTTAATGATTGTGCAAGACTCCCTTTAAGAAGTACTATGCTTAGACTAAAAGGGAATTTTCAATACTTTTGGGGAAACATTTTTCATCTATATTAAGAATAATTCTTTTCACACCTATGCTCTAGTTCTGCCTCTCAGCAAAAGAAAATGAGCTCTGCATTTGTTTCTAAATGCAAAGAAAGACATTTAATTTCTCAGGCAATGCAAAGTAACTTAAAGCAATGTGTAGAATCTAAAATGGAAAATGCATACAACTACAAGATGAGTGGACTGTCTCATCCACAGACAATAACCCGTCCCTAATGAGTCACTTTTCCTCTATATAAATTGAGAAATGCGACAAGGGTATAGAATGTTTTTCCCTCGTGAGGAAAAAAATTTACCTGCAAAGATATGCTAATCATATTAGGCTGATGCATCCATTCGTAGCACATCATTCTTTTTCTCTATATTAGGAATCTGCCTTCTTATTGCTACTGTGCAACTAAGAGAAAGAAATGAAGAAGAATTTTTTAATAAAAACATTTTATCTTTACTTTGCTGGAAGGAGGCTGGGTGTGAGCTCTCTAACTACAAATTCAAAACCAAATGACAAGAATATAAATAAGAAGAATTTGCTGTGTATATTAACTTTCCATTGTTAATGCTTTTACTAGGCTGTTAGAAGATTATTGCTAGATATAATTAGGAATGAAGAGCTTAGGTTTTTTCAGGCCATAAATTTATTTAATTCTCTTATTTTATACGTGAGTTGAGCTTTAATCTTTTATCTGTTTTCTTAAAATACTTGCCCTGAGAATCAAGGATTAAATACAAGATATTTTTCTCTGTTTCTCTTCACTCCCATCTGCACAAAGAGTATTCTTTGATGTGTACTCTAAAGCTGATTCTTTTGATTATTTTTTAAACTCCCAGTCTACACTCTAATCAGGTTTAAAACTGTACTCCTGCATTAACATTATGTATGCGTGCACCAGTGCTGAGCTAATGGACTAGGATGAGTCAGATCTCCATATATTTTTATGTTTTTTCCCCTTAGTTTGTCTTCATTTCAGATTGAAAACTCCCTTTACTTAGCCAATTTTTTAAATGAACTTCATAAATCTCCTCACGTAAAGCACAAGCAGCAGAATTTATTTAAAGTGGAAAACTTTTTTCTCCCAATGCACTTTTGTAGATTTTGCTGTAAAGGGAAATCAGTTTTAAACAGGCAGGACTGCTTTGCACCAAAAGAAAATTAAATTCTTGCATCCCTGTGCATACTGCACGCATGACATACTTTCCGTATGATTTCTACCTATGTGATCATCACTCAGCACTGGAAAAGCTCAGGGGCAAAAGAAGGTCAGAAAGGTATAAGGAGAGTAACAAAAATCAAGATGAAGCGAAAATGACTTAATTTCCATACATATTTCACCTGAAGTGCAGGCTCAAAAGAGAAAAGTGCTCACTCATCTTCCTCTTCACCAAAGCCTTCCCTGAAGCCACATTTCAGTCAAGTGAGGGTAAAACAGGATTCTGCATTGAGTTCAGTCAACTTTCTCAGATGTGTTATCACAAGGAATTCTAGTTGCTAGTGGCTCACTCATCAACGGAAGATACTAAACAATAATAGTAATGGATAAGTGAAGAGCATTTCACAGTTATCAGGCACGTTACCACATTTGTGCCATTTAATCCTTACAAAAAATACTACCAAATTTAGTTTTATTATAATTGATGAGTCAACAGTGGCTGAGACTTTAATTGATGGGAATAAGATCTAGGAATGTTCAACAAGTAGTGGGAAACATTGGTTTTCAGATTCCAAACCCATGCTAATCCCAATACATGAAACTGCTTTGAAAGATACCCTTGAATATCCATCCTAATGGATAAATATTCTTCTATGAACTGAAAGACAGAAATGTCTTTTCTGAAGCCCTACACTTTGCAGGAATTGTTTGTTAATGAGCTAACTCCTTAGGGCTCATTTCTACTTACATCTTCGTGGTAGGAATATAGTGCACCTATGATTGAGCCAGGTCTTTTGTTTAAATTATTCTAACCTTTTTATTTAAATAAAAAAATAATACATACATAATCATGACCAAAAAAATTCAGATAAACAAAAAGAAGGAAATTTATAATATACATAATCCTACACCAGTGCTTGTTGTTGTCATTGCCTTGAAAAAAATTTAGACTTAAAAAAAGTAGCAAAAATAGTACAGACAAGCTCCCATATAACCTCACCTATCTTTCTCTAATGTTAACAGCTTATATAATCACAGTATAAAATGAAAACAGAAAATGAATGCTGGCCCAATATTACTAACTAAACTGCACGTTTTATTTCATTGATTTTTCTACTAATGACTTCTTTTTGTTCCAGATTCTGATCACGAACCTCACATTGCATTCTTTTCACGTCTAACTCTCCTCTGTCTTTGACAGTTCTTCAGTCTTTGCTTGTCTTTCATGAACTAGACTCTTTGAAGAGTACTGGTCAAGTGCCTGAGTTTTGGTATGTCTGATATTTTCTTATGATTAGGATGAGGTAATGAATTTTTGGCAGGAACATAACAGAAACATTGTGCCCTTCTCTTGCCCCACTTCATGGTGTATATGACATTATATATGTTATTAATGGAAAGTTAATCTTGATCCACTGCTTAAAGTAGTGTCTGTGAGGTTTCTACATAGTAAAGTTACTATTTTCCCATAAACCATATGTTGAAGATTATTTTGAGACTATGCAAGTATTATCTTTCTCTCAAAATCTGGTTCACTAATTTTAGCATCCATAATGGATTTTACTTGCAACAATTATTACTATGGTGTTTCTGTTTCTCCCATTACTTCTATACTTTTCAATCAGAATTCTTCTGTAATGAAGAGATAACTCTTTGCCCCACTGAGGTATTTATTAAATTACTTGTGTGTATCAGTATGGACTCATGGATAATTATTTTATTCAATAGTATTATGGTAGAAAAAAATCATCATCCCCAAAGAGTCCCTGGAATTTATGAATATGTTCCCTTACATGAAAAAAAAGATACTTCGCAGATATAATTTAGGTAAGGACAGACTCTGAGATGGGGACGTTTTCTTCAATTATCCAATGGATACAAACTAATCACAGGAGTGCTTAAAAGTAGAAAACAAAGGGAGAAGAATGGGTCAGAGGGATGCAACATGAGAAAAGATTCTACTTATTGTTGCTGGTTCTGAAGATGAAGAAGGAAGCCAAAATCCAGGGAATGATTTCGTTTCTATAAGCTGTGATTAGTCTCTGAGTGACAACCATCAGGAAAATGGGTACCCCAGCCCTATAATCACAAGGAATGAATTCTGCTAACAACATAAAAGAGTAAAGAAATGGACTCTTCTGTAGAGCCATTAGAAAGGCACGCAGTGAGGTGGACACTTTGATGTAACCTGCACAGACCTGTGTGCAGCAATGACCTACCGTATTTTAAGGTAATAAATTTGTGTTGTCACTAGGTTTGTGGTAATCTCTTAATGACAACAATAGAGAACTAATAAAATAATCATTTCTCTTTTTTTTCCTCAAATAGTTCTGGCTTTGGTCATTAGAAGCCTTTCATTTGAGCTGGGTCTTTTGATCATTTTGATAACTGGTAGCATTTTCCTATTTGAATTTACTATGCAGTCAATCAACCTCATCAGCAAGAGGATGAAATAAAAAGTCTAATGACTTCATACAAGCGGAATGCATCTTAGATTATCTCTACATATTCAGAAGAAAGCCATGAAGGGATATAATTTAGACAGCCATTATAATTTTTAAAAATATTTATTTGAGAGAGAAGGAGGAGCAGATGGAGAGGAAGAATCCCAACAGACTCTCTGTGGAGTCGACACGGGGCTCAATCTCACAACCCTGAGATCATAACCTGGACCAAAATCAAGAGTTGGATGCTTAAAAGACTGCACCCCCCAGGAGCTCCAGTCATTATAATTTTTAAAAACTTAATTCAAATTATTGAAGTATGGAGGCCATGGGTATTGGCCTCATTTCTCCAATTTATAAAAACAAGAGTGTGTGTGTGTGTGTGTGTGTGAGAGAGAGAGAGACAGAGAGAGAGAGAGAGAGAAAGTGTATTTCAACTTTTACTAGACTTGAAACTAGCTAGGAAAGTAAGGCAGAACTCAAAACACAAAATAATTAAAGAAATAGGTAAAAGGCAGGGAATAAGTCACATGTCAGCTCCTGGTTTACAAAGGCTATAGTTAGTGAAATGTTAGCCTGCCCTAAAGCTTCCCTACTTGATTGGGATAATCAACATTTCTTCAATGGTGATTAATGATTATATTTCTGTAATTTGAGATTTGGCATGAAAAGCAGTATTCTTAGAAAAAGAATACATTGGTCTCAGTCATTCTAAGTAATTTATGAGTGACGTCCAGTCCTTCTGAAAAATCAGGTTTTTCATTGGACAATATAAGTGAGAAGAGTACACTGGATATTTATATAGGAAGAAGTGCCACAGAATAGGAAGAGAGGGTACCACTAAAAGTAATAAAATAGACACACTGATCAGTAATTGTCTACATTACAATTTGAACGCTCCAGCCTTACAGGGATATGGAGCATCTCATATGCCTCCAGACTAGTCTTGAACAACTTGACTATGTTGACAAAAACAGTCCTTAAATTTTTTTGAGAACATAAACTATGTCTTATTTAACTTTGATTTCCTAGCTCTGTTCCTCACACACAGTACATTCTCTGTATTTTTGTGTAATAAATAAATGGATAAAAGAATGACTAATAAAATAGTGTGGGATATATGCGGCGATTCTACTCTAGTAAATGTTCTCCACAATAACTTTATTTGAGGATGAAGAATTCATGGTTTATAAATGCCAATTATCTCTGTAATACCTCATATGCAAAGCTTTGTGTTTTATTTTTCATTTTTCATTCATAATGTGCTGGTAAGAGAATTTAATTTTACAAAAACAACCTACACACACACACACACACACACACACACACACTGAAACACAATAGAACAAATCATCTCCATGATATTAATAAAGAATACAGGAAAGTAAAAAGAATAAGAATAAAATTCAACAAAGAAATTTTAAAGACATTTTACTACAAGAAAACAATGCAGATGTGAAATGAGGATTAATAAAAACTGATACCATAAGCACCACAAGAAAAATAATTTATGCCAATGTGATGTCAAAGCAATATGCTGCCTATAGTCATTTTTGTTTGACAATAGCTTAAAGAAGTCTAAACTGAAAGGTTCATCCAGTTAAACCTCTGGATTCAACAGTTCATTAATCTTCTATGATTTCCTTTTCTTAATATCTTTCTCCTTCAATCTTTTTCTTCCTCTTTTTCTTTTTGTTAGGCGATTTTTCTTGTCAACAGATAATACAGGTGTTTGGGATAAATCATCCATAAATACATTTGCTTTGTTCAGTCCTCCACATATTTTTAGGAATTTGATGGGGAAAATCATTACCTAACTGAAAAAAATCAGAGCTGGACAGTATTTTATCATGTCAGAAGCGTTTTCAGGTGATTATTGGACCTGTTTTGCTCCCAAAATAGAATCTCCTTTCAATAGTCTGTTCCAAAAGCAAAGCATCAATAACATGTTTAATCTGTTATTTTGTGTCTGGCTCAGAAACAAGTATATACATTTCAGATTAGCATTGAGGAGTTCATATGGGTGGTTAATACCTATCACTTTAAAAATCAATTTCCCTTCCTTGCCGTCTTCTTTTTCCTTTATATCTATCTTGTAAGTTCTACTGTTTCTTGTTTGCATGACAGCAGCTAACATATATTCCAATTCATTTTTCTGTAAGCATATTGTATGGTAATTTAAAAATCTTTCCCCATGTGTTAATATTTCAATCTGCTGGTATCCTAAGGAATTTTATTAACTTTAAGAGTCCCACCTACATCTCCTAGAACACTGTAACTCACCAGAGTTTGTTATCCACTAAATTTCCTAAGATATGAAAATTCTCTTACAGCAATTACTTGCTGCATAAACCAAAATACAGATTTAAATACACAACAGAAACAGAATGAAGAAAATAGGAACATAATTTATGAGATATTAAAATGAAGTCTTTATATTCCAGTCTAACATCTATAAAAGTATACAGTATAGTATACAGTATACAGCAGCCTCTCTGGGGAGGGCTGCAGCGTAACTGCTCTGACCCTATATTCATTAAACAGCAAAGATTTAAAAACACTGAAGATACCTCAAAGTTGTGAAAGGATTGCTAAAGATCCACTAATGTACACTGCTCAAGGCATTATAAATACAAAGCAATTTAGTAATGTAAATCGTGACCCTCTAAAATAGTTAAATTTTTATCATAATAAATTTAAATATGGAATTATTTCTTCAGGAAATAGTCCTGAAATAAGTAAGGAAAATCAGCATATACCAAACAATATTTGAAATATTAATTATAGCCAAAATTGGAAACAAATTAGTTGTCCAATTAGTTGTCCATTTTTTTTTAA
>CM052798.1:122186545-122295539 GCA_028533885.1 Nasua narica | reverse complement strand
GTATTATTTACCCCAGGGTACAGGTCTGTGAATCATCAGGCTTACACATTTCACAGCATTTGCCATAGCACATACCCTCCCCAATGTCCATATCCCTATCCACCCCCCACCTCCCAGCAACCCTTAGTTTGTTTCGTGAGTTTAGGAGTCTCTTATGGTTTGTCTCCTTCCCCATCCCATCTTGTTTCATTTCTCTTCCTAGTTGTCCATTTTCAATCTTAAATATGATTTATCCATTCAATGTAATATTATGCCACTATTTTATATGTTTACCTAATGTTTATTTACATAAAATGCGTACCATACATACTAAGTGTATTGTACTAAAGTTTCAATTATAATATTGAAATTATATGTTGAATATGGTTACAATTATGTTTTATTAAAACCACACAGAGTACAAAAAAAAAAAATCACTCTAAAAAGTCCTTCTTAAGTGATAAGTGATTTTTTCCTCATGAGTAACTTCTAAATAAATTATTGTTATGACTTCTCCTCAATATCTCTTTCTTGACCTTTTCACAGAATTACTTAAGGTAAGTACTTCTTTCTTGGTTTCTGAATAAATATCTTTCCTGGTTTTCTTCTGGTTTACCCTTATCCTCTATTCCACTTCCTAATTTAGCTGTGTAATCTAAAAATGGAGCTAAAGATTTCAACTAAATCTCTAAAACAGAGATGTCAACTCTATTTTAAGTTTACTCTGTATTTTCTTTTTTTCTCCAGCTTTATTGAGATATACAGTTGACCCTTGAACAACACAGAGGTTGGGGCACCCAGCCCCTAACTCTGTGAAGTCAAAAATCCACATATAAATCTGACTCCCAAAAACTTTACTCATAACCTAATATTGACCAGAAGAATAAACAGTTAACACATCCTTTGTATATGTATTATACATACTGTATTCTTACTATAAAGATAGAAAAAATTTAAGAAAATCATAAAGAAAGAAAATACATTTACAGTACTGTACTATATTTCTTGAAAATAATCTGTGTAAAAGTGACTCTGCAGTTCAAACCCGTGTTGTTTGAGGGTCAACTCTGACATATTATGTAAGTTTAAGGTGCAGAGTGTGTGGACTTAATAAGCATGCATTGCAAAATGATTACCACCATATTACTTGCTAACATCTCCATCATGTCATATAATTTCCATTTCTTTTTTGTGATGAAAACATTTAAGATCTACTCTTTTCGTAACTTTCAGGTATATAATGTTGTATGATTGGCTATTATCACTATGCTATATGTTAAGTCCCCAGAACTTATTTACCTTATAACTGGAAATTTTTACTCTTTGACTAAAAATTGTCCTCCCCAGTCCTCCCAATGACTCGTGACCACCAGTCTTATTGTTTCTAGGAGTTTCATTTTTTTTTAGATTCCACAGGAAAGGAAGATCATACAGTATTTGTCTTTCTCGTCTTAGTTACTTCACTCAGCGTAATGTCATTAGAGTCCTCCATGTTGTCACAAATGGCAAGATGTCCTTCTCTTTTATGACTGAATAATATTCCATTGTATATACAGATACCACATCTCCTTTATCCATTCATCCATAGATGGACACTTAAGTAGCAGTTTCTATATCTTGGCTATTGTGAATAATGCTATAATTAGAATAGGGTGCATATATCTCTGTCAGATTCTGTTTTCATTCTTTTTTTTAATGTTTAATGTTTATTTAATGTTATCATCAATTTTAGATGTATGTTGTTTACATTATTTAATTTTACATTATCTATTTTATTTGCATTCAGTAGCTATAGCTACCAACCTTCCCTCTAAATAACTCATCCCCCATTTTGATTTTTTTTTATTTTAGTCTTTGAAAAACTATATCATGGTATCTTGTTGTGGTTTTATTTTTTTTCCCCAAATACGTGTATTTTTTCAGTGTTACAAGATTGATTATTCATGCTCCATGCAATACATGCCCTTCTCAATACCCACCACCAGGCTCGCCCCACCCCCCATCCCCCTCCCCTCCAAACCCCTAAGTTTGTTGCTCAGAGTCCACAGTCTCTCCTGGTTCATCGCCCCCTCTGATTTCCCCCCATTCACCCTTCCCTTCCTTCTCACAATGCCCTCCATGTTTTCATTCTTTTTTGAAATACCCAGAAGTGGGGTTGCTGGATCGCGTGGTAATTTTATTTTTAATTTTTCTGAGGAACCACCATACTGTTTTCCATAGTGGCTGAGCCAATTTATATTCCCCAAACAATGCAAGAGTGTTCTTTTTTCTTCATATCTTCTCCAACACTTTTATGTTTTGTCTCTTTGATGACAGCCATTCTAACAAGTATAAGATGATATCTCATTGTAGTTTTGATTTGCATTTCCCTGTAGACTAGTGAAACTGAGCACCTTTCCAGGTACCATTTGGCCTTTTGTATGTCTGTTTCAGAAAAATGTCTACACAGGTCCTCTGCTCATTTTTTAATTGGGTTTGGTTTTTGCTACCAAGTTATTAAAATATCCATACTACCCAAAGCAATCGCAGATTCAGTGTAATCTTTATCAAAACTCCAATGGCATTTTTCACAAAAATAGAACAGTCCTAAAATTTGGATGGAACCACAAGAGACCCTAATAGCCAAAGCAATCTTAAGAAAAAGGAACAAACCCAGAAGCACCACACTTCCTGATTTCACACTATATTTTAAAGCTATATTAATCAAAACAGTTCATGGTTTTGGCACAAAAACAGATATACAGATCAAGGGAACAAAATAGAGACTCCAGAAATAAATACATGCATATATGATCAATTAATTTATAACAAAGAAGTCAAGAATATACAATGAGGAAAAGATAGTCTTTTTGGTAAATGCACCTAAAACTATTATGTTATATGTTCATTATATCTCAAAAAAACAAAAAAGATCATTAGCAAAAGCAATCCCAGTCCCATATTCTGAAACATGCTAAACTGTGCTTTACCATGGACTTGAAATTTAACTTTCCCTAAAGCATCTATGGACTTTCAACCTGGGAGTTTTTAAAAATCACTTCAACCTCAAAACCCACCTACAAATTTGAAAACCCTAATGGTGTCTGATGAGCCACTAGGTTTACAAATCACTTCTCTCATATCTCTTGCTTCAATTTCCTCTTGTCAATTCTAATTAATTTTATTAGTATACCCATCTTTAAAGGAAACTTGAATCTTCTCTTTACTCCATCTTCATAAAAGTGTGATTCTTGTATGGATTGATCAAACACAATGACACTGAATGGGCAAAAGTAATAGGAAGATAGATGTCTCTCTGATAATAATACTCAGACCTATTTTTGTCTAACTTTTAAAATTTATCCTTTTTGGATTGATTCCCTATTATCGTAAATCTCATGTAACAATATGGTCTGTGAAGCCTCTTTACTAAGCAAGAGCCCTTTACTTGAGAAGACTTTCAGGACTGATTTAGCATAGGCCTCACACATAAAATTAATATTTGATGTAGTATACTCTGATATAGTACAGTGCAGATCACCAGGACTAAGATGGCCCCCAGTAAGATTCTAAAGCTAAATCCAAGCTAGTTATATAATCTTTTTTTGGCTTATCTTATAAGTATTTATCTTTCTCAAAGGATATCTGTAATCATGGTAGTTAACAGGTCAGGATTTAGAGATGTGAACTATGGCTGTCTAAGTTTGAATCATACTAATGAAATAACTACCAAGAGTATCCCAGCCCCACTGAGACTGAGGCTTTTCATATGACCTTGTCCTGGCCAAAATTGTTTCAGAAACTGCCTTCTGTTATACGGTATCATGGGCAACAGATGGGCAACAAATCTCATAATTTTCAAATAATGTCTGTCAACACCTGGAATATTGTGTGTATTTATGATTCCTATTCCTTAAGAAATAAAACAGAGTTTGAAAATAATAATAAATGATTGACTAAATAATGGAAAAAATATTGCTACTGCTTTATGAAGTAAAATTTAAAAGATTAGAATCATCTCTTCATTCTGTAAAACAAAAGCTACCAAAAAACTCAAAGTGTGAAGAAAAACCTGAACTGTATAAAAGTGACTTTATTTACCAAAATTACTAAATAATGTAATGTTTATTTTACTTCCAAAACATTTGTTGAATCCACACACATTTCTTCATCTCCACGGAAGCCAGTCTAATTTCACATATCATCATCTCATCTGGACTAGGCTTCTAATTAGTTCTCACTCTCTATTGTTCCTTTACTCATTCTTACTTTAGCCCATATTCCATATGCATTTAAAACTAAACTTGGATCCAGGTCAAGAAGGCAGACTAAGCATGTATACATACACTATAACTCTCCTGAGACACAAATTAAAATTATTATAAGTAAACGTGCAAAGAGCAAGATAATCTTATAACAAAGAAAACAAAAACAGAATGAAAGTCACCAACAGAAGAGGGATTTCAACTAATTCTAATGAAGCAAAGTTAAACAGACATTACCTAGAATTCTGGTAGGCAGTCAGTCCACCTAGCAGATACCCAAGAAGACTACAAATTCAAAGAATGAAAGTCTAACAGAAATTCAGAGTAAGGAATGGAAATGAGAAAAGGTATTATTTGAAGGCTTAAACAGAAAAGAAGCAGTGATCCCACTGGTCTCTTAGGCCCTGGAGAAAAATGAAAGCCACAGGCAACTAAATCCTGCTAAAACAATTGATGGTTGTCATCAAAAAAATAAAATAAAATAAAATAAAATAAAATAAAATAAAATAAAATAAAATAAAATAAAATAAAATAAAATAAAATAAAATAAAATAAAACAAAACTGTTCTAAACTGTGTGGAAAGCATGAAGGCAATTTTAAGTACCCCAGAGTATTCTGAATTCTTGCACTTAACAGCCTTACTAAAATAGCCTGTTTGTTCCAGAGTGAGACAGTCTGTTGAAAATTCTATCCACAAATACATGAACTATAATTATCCTTCATACCACCTTACATTAAATATGAATGGATGAACAGGAATTACTGGATATTTAAGGAAAGGCTGCATCTTGGGAGAAAATGAATAAAACAAGCAAAAAAGAAATCAAAACATTGACTGGGGAGGTGCACATATTTCAACAAATAAAGAAAAATTTGAGGAAAATTAATTAGTAAGCTCAACGCTATAAAGCTCATTTAGCTTTAGCTCAAAGCTAAATGCTATAACATTTAGAAACCAAGAAAAATTTTTTTGAAAAACAAAAAATGCAATTACCTGAATAAAAAGAAACTAATTGCATAAGTGTTAGAAGATAAAGCTAAAGAAATCTCCTTAATATAAACATGTTTCTTTTGTCCTATCACTTATCACATTATATATAATTTATATATTATGTTATAATATATGTTATAGCATATTATATGTTATACATGTATAAGACATATATATCAAACAAAGGAATTCTTTTTACTTGAGAGGTATCATCTAATAGGAATTCAAGAAAAAAAATGAGAGTGAGAGAATAATAGAAGACAATTTACCAAAGCTGAAGGAAGGCATTCATCATCAAAATAAAGATTCTATAAATTATTAAGCAGAGTGAATACAAATAAGTGACACACACTCTGTAATTCCACATTACCAATGATAAAAAGAAGTCTCTTAAAAAGTCTAAAGAGGAAAAGAAAAACAAACTCCTCACAAATTAACCTTCCTAAGACTGCAAATAGACCTCTCATCATCAAAGGTAGCTGTTAGAAAAAAAAAAAAAAAAGCCTTAAAAAGCAGAGAGAAAATAACAGAAATCCTTTAGCGACCAGATTAGCAATTAAAAGTGAGAAAAGAATAAAGACTTTTCTAACTGCAAAGACCCTAAGAATTTACCTCATACACACACCTTCTTTTATTATTAAAAATGTACTTCAGTAAAATTAACGGCAATTAAAAAAAAAAAGGACCACTGAAGATCTGACGTACAAAACCCAAAAGGAAAATTCCAGATGGCCATTTGTCTGCAGGCATATATCACAATTTTTTCAGTGCTAGGCAAGAGAACAGAAGAATCCAGAAGAAATCTTTAGGGAAAAGTTTAAATATATTTATATAACTTAGATTAATATTATATGACTTGAGAAACTGAATGAACATAATATACCATAATAAAGGCAAAACTATAGCAAATACTTTTTGAGTGTTTACTATATGTCAGACATTGTTCTAGGCATTTTATGTATATTAACCCATTAAATCATCCTCAATAATTCTATAAAGGATATACTGTTAATTTCACTATTTAATTTCACTGACACATACATGAACATCACTGATGATCAGGGAAATGCAAATCAACAGCACAATATCACCTCATACCTGTTAGAATGGCTAAGATCAAGCAGACAAAAACAACAAATGTTGGTGATGTGGAGAAAAAGGAACCCTAGTATACTGTTGGTAGGAATGTAAATTGATACTACCTACTGTGGAAAACAGTACGGAGGTTTCTCAAAAAGTTAAAAATAGAAATACCATATGATTCAATAATTCTACTATTGGTATTTACCCAGGGAAAGCACTAACTCAAAAAGATATATGCACCCCTGGGGTGCCTGAGTGGTTCAGTTGGTTAAGCATCTGACTCTTGATTTCCACTCAGATCTTGATATCAGGGTCATGAGTTCAAGCCACAAGTTGGGCTCCACACTGGGCAGGGAGCCTACTTCAAAAAACAAAACAAGCAAACAAACAAACAAACAACAACAACAAAAAAACTGTGTTTACTGCGGCATCATTTACAGTAGCTAAGACATGTAAGCAACTTAAGTGCCCATAAGTAGAAGAATGGATAAGGAAAATGTGATACAACTATAAAAAAAGATGAAGATGAAATTGTGCCATTTAAGACAACATGGATGGACCTAGATGGTATTATACCAAATGAAATAAGTCAGACTGAGAAAAACAAATACCGTAAGATTCCACTCACAAATAGAATCTAAAAAAAAAAATGAATAAACAAAAAGCAGAATCAGAACTATAACTACAGAGAACATTATTTTCACACAGAAAATAAGCAGGGAAAACATACTAACTTCTCAAAACTAAACAGTTTAATTACCTTTCTTAGATTTACCTCCTAATACTTACCACTATGCTGTTGCCGATGTAGTACTTTTCAGTCCTAATTTTATTTCACCTTTAAGTAGCACTTGACAAAGATACACCTTTTATATTTCTTGAAAAAGACTCTCAGCTCTAGCTTTCAGTGAAACTCCATTTTAGTTCTTCTCCCTCTAACATCTTGAAATTCTAATTTACCAGTCCTCCTTTCTCTTGTTGACCGTAATAAATGTTGAAATACCTCTAGGTTTCTTTCCTAGGAACTCTATATTGCTTATCATCCATTCACTCCCACTATGATCTCATTCATTTCCTAGACTTAACAAGAAGCCAATCCCCGTAAAAGTACTCAAATATTCTAAACCAATATATGGAGCTGTGCTATTTTCCTACTAACATGTTACTTCCAGGCTACCATTGTCTTTCACTTAGACTGTTATATTGGTTACTCTGAATTGCTACTGGCTTCCTCTACAATGCATTTTCTACAAAGCTTCTAACGTGCCAATTCAATCCAAATCTGTCCACGCCACTCCTGTTCTTAAAAATCCCCATGGCTTCTCTCTGTGTCTAAATTAAAGTCCAAAATCCCAAAATGGTTTATAAAGTCCTTCCTCATCCAGCTTCTGATGTTATGTCCAGTCTTGTGTTTTGCCACCATTCTTTGGGTTCTCTGCCAATCATCTTAGATTTCTTTCAGTTTGGGGCACCTGGGGGGCTCAGTGGGTTAAAGCCTCTGCCTTCAGCTCAGGTCATGATCTTAGGGTCCTGGGATCAAGCCCCACATCGGGCTCTCTGCTCGGCAGGGAGCCTGCTTCCCCCCTCTCTCTCTGCCTGACTCTCTGCCTACTTGTGATCTCTCTCTCTGTCAAACAAATAAAATCTTCAAAAAAAAAAAAATATTTCTTTCAGTTTATCAAACTAACTCCCAATCTTTCAAACATCATGTGGTAGATGCTACAAGATATTGCCCAGATCCCATTCCAGAAATAAAGGCTTTATCAGTTCAGCTTCTGGGATGGCGACCAGCAGATGAATCTCAACTGTCAGTCCTCTTTAGGGATGGCATCAAATGAAAAGAACTGCCTCACCCAAAGTCATCCTCCCTTTTAGGCAGGGTGGAGAGAGAAGCCTATATCCAACTACTCATTTACAAAGAGG
Source organism: Nasua narica (assembly GCA_028533885.1). Lineage (NCBI taxonomy): Eukaryota > Metazoa > Chordata > Mammalia > Carnivora > Procyonidae > Nasua > Nasua narica. The sequence continues at coordinate 122,287,318 of CM052798.1, read as the reverse complement.
TATAAAATTTGACTTTTCAAAACCAACTCAAAGACAACTCTGAAGAATCTTTATACTTCCGAGCCCCCAATAGGATTGAGCAAGGCTTTGTTGAGACTGCATCAAAGCTTGACTTCTCCTTCTACTCATTCCAATTTTTGTCTCTTCCCTTTCAACAGGTGTTATGCCAAGAGCACTTCCTAATAAACTGCTACAAGCAGAGTTCATTTCTCAGGTATGAAACCTATGACATCTGGTGTCACCCCTATTGAGAACATCATATTTTACTTATATTTTACATATATTTACATATACTTATATATTACTTATATTTACTTAAATATTTTACAATATTTACATATTTTACTCTATCCTGAAGTCTTAACATAGTGTTTTACACTCTGAAGATGCTGAACAACTGATTTATTTGAGTTTTTTCCATGCCATCCACATATATATTGCTTTACTGTGCTATACACACTTCTCAGAGTAAGTGATCCTTTTCAGAATCCTCTCCCTTCCTCCTTCCAAACCATTTATACTCAGCAATATAAAATTTCTATACTGATAAATAAAAAATGGAGGTGAAGGAGAGATGAAGTTTGAGAGCAGAGGGAACTGCTTACTGTCAGTTCTCAGAGAGTTCACCAGAACTTACCTGAACTCAGAGAGTTCAATCCAGAGCTCTTATGTAATCGACACAGGGAGTTGCCGGGAATGGCCAGCAATTCGTGTACCAATAGATGAAAGGTTACTCCAAACTTTGCAGTGAAAAAGAGAAGGCAAGGGGGTCAAAGCTCAGAGAGGAAGACCCTTTACTCTTCCTTGCTTCTGCTTTTATTGGTCCTTCAGGATAATCCCAAACCTTATCACTACTTCTCAAGCTCCTGATGTGTGACAAGGGGTCTTACTGAAAGTAGGAGGATCTATTTCTGGGAAAGAAACTATATGCTAATCTGCATGTTCCAAGAGTTCTGCTAAACATAGCCTAAGGAGCAATGCATACATCTCTTAGATCACAGAGTAGTCGTTTGGGCTAAGAGAGCTTTGGGAAGGCAACCCCCCACTCCCCGGCACTCCAAAGGCAGAGTAGTCATGCAGGCCTCAGCATGCCAAAGGCCTACACCCTTCTCTGAAACCTTCCTTCAGTGCCAGTGGCCTCTGTGTTGCATTTTAGCAAGCCAGGTATTATGGCTGAATTCATGCTCTACATTAACCCCAACAGGGAGTGAGCCTCTCATTATGGAGAGATAATAGGGATGGGACAAAAGCATTTCCTGCCACTTTTCAAGTAATCACTACCTTATACAATAAAGCTAATTATATCACAGTTATTTCTTACCTTAGTTGGACTTAGCTGGATGAAAATAAATGTCACATTTCTAATTTATTATACTTGATATTAGTATAATTCTTCATTTAATAGTGTGTGGAGTTTGAAACCTCATCAATTAGTAAGAAACTGAGAGAGGCCCAAACTTCCCTACAATTTCTAGAATTTGGTAGTATAATTTGGCATTTTATAACTAGTATAGTAACTTCTATTTGTTCACATTAAATATATTTTCCTTTGAAAAATACTTTTAGTTCTGTTTTTCAACCACATTTAATCACATTCACAAATGTATGCATTGAGGATATCTGGATATAGAATGCTTGATTCAATATTTTTTAACCTAAAACTATATAGTCATTGCTAAATTATATACATTTAATTAATGTTTGAGATAGACTGTTATTTTTGGTATTTACTTACTGTGACTTAACTGAAAGATAATTATACTTTTCTGCTCCGTTAATGTCAGGCTTGGCCATGTGGCTTATTATGGCCAGTGAAATGTTACGGAAACTGTGAAAATTCAACCAGTGAGTTGTGCTTCAAGCCTGGATCTTAGAGTTAAGGGTCATTTAATTTCATATTTGTATATATAAATATATAGAAAGAATGTGTATATATATACACATGTACAATCAACACATAATATTATATATGCACAGACACATGCATAGACATGCTCACTTTCAAATGTCATGGAACAAAATATATTGAAACAAAAACAACATAAACAGAGCCTGTTACTCTTTGTAAGTGTCTCACTCTTTTGTCAGAGTCCCTAAGTTTGTGATCTTTTTTTTAAGTGTAGAACTATTCCATTCAGACTTAGACAAGATCTGCACTGGACAGATTTTACAGAATAGAGCAGGACCAGCCTACAAGCCTACATGGGATAGTGTTCTTTTGTGGGCGACATCTTTCTGAGTTAAGCTGTTCAATTATAGCAACAATGGTATTGAGTGGAGAGCATGCTACAGTCCTTCTGCCAGTCCCTTGCCAATCACCTGGTTGGCTACTGTTGCCTTTTTCCAGATTATGTTTTAGAAAATCCAAGGGAAGAGACAGCAATCTTTGGAATGACTATTCCTAGGATCAGTCTTTCAGTTTGCCCAGAATGTTCAAATTGCATCAAAATATCACTGACAGGGTCATTTTTATTTTTGATAGCATAACTCTGTACATCTAAAGTTTCTTTTTTAAGATTTTATTTATTTGAGAGAGAGAGTGAGCTAGAGAGCAGGTGTAGGGGGGAGGGTCAGAGGGAGAGGGAGAAGCAGACTCCCCACTGAGCAGGGATTGTTTTTGTTTTTTAATTTCTGCCCACCTCCCCCCCACCACCACCATATGGGCCATACTGGGCCTTGATCCTGGCACTCCAGGATCATGACCTGGAGTTGAAGGCAGACACTCAACCAACTGAGCCACCCAGGCACTCCTGGGCAGCTAAAGTTTTGATAATAGTTTTTGGTTAAAGAAAAGATCAAATTAACTTCAAATGCTACTTCCCAGGGCAGTATTAGATATCCCTCAGTAGAATAAATCTAATATTAGATAAACGTGTTCTTATAATTATTGAGCCATTACCCAATCAGAAGTTTCTTGCTGGTTGTTTTTCCTTTCCTTGAATCTTTCTCCTTCACTTGAGACAATGTCTTGTGCCCCCGAATCCTGTTCTCTCTTGCTGAAAGAGCTATTTAGCTCTTTGCCTTTTTACCAGAAGTTAAATTCTAGTCTCAAATCCGTATTCCCCCTACTCATTAAAGCTCCTCTAATAAAGAAAAGAAACACTTTTGCAGGTTTTCTACATTAAGCTAACACCAAAGACGGCAGGAAAGTTGAATTAAAATTTTTCCTTTAAATAATCAAATACTTAGTCAGGGCCCCCTAAAACCCTAGACTCTAGACAGAAGTGACTCTATATAAAAATGTATTCTCTTCATCCAGAGAAAGCCCAGGGAGTCTTTAGTTCATTATTTTTTAAGTATATATAGATAAGAAAATTTGCCAAGGTTAGGGATGCCTGGATGGCTCAGTTGGTTAAGCAGCTGCCTTTGGCTCAGGTCATGATCCCAGCGTCCTGGGATCGAGTCCCACATCTGGCTCCTTGCTCAGCAGGGAGCCTGCTCCTCTCTCTGCCTCTGCCTGCTTCTCTGCCTGCTTGTGTTCTCTCTCTGTCAAATAAATAAAATCTTTAAAAAAAAGAAAAGAAAATTTGCCAAGGTTATAAAATCTTTAATAGTAACAATAGGTATCAATCTTCAGTAAATAAACCATGTGACCATGCACCTAAAAACAGTTATCAACCCTGCTCATACTTTCTATCCTTTAGAGATGAGGAAACCTCTGTTCTGTATGGTTCAGGCAAGGTCTCTAAAACACTGTATGGTAGACATGATATTTTAAACTAGGTCTTTCTGAGTAGAAAAAAATATGGGTAACATTCTTGGTTCTGTCACTATCTATCTTCGTGACAACTGGCAATTCTAACAACTCAGCTTCAGTTTAATCATCTCGAAAATGCAGGGATTAAAATAATCTCTAAAGTCTATTTAAGTTTCAAAAATCCAGGATTTTTCAGGAGCACCTGTTGCAAGTATCACCATTGTAAAATGTGCAGAAGTTTATTGCTTTATATTTTTTTAATTATACTCATTGCTTATCAATACTTACTATTTACATACGCTAATTTAATCAGCTCATAATATTAAGGGAAACTCACTAACACATATCTGACATCACTCTTCCTCAAACTACATTATTATGGTACTCGGACTTCAATCTTCTCTAAATTTCCTGCTCTATGAAATTGTAAAATTCTCTTTCCACTTAGGAATAATTTCTTGAAGACTAAATTTTAAAGAATAACCTTTGAAATTCTTTCAAAGCTTTTAACATAAACATATGATTTCAAACTTTTTAGTATATTCTCCAGAGTGATATAACGAGTTAAAATGGTGAAACATTCAGACTCAGGTTCTTCCTACCTATAGCTAAGAAAACAGAAGGTCAAGTGCTCCATGGCTAAAAGCCACACTTAGAAAGTTAGACCACAAACAAGGTTATTTAATGTGATGAAGTCATGAAAGTGCTATTTTTGTAGAAGGGGAGATGATAACCAAACCAAGCATAAAGTATAGTAAATGTCCATAATTATTCATATATATTTTTCATGAATGGAAATAAATTTATCTCCTTTCCATCTATTTTGTTAAGCCAATGCCTAACCAATTTCAAATAATTTCCTACTATCCTGCTACTGACTGTCAGTAGATCTAAAAGATCAGTACGCACTATCATACTGAAGAATGTGATGGAATGGGAAGTTCTTCATTATTTCCAAGTAAGTGATTGCAGTGATAGCATCTTAAAAATTGTGTAATTGAAATACTAGTAGTATATTGCTTCAAGCAGCAGGCATGCTCTGAAACGAATGAAATAAAAATCCTTTTAAAACAGAAAAGTATATTCCCAGATCTCTTCCCTTCCAGTCATCTCACATGATTATGATTATTATAATTTAGCAATTATAGAACTTTTAAAATGGATTGCGCTTAAACTAAGAACTATTATTACCACCATATTCTGAATTAAGAATTAAGCACAAAGATTTCATCAGTGAGGCCTCTTAGCCACTCTATGTTCTGTTAATCTGAACACTAGAAGATGAAAAGGTCAGGCCCAACAACTATACATACTGAGTAGCTGTTTAACACAGCAAGAGACACTATTATAGGCTGGATACCAAGATTGCAGCCGGAGAATGCTGAGCCACTGGCAGTTGTAGAAGTGAACCTTTCCAGATTTAATTAAAACTATACATGAAGATACTATGGACAGTAAATCAGACACCATGACAACTACCACAAGCTTTTTGTACTTGGATGACAAAGGAAAGCTATCACTCAGAAAAAGATATTAAATTCAGAAGATAATGCTGTAGAGCAGGTTTTACCTAATAAAAACTGAATGCCTTTTTGCCATTTGCTGAGTGCCTTTTGTCAGGATGGGAATAGATGATAGTTCAAGTGCATTTATATATTCAAGCTCATATTTTCTGAATATTTTATAGCATTTAATAGTGGATGTATATATTCTGAAGCATTTGATAATAATGAAATTTTAATGCATATCTAACAACTTCTTTCTCTAGGCCTTTTCAATGAGAAAGTCTTCAACTTACTATTTATAATATTTACAGAAGTACATTTTAAAAGACTATTTATAAATAACCACTAAAGTATCTCTGGTTACAATTAGTTTTCAGTTTGAAAGTGTAGTAAAGTATAATTCCCTATAATAATATGTATTTTCAGAACTATAAGTGATAGTAAAAACAGTTTTTAAATTCATTCGCCTCATGAGTTATTCTGTTCCTATTGTTCCTATAATTTTAATATATTTAATTTATAAGAGGTGGAGGAAAAAAGCAAACAATTAAAATAGAATCTGGGGTGCCTGGGTGGGTCAGTTGGTTAAGCGACTGCCTTCTGCTCAGGTCATGATCCTGGAGTCCCGGGATCGAGTCCCATATCGGACTCCCGGCTCTGCGGGAAGTCTGCTTCTCCCTCTGACCTTCTCTCCTCTCATTCTCAGTCTCTCTCTCTAATAAATAAAATAAAAAATCTTTTAAAAATAAATAAATAAATAAAATAGAATCTGTATCCTCTTAATCCCACTTCAGTTATTTCAACTGATTTAAAATCGAAAATAAAAGCAACTCATTTCAGAAAACATTCAAATGATCAAGATTATATTGACTTTAGTATTATTATTGATTAAAAGAAAAATCACTTAATGTTTTACAGTTAAGCAATATTATATTATGAACAAAGGAGTTATTAGAATTATTCTTAATACATAAAAATATAGAAGAGGAAATTGTGCAAATTTATGCTTATACAAATTATTTTCTTTTTTTTTAAAGATTTTATTTATTTATTTGAGAGAGAGAGAGAGAGAGAGAGATCACAAGTAGGCAGAGAGGCAAACAGAGAGAGAGGGGTAAGCAGGCTCCCTGCTGAGCAGAGAGCCTGATGCGGGGCTCGATCCCAGGACCCTGAGATCACGACCCGAGCCGAAGGCAGACAGTCAACCCACTGAGCCACTCAGGCGCCCCAAATTATTTTCTTTTTTAAAAATTATTTTTTTATTTGAGAGAGAGAGAGAGAGAGAGAGCACGAGCGGAGGGAGCAAGAGAGGGACAAGCAGACTCCCCGCTCGGCAGGGAGCCAGAGCAAGGCTCATTCCAGGACCCTGAGACTATAACCTGAGCCAAAGTCAGACACTTAACCAACTGAGCCACCCAAGTGCCCCAAATTATTTCCTTTTAAATCAGGCATAATTTGTGACAAAAATATATCAACTACTATTCTGTAATACAAGAAGTGAGGACTGTGAATAAAAGTGAGCATAAGAACTCTATAGAGTTCATGGATTTAGATACTGTTTTTGTCTTTTTCCCATTTTACAACAGTAACCACAATATCATTTCACAAAATACTTCAGAGAAATAGTAACTATTATGTAACATAAATAATGACAGGCCATTGTACCAATAAAGAATAATATGGGTGTTTAAAAATATTTGAGCTGACATAAAAAAGTACCACAAATTAGGTGGCTTACATAATAGAAACTTAATGTCTCACAGTTCTGGAGGTTAGAAGTTTGAAACTGAAGTTTTGACAGAGTTGGCTCCTTCTGAGAGCCACAAGGGAAGGACCTGTTCCAGGCCTTTCTCATAGACCTGTAGATGGCCATTTTCATGTTCACACACTGGGCCCTGTGTTTGTGTGTCTATCTCCAAATTTCCCCTTTCTATAAAGACACTAGTCATACTGGAACAAGGCCCACTCTAATGCTTCATTCTAACTTGAATACCACTAGAAAGACCCTATCTCCAAACAAGGTTACATTCTGAGGTATTGAGAGTTAGAACCTTCAACATATGAATTTTGACGGGACACAATTCCAATTCATAATAAATACCTTTGAGATCTTAACCAGAAAGCTGGTATTTCTTTAAGTAGATTGTTGGTTATTCTATATTACTCTTCTCCTGGCTTAAAAACATGACAGAACAGTAAATAGTATTTATATAGTTCTACTGATGCCCTTTTATTTTACTATACAGAACATTTACATCTCATTTAGATTATGTAATGAATTCCTTATATTTTATCTTATTTGTAATGTTTTTTTCCCCAATATATATCAGTATTAGGCATATGCTCTCAAATACCAGGAAATGTTTAATATTCAAAATGTAAATAACATCAATAATGAAAAATAAATGGTTTACTATCTCAGGGAATTTTAGAAATATTTACAAACTAAAAATCTTTTTATATAACAAGGAAACTTATTCTTTATACACATCCTCCACAAGAAAACCTACAAAGTCATCAACCATATAGTTACTTTAAAAAAATCAACACAAGATAACACAAACTGTTTTCAGAACTTTGATAAAATGGTTGAATAGAGCAGAATGGTATGAGGTTATTTATATGCTATTAAAATTCTTCTGAATTCATGTGAATGCTATCTTTAGTTTTTAAAATCTTTCATTCATCTAGCATTTATGCTTCATATTGATAGGAACGTTAGTATTTAATGCAACACTTGAAAATAGTATAGTAAAGTCATATGCTGTGAAGGTCTGTAAGCACACATATGTTCAACTCCTAACTCCATCACCTAATTCCTGGATGACCTGGGGCACTCACTTAGTTTCTATGAGCTTCAGTTTCATCTTATGTGAATTTAAGGTATGACATATTTAAAGCATTTAGCAGAGTGGTCCACAGTAAGAATTAAACATGTCAACTGTTTTACTCCTGAAATAAAGCTTGATTTTTTTTTTACCTTGTTAGTCTATAATTTTGTTTCTCCTTTCAACTTTACGGAGAACACACACAATTATAGCATGGCTATATGAGTAAAATATGATTTTTGAGATGGTCTTGAGAACATATTTTCTGACAACAGCAAAAAATAATAGAAAATGATAAAAACCAGATGCCCATAGGAGAAGTTTCTTCTCTTAATTTTTTAAAAGAAAGCAGTTATTAGAAAGAAAAGAAACCCATGTGTTACAGCTTAAATGTCAAGAATATGTGGTATGGGGCCCCTGGGTGGCGCAGTTGGTTGAGCGACTGCCTTCGGCTCAGGTCATGATCCCGGAGTCCCGGGATCGAGTTCCACGTGGGGCTCCCAGCTCCATGGGGAGTCCGCTTCTCACTCTGACCTGTTCTCTCTCACTCTCTCTCTTTCCTAATAAATAAATAAATAAAATCTTTAAAAAAAAAAAAAGAATATGTGGTATGAAACAAGGTCAAGTTTTCTCCTAAAGAAAAAACATAGGCAATAAATTTTGTGGTTTTTGTTAAAGATAAGAACCTTGCCAGAAAGAGGTTGTGTACCTCACATGTAAGTATCACTTGTTTCATTTTAAGCTCATCTATTGTACCTGATATAAATGTCAAAAACATGGCATGAATGCAAAGAATTTAAAAGCTTTAGTAACATAAGAACAGAGCCAGATAAGATTAGAGAGCTGGATCAAGCTTTCAATGCCCAATGACGTTTCTGGTAGAAATGATATTTAAATATAGAATTTAGAGGATTTATCTCAGAATAAAGAGTTAAAATCAGCTAGTCAACAACTTAAAATTAGTAGTAAGTAATTCTAACAAAATGACAAATGATGTTTCTATCTTGAATTGAGAAATAAATCAATTCAAATCAAATTCAAAACAAATTCATCTCATTCCTTTAGACAAAGCATGAGAAAGCAGCTAAATGTGTTTTACTGTGATTGTACCTCCCTCTTACTTCTCAAATCATGACATTAGCATACTTTTTGAATAATGAAAATGCAGTCTTCTTGCTATTGTCAAAGTTGCTGTTTTCATTTCTCTAGCATTTGTCAGTTTGTTGATGAAAGCACTCAGATTTTTGTGTTCACGTATAATAAACACAAATATGATGGGGACAGACTTTTCACAGGTAGATTCATAGAACGAACTTTTTTTTTTAATTAAGGAAATGCTTCAGTTTTGGCTAATGAGTACTTAGGCCAATAAGGCCTCTTGATCATATGTCAAATGCTTCAGCAAAAAGCCTATGGTCAAGATGAAAAGTAAAAAAAAATAAAATAAAAATAAATTAAAAAATAAAAAATAAAGATGAAAAGTAAACTGGTTGCATAAAAGTTAACACATAGGAGTTCAATAAATGTTTTTAAATGTATAAATTACTGAGTATACACAGTATTTACTGGATTGCAAGATCTGTCATCTTATTGATTGCCATGTTAATTTGAGTGAACATATTATCTGATGATTTGCATTGATTAACAATCTGTCACATAATATTTCAATTTATTTCATGACTTATGAGCTGTTAGTTGACCATTTCAATCTAAGAACTAAACAGTTTTAATACATGTGGAAGCTAGTTTTGATGGCTGACTTTCTTCATTCTCACTTTATGCAGTATTTCTTTACAGTGACTATTAGATTAAAACTGACCAACTGACAGATCATTTGCCTAATGCAGATTTTTGTGGACACTCAAATCTGTCCTAATAATCTATGAAAAGATACCTCATTTCATACCTGTGGAGAGTTATCCTGACACTTCTGGACAGCTACTGCCCCTCAGCTTTCTAAAAGGATAGATTACACAGTCAACTTCCATTTCATCCCTGACACTGTCTAGACATCACCGTTCCTGTTCTCACAATTTGTGACTAAGCTTTTTGGTAGTCGGCATACACACATCAACCTCAATCGAGGATATAAACTGTGAGGGGTGCCCCCTTTATTAAAACAGCAAACGGTATTAGCAAGAAACTGAAGGTGAGTTTTGTACAGAAAAAAAAAAAAGCTGTGCAAGGCCTAGTCTGTTTTGGCTGGTAACACTTCTAAAGGAAAGAAGAGTCAGTAATCTGGAAAAAAAAATCAAATTCATGATCTTTAAGAAGAGGTTTCTAGCAACTCTCCTTCTCATTTACTTATTTATCACTTGACTTTGATCCTATACAGAGTCTTCCCTTACTTTTTCTTTCTGAAGGAAAGCTTCTTAGAAGGAAAGTCAATTTGACACCCTGTATGCACAGTCACTAATTTCCCTCACAGTACTTTCTCATTTCACACAATCCCAAGCAGCTTCAGTAGATGTCTCTGTAACCAGTCTCCACCCAAAGGAGGCACATGGTGATGAACCCCATAAATTCTTTTTGGCTTCCATGAGAATGAGACCCAAATCATAGTAACTCTTATTGCTGTAACTAGTATTTTAAGCTATTATTAAAATACCTTTGAAGTAGTTATGCCTCCTTTCCCCCATTACACCCTTTGATTGGTTACAAAAGTAAAGAATACAGGACTTTGAAATTATCAGTCTCTCCTCACTCACTCCTATGTTAATATTTTAGTAAATCCACTTTGGTTCAAAGAAAAAAAAAGTCTCCAAACTGTAAAAGTCTTTCAGATGGACATAAAGATGAACTTAAAAACAGAGTGTGTACTACATAAAAGTTGATAGTAATCAAAGTGAATTATAGAAAATACTTTTCCATTACAGATTTAAATCATGTTCATTGAAGAAAATATGTATTCCTTTTATGTTCTACATATGGACATATAAAAAAATACATATTTCTTGATATTGTATTATATAAAAAGTATGGCATCCTTCAATTTCACTTGATATTATATTGCAAGTGCTTTTTAATTACAATTTCCACAAAATTTTCTTTAATAGCGATGCCTCTTGATGGCTATGATTCTTGTAGCTGATTGCTGGCACTGGCTATGTAGTCTGATGGAAGAACCCAGAAGCTCTTCACTCTGAACTAACAATGGCTTTCAGAAACTCTCTGTAGTTTATTACAGCAACAGAACTTTGAAGGATTTGTTTCCCTATGGTGTCCCTAGCCACATGAAGCAGTACCCAATTCCCTTGGTTTGACTTCCCAGTGCCACGCTAATTGCATCATCCCTAGACAACTGTTCCTGTGCTATGTATTTCTTTCAAATCCCCTAAGAGTGGACCCAGGAAACCTTTTGCATACTGATATGAAATTACATATTCCTATTTACTTTATCAATTTCTTTTGACTTCTTTAAATTTAAATATTGGCTCAATGACATTATTTTAGCTCATGGTATAATTTCCTATCCCTTGAAGTGTGTGTCTTCCCAAATCTTTCTTTGGAGAGTCAACAATGATCTTGTGGAGATTTCTAAATTGAGATTTTATGTGGATTTGGCAATAACCCCACATTTATCTATCACTGAACTCTCTATTTCTCATCTTCCTGATGAAGTACTATGTACAAATGAAATTCCGAATATATCCATGATTTTCTCACAGTTCCCAGATATGTAAACTAATGTCTATGAATCGCCCCGTTTTACAACTAGATTATCTTACAAAAAAAAAGTAACCCTAGTGGCGACAGCACTTTTATGACAGTTTGATATGTTCTCCGAGTGGCACTGCCATGGGTCTTCGTAAGTGATCTTGCACTGAAAAATGTAGGGATTTACAAGCACTCTGCTCTTAACGTTTGAGAGAACAAGCAAATTGAATGAGTAAGTAGATGCAATGGAGAAGCATAAATACACATCAAATTTTGCACATTACTCGTGAAAGCTGCCAAGCATTTGTGATACATTTTAATTAGGTGTAGAAAAATGGACATACGAAAAAGCCTAAGCTCAGCAAGAGCAGAGGTATTTGTCTGTTTGGTTCATTGATGTGTTCTGACACCTAAAAGAATACCTGGGACACAACAGGGATACCCCACAAATATTTGTTAAATGAACAAACAGTGATTTGAAGAATTTAGTTCACTAGAATCAAAGAACAGTGGGAATTGTTCTTTCCAACCCCTCCTCTTATCAGCTGTCATTTGCTTGTCACTTCTAATATGGCCTAACTCTGCTTAAAAGAGGACAGAAAAGTGCCCCCTTTCTGTATGGCCAAATAGGACCAATAGTTATTCACAAACATCTATAGAATAATACTTATATCATCCAAGCATTCATTTTTTCTATACCTAGTCCACCTTTGCATGAAATAGTTTTGAAGGGAAATATAAAAATAAACTATTGGAAAAACAAATTGTATCAATTTTCCAAAAATTTCTAGCCTTAAGATATTGCCATGTGGAATGAAAAATCATTGACCCCTTCCAGATATGCTGTTCATTATTTCTAATTAGACTTTTATTGCATAGAAACATTCTCAGAAATTACTGTCACATTTCATATTAATACTAAAGAAATTATTACATGCAGAGCACCCAAACTAGTAATGGTTTCATACTATTATTGTTGAATTGTTACTCAAATGCATTAGATTCACTGTTTATAAATGTGATGAATTGTATACAATATTCACACATGATAGCTGGTAATAAACACTTTTCTAGTGACTTAAGAAAAGCAAAACTTTGATTTAAATTATTTTACTATTCATGCTCCTTCATGAAGAAAAGATTAATTTATTTATGACAGATTGGATCAATTTCTTTTACTGATGTATAAGTTCCCTATATTTCTATTCACATTGAAAATTATTAGAGTTTTATTAAATAAAATTGAATAATGTGTTATTTTTGCATACCTAAATCACAGTGGCTCATTGAGATATTTGCTGTCGACAACAACAAACAAATAAAAATGACAGCAAAACTTGTAAGTTTCCACTAAGAAAAACTAAACTACTTAAAAAGAGATAAAAATGAATTAGGATGCAACTTTTCTTTATTATTACAAGATGCTGTAAAATAAAATAAAATCCACCATTTGCATTGAAAATAGGATTTTGAACCTGGAGTCTTATGTCTATTCAATCAAAAGGATCTAACTGAAGACATTTTTAGTCATACAAAGACATAGACTCCTGCATGCCTTTGTTTCTCAATGCACATCTGTTTCATTTTCCTCCCAGGGACCTGCTTCTTCTCTAAAGCTTTTATCTTCTGCTTCTATGAAGTTTCACTTGCAACCATACCATGATTCTTCACAGCAGTGATTTTGGCTCTAATCTCACCATTTATAGCTTACCAATTACCAATATCTACTCAGTTTATCACTGTATATCTTAGTTCAAATGTCTATAGTGAGAGAAACGGTCTCAACCTAGATCAGGTGATTATCTTTGGTTCCACTAACTATCAGCAAAGTTACAGGGGCACCTGGTATCAAGATGCCCATCTCAGTTTTGAGAAAAAGGAGAGTGTAAAGGGTGCATATTTTTTTAGAAAGAGGAGAAACAAAGACGAGCACATGTAATAGATCTAACCAAGGACAATATGATGTGGCATCTTGATTATAAAAGAAAGCATAGACTTTCTTTTATATTACAGAGAACCGGTTATGCTTAATGACCTATTTCTGATGTCCCTGATTACTAATGTTAAATGATAAAAACATCTAACTCCAGGCACTGCTGTGAAAAATTATACAATAAAACACATGATGTGCCCAGTCCCATGTCTAAAACATAATAGTTAATTAATGATACCTTGCTTTCCACATATAAACTGACCAGTTAATTTATGACAAAAGAAAAATCATCTGTTCTATATAAAGATTTATTTATTTATCTTAAAGAGAAAGAGATAAAGCACAAGCAGGAGGGACAGAGGGAGACAGAGAGAGAATCTTAAGCAGATTCCATGCTGATCGCAGAGCCTGAGGTGAGGGTTGATCCCATGATCATGAGATCATGACCTGAGCAGAAACCAAGAGTCAAGAGCTTAACTGACTGTGCCACCCAAGCGCTCCGCTTGTATAAATTATTTAAATGATTAAGAGTACCAGGTTTTGGGTGGAGAGGCTGTGTTCTTGGAGGGAAAATATACTGAAATCAAAACTTACCTTCATTGCTTGCCAATGATACCCAAAATATTCTCAGTTCACAAAAGCATTTTCATTATTAATCTAGAGATTCAAGAGCTTCTAAATTGGGACAGATCAATAGGTGATAGATAGAAAATGGATAGAGATGATGGAGATTTTTATATATTTGTGGGGTTTTTTTAAGATTTTATTTATTTACTTGACAGAGCAAGAGACAGCCAGAGCGAGAACACAAGCAGGTGGAGTCAGAGAGGGAGAAGCAATCTCATTGCAACAGACAGCCCAACGTGGGGCTCAATCCCAGGACCCTGGGATCATGACCTGAGCCGAAGGCAGAAGCCTAACAACTGAGCCACCCAGGCGTCCCTATATATTTGCTCCATAGTTTGCAAAGCCTTCTCTAATCTTGCCCACTCTACTTAGTTGACTTGTTTTCTCACTGAGAACCAATGTTTTCTCCACCGTTTATTACCTTAACATGCAAAACTACATCCAACTTATATGTATGTGTTCTTGATAGTCTACCAATCCAGAATGGGCATTTTCTTTTAATTATCCAAACTTTTACTCAGTCACCTCAATTCAAATTTAAATGGTTAAATAAAATCTTCTGCATACTAAAGCTTCTACTCACTTCACCTTTTTCCAAACTTCTGTATTCAATTATCTTGTGATTTATTAACTGTGTTGTCTTCTTTCTCTAGTTAGTTTTCATGCATTACTTTTGTAATTTGGAAGACACCTACACACTGTGCCTAACTTGTATACCACATTGCCCTTAATTTAATGTAAGGTACACCACAGATAAAATATTCAATAAATTTCTAGTTATTATTTACTCTATAATTTCTTTAATTTTTTAAGCAAAATGTAAATAACATATCAAGTATTGCTGACAGTAATAATGTATCATGTATATACACAATTCATCAAATACAATTTGATACAATACAATACAAAGTCATTATCATAGCATCACTCTTGTATTAACTAGACAACCTAGAAATAAGTATGTAATGTTGATTCCCAGTGTGTTCTAACTACTAAAATGTAATTCTGATAAAATTGTCACCAAAATTTCCTCAATAGCCCAAAATAGTTCATAGAATTTTATGTATCCTATCAAGTTAACCACTGTTTAGTTCATTTTACAAAGGACATACAAATTATTCACAGATAATGATTCAGAGCTCACTTAACTAAAAACTATTTTTCCTAATGACTATAAATACGCATAATACCTTAATAAATAGAAATGAATCTGTTAAAGTTGTAACCAGAAGAAGTAACTTGAATAACAGCTCACTACCCTATAAGACAAAATAGTAACTGCAAGAATTTGAGAATACTGTATATACAAGAGTGTAGCATCACTTCAAATGAATTACACTACTTTAAGAATTTGTAATAATGTTCAATAATAAATAATAACCTGTGGGGCAAGTGTAAATGGAGGTGGAATGTAGTGCAGTATTTTACCAGAAACCCAACACCACAGGCTAAATTGATCTATGCTGATTGTTTTTGCCTATACAATTTGCATCTGTGGGTAATAGCCTAAACTCCAACCCTATTCTCCCAACCTGCCAACCTCAATTGACTTCTGTTTACAATGCTTATTATTAGATACTAAAAAGAGAAACTCTATATTCAACCAACACTTCAATCTATAGTACAAGCACCTTCCAAAAATAAAGCAATCTATCGAGAGAAAAACATTACCATTTCATATATTTAAACACACTGTGATAACAGGTAAGAGTTTAGTCTTGTAGCACTTAAAACCTTTTTGTAGTTATACTTATTAGGTGGTACAATCAGTAAGACTGAGTATTCACATGTGTGTGAGCACATGAGTGCCATATATAAGACAACTTAACTTCTAAAGTTCACTTTCCCCATTTTATCACTTAATCTTTTAAAGTTATCCTATTCATGACTGAAACTGGATACTGAACAACAAGGAAGAATATATTCAAGAGGAGAAAAAACGGGATGCTTGGGTGGCTCAGGTGGTTAAGCGGCTGCCTTTGGCTCAGGTCATGATCCCAGGGTCCTGGGATTGAGTCCCACATCAGGTCCCTTGCTCAGCAGGGAGCCTGCTTCTCCCTCTGCCTCTGCCTGCCACTCTGCCTGCTTGTGCTCTCTCTCCCTCTCTCTTTCTGACAAATAAATAAATAAAATCATTAAAAAAAAAGAGGAGAAAAAACTCCCAAGCTGATGTCCTAACTAGCAATTTTTTTATTAAGGTACATTACAGTTCAACCTCCTTTCTCTTTTTAATATTTCCCCCACCTGTCCCTGTAAATCTCTTCATATATTTCAAGTGCAGACAACATCTTATTATTATAACCATCATAGGATTTAACATAAAGATTTTTATTTTGAAATCACCTGTTATATTTTGGGGTGCCTAGGTGGTTCAGTTGGTTAGGCATCTGCCTTTGGCTCTCAGGTCAGGGTCCTGGGGTGGAGCCTGTGTTGAGCTCTTCACTCAGTGGAAAGTCTGCTTGTCCCTTTCCCTCTACCCTCTTTTCTCTCTCTCTCAAATGAAAATCTTTTTTTTAAGATTTTATTTATTTGGGGTGCCTGGGTGGCTCAGTGGGTTAAAGCCTCTGCCTTCGACTCAGGTCACGATCTCAGGGTCCTGGGATCAAGCCCCACATCGGGCTCTCTGCTCAGCAGGGAGACTGCTTCCCCTTCCCTCTGCCTGCCTCTCTGCCTACTTGTGATCTCTCTCTCGGTCAAATAAATGAATAAAATCTTTAAAAAAAGTTTATTTATTTATTTGACAGAAAGAGAAACAGCGAGAGAGAGGACACAAGCGGGGGGAGTGGTAGAGGGGGAAACAGACTCCCCGCTGAGCAGGAAGCCCAATGTGGGGCTTGATCCCAGGACCCTGGGATCATGACCTGAGCCAAAGGCAGATGCCCAATGACTGAGCCACCCAGGCGCCCCCAAATGAAAATCATAAAAAAAAAGAAGTCACCCATTATATTTTGAATGCTGAATAAATGACAAGTACTTCAACAATGGAGATCTTCTATCTTCACTATATATGAACTGGAAACTGCTTGCTGCTGTAATAACCACCCCCAAGCTTCTGTGGTTTAACAGAATAAGTATTATTTCCCAACACAGAGCAATCCAATATGGGTGTTTCTGAGTGCAGGTGGGATGTGATATTTTGGTTATAAACTTATTCAGAGACTCGGGATGATGCAAAATTGTAGGATGCTCCATCCCTGGTACAGCATCCTGTTGCGCTTAGTTAAATTGAATCCAGTCTCTTAGTGTCTCTGATGAAGCTCTGTGTGATCTGGCTTTTATTATCTTTTTTTACTCCTACACTGTGATTTTCCTCATATTCTTTTCACATGTTCCACTGACCTTTTTTCACCTCCTAATGGCCAGTGCGCTCTCACGTGCTTTCTGCAGATTTCTTCTTTGCTACTAGGTGACATGCTTAACGGAATAAAATGTTTAAAGGCATGGACTATGTCTTCTATACTCCACTTTATCCCCAGGACACAGCACATGACTAGCCAACAAGAGCTATCAGCTTAAATCTCTAGATAAAAAATGAATGAGGAAAACTACTTTGTACTTTACCATGGCAACATAAGTCTCAGACTGATTAGGGTTGTAATAAAAACAGAAAACATCAAAGAAATAGAACAAAATATATACAACTTTTTCAACTTAATTCTAAATTAAAATGGAAAAGGCATATCATTAACTTAAAAAAACACACAAAGGAAATGAAAAATAGAATGGTTTATATTAACATTTAATACTAAACGACCCTTTACAAAGTTAGACATAAAATGAAAAAGTAGAAGGCAAATGGGTAACATTTTTGCAACAAATCTCATGGACAAACCATGTCTTTAATGTACATAAAGGTTTTACAAAGCATTAAAAATCTTAAACATGTTAGGAAAAAAAAATGGATGTTTTCTTTTAAAAGAAGAATTATTACAAATTGAAAAAAACTTAAGTTGCATCTTCTGTGGTAGTAAAAAATATAAATTAAAATAACTATGTAAGCTTTTGCCCATTAAATTGGCAAAAAAAACAGGGAAAAAAGATAACAGTAACAGAAGTATAATGACAATACCATTTCACACATTCTGTGTTGGATTCAAAATTGCCAAAACTTTTCTGAAAGAAAGCAATATGCCCATATGCATTAAGAAGCTTAAATATATCTATTTAGTATATATTAATTATATATTTATTTATATATGATATATATTATATATATATTATTATATTTCTTTATTTTACTCTAGACTTCCAAATGGAGGAATTTATTCTAAATAAACAATTGATGCTATGTTTGAAAATTATATAAATCACAGTTTAAAGTACTATTTATTATAATACAAGTTGGAAACCAACTAAATTTTAAAAAATTGGCATATGATTAAATAATACAGTGTATAATATGAAAAACTATTATTCAGTAACAAAGAAAATGTTTAGTGACCTAAAAGGTTTTTTTCCATATTTGGGCAGGGAAATACAGAATTTCTTTTTCCTTCGTGGTATCTCTGCCTTTGTTTACTGTCTTAGTTTCCTGAAAACTACTACATAATAGAGTTTTGCCAGGTCTCCAGAGTAGTGCCACAGTCCTGGGCTAAGAGCTAATAAGGCAAGAGGTAATGAGGTAAGATGGTCACACTTTTCCTTTCTCTTCCTCCATAAACTGTCCATGTTCACATTTGTACTTTGGCCTTGAATGAAAATAAAGAAATCCAAGAATAGATGTGGTCTATTTCTATGTTTTGGTGTGCTACAATCCTTATCAAAATAATGAAGTAGAAAGCCAGCTACCTGTTCAGTATTCTTGATGGTAAAGGATGAAATGCAGGGAAGGAAAAAAAAAAGGATTATATCCTAAAACATTATCTTGCATATTTTGAAAGGATTTCCCACAACCAAGATCAAATGGACTTTTTTTTCTATTTTATAGCACCATTAAAATAAACTATCATTTATATGAGATTTTTTTTGATATATCATGAGGAAATTATTGAATTTACTTTTGAGAAAATTAGCTTTCCAATACCACCTACTAAATAATCATACTTTTCATTTATTTAAAATGTCAAATCTAACATATACCAAATAGTACAAAGCATAATACTTTTAGTTATAAATTTTAATTATGTTCTAAAATGAAGAAATAGATCAATTTCCTCATTATTCCCATATAATATTCATCAGTAATTCTTTATGATATGTTCTGCTGTTAATGATTATAAATCAACATAATTATACAGTTTGGCATACTGCAAATGCTTTGTTAGTGCTGTTAACAAAAAGGTTATATTTTTTGCTCATCAAATCAAAACAAGGAGGTTTTCTGAGAAAGGATTTTAGATATGCTGTTTTATCTCTATAATGAGTATCACTGATATTCTCTCTCTTTGGTTTATATTAATCTTTAATTTTAATATGCACTGCAACTAATAATAACATCATGGAGAACACAAGAAAGGTTTTCTTCTTTCTCCTTTTCTGGGTACAGTTTTTATGGAGTCCTTCCTGGTACATCATATTCTTATTTTAAATCTACAGAGTTTGTTCATTTCAATTCTAGGTCTCTGTGACAGCTCTTCTGAGACCCTAATAAGTGAATTCATTTAGATGCAGCTACTTCTGAGCAACTTAAGATGCCTGAGGTTGCCAATGGTCTAAAATGTAACTTAACTCACTTGGGCTGACCTGAAACTTTTACCATTAAACTACCCTTGAGGGCTTCCAGAAATCATAGATTGGTTAAGTACTGTGCAATAATCCACTCAGGGAGGTGGCTTTCTAGGACCACTGGAGTTAAAGGTAATTTTGTAAGAATTTTTGATTTATAAGGGAGCACTCACTCCTATACCTGTGCCACACTGGACATCATTTGTCTACTTCCAACATATCTCCTTGAAAAGCTGAAATAACTGCTTTAAAATGAGTACTACATGTATTTTCCAGTGATAAGATGACTATATTCTAATTTTCTCATCAAATTCATAATAGTTTCAGGGACAAAACCTTGTGGCCATGTATGGAAAGGAAACTTCAGACTGTCAAAAGCTGAAAGAAAAGAAAGCTTGACTCGCAATGTTTGGAAGATCTACTTTTATTTACAATAAAAGCAGACCGTATCATCTTGAGCTAGAGCCATATATACTAAAGCACTTACTGCTTAGTGTAGAACTGGGAAACAGATCACTGACTAAAAAAAAAAAAAACGTAGGGGGCCCCTGTGTGGCTCAGTGGGTTAAGCCTCTGTCTTCGGCTCAGGTCATGATCTCAGGGTCCTGGGATCGAGCCCCTGCTGAGCAAAGAGCCTGCTTCTCCCTGCCTCTCTGCCTACTTGTGATATCTCTCTCTCTCTCTTTCTCTCTCTCTCTAATAAATAAATAAAATCTTAAAAAAAAAAAAGAAAAAAATGTAGGGATTAAAATTAAAAACTCAATAAAAAAGAAAAAAGAAAATAAAGAAAAATGAAATAAGGCAGTCTAAATTCATTCCTCAAAAGCTTAATGTTTGCAATTTTGTTGCAGGGAAATGCTATTAGAATATTTGAGTCACTGCAGATTACTGCTCTATTAAGAGTCATATAGAGGTGTGTATATACGCACATTCGGTCTCACATGTTAAACACTTTGTAATTTGGGAAGCACATTGCTTCCCTTTCCTTCTATTCTTGTAATTCTCCTGCAAATATGACTTTTTTCTTTTTTAATGTCACTTTCCTCTATCCCATTCTTTTCCATTCTCAACACTGCCTTATTTGAGCCATATGTTATTTCAATTATGGCATATTGCTATGGCATCCTAAGCTGTCTCAGTACTTTGAATATCATCCTTCCCTGGGCTCTTTAAGCCAAACTGAATCTTCCTAGAACAAGATCCATCCTCAGGAGCTCTTTCCACCTCTCATCTCCTCTAGCCTTGATTACATGTCCACCTGGCTTCAAAATATCTGCTACCAAAAACAGTACCCTGGGTGCACCTGGATTTGGCATCTCCATGTTAAATTCTCAATCATCAGATTTTTACAATAGACTTTAACTTCAACTGTTACTCTGATTCCTCAGGTCCCTTGTTTCAGCAGGAATCCATACTCCATGTCCAGTCCTATAAAACTGAGTTCCAACTTGTCACTGAATTAGTTCAACATTCCAGTTGGGTGACCTCTAATACACACTCTCCCTGTGCACTATCACTAGATTCAGTCATTGTTTATTAAAGCCCCACTTTTCATATAATATCTTCCTACTAAAACATTTCCTACTAAAACTTTCCCATTACACCCATTACACCTACCCCCTCAAATCTATTTGTTATGGCATCTTATGTCAGTAAGGGTGCCAAAAAACAAAATAGAACCAGTAAGAGATATATAGTAAAGGTTTATTGCAAGGAACTGTCTTATATGATAGTAGAGCTGGCTGGGTAAGCTGGAATTCTGAAACTGGCCATTATGAAGGGTAGGCTAGAATTCTCAGGCACAAGCGTAAGCTGTAAGCGTAAGCGTAAGAAATTCTGAGGCAGAATTTCTTCATCCTCTGGGAAACCATAGTTCTGCTCTTAAGCCTTTTCAACTAATTGAATTAGGCCTACCCGAATTATCTAGGATAGTCTTCCTTAATTACTGTTAACTCATTGTAAACTTAAATCACATCTACAAAATGTCTTAACACCACCAATTGTTTGACTGAATAAATGGGGACTAGCTTAGCCAAAATAACACACATAAAACAGACCACCACAAAGTCCAAACTGAATGAATGAATAAATAAATGAATGAAAATCCATTCACTTGCTAACTTACCTTTGTAATTGCAGAGGGTAAGCCACTAAGACTAGGAGGACAATGGAATTTGGAGAAGCTAAAAGTAACCAACTCTAGTCCAACACAAGAAATACCAGTTTCTTGTCCAGAAGAATTCCTTTGCTACACCAAAATGATCAGCTCATGTAGACTTGGCCTACATAATATGCCTTCAGACCCTATTAATCAGTATTAATACGGACTCAGCATTAATCCCCATGGTATACTCTCTTACCTTGCAGTCTAAGTAACAGACTCCCTTCAAAGTTGAGCGAAGTTCCACTTGCAGAGTGAAGCTGGCTTAGGTGGCTATTTGCTCTGGACTTCCACAGTGGGTAAAGTTTATAGTATTAAAGTAGCAATTCCCATCTATGTCTTGTATTCCCTCAGCATACAATAATGGGCCCATCCTTCCCTAGATACGTAATATGTCAAAAATGGTTAGGCTCACAAGGGTCTCTGCCAAACAAAGAATGGCTTCATAAGCTCCTCTATTTCTATTAAAAGACTATCCCAACGGCAAAGTGAGCAGAAATAAACAGAGAGATCAAGAAATTCTCTAGCCAAATGCAACTGCCTCTTGGTGTACAGTGGAATCTGTTTTGATCACATCTGTTCTACTTTCATCTTTTTCAGTTCCTTTTTCCTCTCCTCCCCTTCTCACTCCTATGACCTCCTCTCTAAGGAGCCATACTAATAGCTCTCAACAGATACAATGTGTGCAGTTCTTACCCAGCATTCTTACCTCTGCTGCCCTGCCTGAAATTTTGCTGTAGGATGACTCCTAACAGCAAGACCCAGCTAGGGTCCTGTCACCTCAGATTGCTTATGTGCTTCTCCAGAGACATGCTTAATTCCTGTTATGCTGCTGAGAGTTATTTATAAGTGTGAGATTGAGGAATCATTCCCTAAAGGCATAACAAATGACACTTGCTTTTCAAAATGTTTTTTGTTTCTTCTTTTAGTGAATTAATCAACACTGCTCTCAATTTACCTACCATGGATTCTAGGATATTAAAGCAGAAAAATGTTTTTTGCATTTTTATTATCCCTGCCATAACATGTTGACCCTGGTGGTCTATCTCTTAGAATAGTTAGGCTCTAATTTACAACTAAGTTGTATTCCAAAATTAAATTCAGTCATTTGTCTAGAACCTGGAATGCATTCTCCTCATTGAAAGATTTTATTAAAGATGTTAATTTCCTGAAATAGGCTAAAAATCTCAAGGGAGACTTAATTTACTGAACTAGGCTCAGCATATTATCAATATTTTGTTTTTTCGTTTCCAGTAAACTCAATTGAAAACGTGGCCATCATTTTGGTACAAATTTCACTTTGGGACACTGGGAACTTTTCCTCCTACTAGGGAAGGCACTGGATACCTATGTGGACATCCACTAGATGTTTATATGAAGCAATGGTCACAACCCATATATTTTCTGAATGAATAAATACAT
Organism: Nasua narica; assembly: GCA_028533885.1. Taxonomy (NCBI): domain Eukaryota; kingdom Metazoa; phylum Chordata; class Mammalia; order Carnivora; family Procyonidae; genus Nasua; species Nasua narica. The sequence goes on along the minus strand of CM052798.1, from coordinate 122,263,824 downwards.
TAATGAATAATCAGATATCTTTTCTCCTATATTACCACTACCAAGGAAAAAGTTAATAATTGCCTCTTTTGGTATCAAGAAGCAAGATCCACAGGGAATTTTGGCCTACCTCCTCTTATTGAACACCTTCCTTTTGCTGAATTTAAAAAAAAAAAAAACCCAACTAACCTTTCCTTGACATTGCATAGGTGAACTCACCCAAACTTCAGGCAATTAAAGACGAGGTGTTGGTATGATGAACGCTGTATGTATTAAATAGTTCGTTCAAATGAAAACTAGCATTAAAGATTCTACCAGGAGAGCTGACCCTGTCTGTCCTTCCAAAAATCTCAGATTTCTTTCTGTTCCCTTTTTAGAAGACTTGAATAAAAAATGCAGAGCACTTAAAAATATACACTCAGCTGGAAAAAGAAGATAGAGAAAACAAGGGAAAGCTTCCTTCCCTGGTGCAAAGAGAAAGAAATGCCTGTCTTTTAAATATAAAGCCGTGAGACTAATTTCATTAAAGGCATATTCAATGATATCATTTAATAATTTTTTCTAGGATACTTATGAGTAATTTTAATATATACCTTTTAACCTACACCTCATGTTCCATTATACATAATTATTCTGCTTGCTTATTATACCCTTTAAATTACAATGATTAATCATACACATTGCATAATTAAATTGTGAAAAATGATTAATCATCATTGTATTATTGTTTAATTATACCACATATTTCATTTTAACTAGAAAATGCAAAGTGCTTTAACTCATGGGGTAACTAACCACATTGTTATATGGGTAATGAGCCTGAATTTTATTATAGGTAAAAAAATCAAGGTCTGGGTTAAGTGACTTATCCAAGGTGAAACAAGAATATTCCTTGTCCTTGGTATGAATGAAGAAGGGTTTAGAATGCAGAACTTTTAGCCATTTTTCATAAAACCAAACCAAGGAAAAGCAAAAGATTTTTCTCTCCAATGAATAATATGAGAATTCTTAAAGAATATGTGTTCTTTTTTCCCGGAATGATACGGTTCATATAGGGTTTCAAAGAACAGAGCCCATGAATATCCCAGTTAACTACCTATTGACAGTAAGCCTGGCTGAATACAGTTCTCACAGTCCCAGCCTCTGACCCTACACACTTTCACAGCATCCTGGAATCACTCCAAGATGTCTTACTTCATAATGGTCTCCAGACGCATATTGTCTCCAGATGACACTATCAGACACCTGTGATCCAGGACACAAAAACACCATCTTTTCTTTTCTATTATAATATCCATCCATTAAAAAAAAAATGAAGAGAGAAAAAGAAGTTGTCGGAATTATTTTAAATCACAAGGCAGCTCTTTTCTGCTCCCTAAAAAAATAGTTAAATCTCTTCTTGAGTAAACTCCATCTGTTTTAGTTAAATCCATTAATGGATCTTTCAGTTATTCTAAAAAATTAAAACTCAAGCTTCAAATAGGAAAAGACAGAAAACAAATGAATGAACAGCAACAACAAATCAGTCTCTCTTTTAGTCTTTTATATAAATTAAGACTCAGAATTCCTGAGAAAGTCTTATTCCTCAAGATTAGAATAGAGTACTGCCTATCCCACAAGTTTAATTGTAGGGAGGGAGGGTAGAGTAGTTTATATGAAGTATTTGGCTGAAGGAGTTTGCAAGAACTCTTCTCGTTTCTGTTGATTGTGGGCAGAATACATTGATTAATTTTCCACCAAAACTGTACACAGTTAGTGGAAAATATTTCTAAAGGTAGACTGGAGAGTTACAAGAAAACACAAATAGATGCTAAGCACAAAAAAATTTTAAAAAGATATCTACCACAGAATCTAATCAAATTACTAAGATTTTCAAAAATGCTTTGGCATCTAGAAAAAGTTATTTCAAAAATTTTAGATTTATGTTTACATATGTTTCAAAATTTACAGACTAGAAAGATACAGTTCAGTTATTCCTCACATGGGAAAATCCAGCTAATATTTTTTTTAAAGATTTATTTACTTGAAAGAAAGAGCTAGTGAGAGAGTGAGAAAGCGGGAGAGGGAGAGGCAGGCTACCCAATGAGCAGAGAGCCCCACATGGGACTTGATCCCAGGACCCTGGGATCATGACCTGAGCTGAAAGCAGACACTTAACTGAATGATCCACCCAGGTGCCCCTCAGTTAATGTATTTTTATTTGAAGAGAAACTAGAAAAACTAAGGATCATATATAGAATACACTAATTTGATTGTAACTATTTATTTTCTGGTAAGGATTTCAAATAACAAATTCCCCAAGGTAAATATTTTTTAAAATATGAAAAAATATTACACACGGTCTTCTTACATGCTCTCACAATTTGTTCCCTTTACAATTCTGATTGTATATAACAAACTCAAGAAATAATCCTTCCATTTGACGTTTCCGGATCTAACATCTAACTGCAGATACCATGGTTACAATGCCAAGTGTTACATATGAAATTGTAGGCTTTAAAATGCAGCAAAATTGATATATTGGCTTCTTAGGATACTCAGGCACATCTGCACCAGCTCACATATTTGTTTATGAAGAAATGGTTGTCTGTAAGATAAGGTGATGTAAACCATCAATTACAGATGGAAGCCAGGAGATAAGGAAAAAGATGATTATTTATATAACCCAGTTCCTTACCAGAATGCTGCACAGTGCAAGAGCTAATAAAACTGCTCTAATAACTGTGAACCCAAGAGGTAATTTACATTTTATTAGGTGGAAGAGATTTGAAATTGTTTGTTGCAGAAGATTAAAAAGAGGGGAAATAAAGAGAAAGAGACTGAAGCTTGAATTAGAAATGAGATTCGTGATTTTCCTTTTGATCCACAGAATAGCAACTGTCTGTACTGCATTATAACTTCATATGATTTCCCATCAGGTTGTCTGAAAATTGACTCTTTAAATGTGATGATGCCGAAAAATGGTGTCTAAGAAAAGAAAGTTTTATTTTTTTAACATTACCATCTCCTGCAGCATTGTACTAATGAGATCCACAATAAAATTACATCACTCACACATTATTTAACATTGCACCCCCCCAATTTCCATCTCTTGATTTTTAGATGACTCACATGCCTAAGAACAGAACAGCCCCAGGCATTTTAAATTTTGAATATAAATCACCTATATAGCTTAAGAATATTATTTTAAATAAAACACCCAATTCTCTGGCCTCAATGATATGCGAAAGAGAATATGTATTTTGCATATTTAAAACTTCATTTATATAATGCAACAATTCATTTGCTCATTGAACAAATTTTTTTTTTATTGAACAAATTTTTGAGTGTCCATTGGTACAAGGTGCCATGACAGGGATGTATGCTGTTGTTTCATCAAATTAAGAAATCATTAGTCCTAGCACATTCCATACCTCCAATGCAGGCAATTGATAGAAACACTTTGATGACTTGTTGGCATAACTGTTATTAAAATACTTCCAGAAATAAGTTACCCATGCCACATTTAAAATGACCCAGGACTCAAATATTAATTTGAGTTACAGAGGGAAATACACATTTATGTGCGTAAACCATGTTATTAAATAAGCAGATTTATACAGTGTGCTGGAGTCAGCTTATTCTGGCTTAAGAGAACTGTTACAAGCACCTCTTTTCAAATCCACATTCTTACTGTTGGATTGCTGGCTTCAAACTAGTCATGGTGGAAGTATTTATACCGGAGAAATTGTAAATGCAGCAGTAAACCAGTGGTTTGTGCTATCTTTTGTTGTTTTCATACAGCCAGATGGTAAACACCAACCAGAACACCACTGGATTTATGCAATTTTGTTTACAGAAATTACACACACACAAACAAAGTGCAGTCTTGAAAGAGCAACAATCTAAAAAAAAAAAAAGAAAGAAAGAGCAACAATCTTTTTGATTTTTAATGTTGTAATAAATGTTGTATTAAAATAATGATATATTTAGAAAAATTCACAAATTATATTATATTTGGCATTTACTTTAAAATAATAGAACCCTCTTAAAAATGAGTTGGCAGCAGAATACAGTACAGATTTTAAAAACTGGTAAAAATATTAATACTTTTAAAGTTTGGTTATTGTTATGTATGTTCATTTGCATTTTTACACTTGTGAAGCTTTCCATAAAAAGATGTTAAAAATAACATAAATATCAAATGTTCATACACATTTATATTTACTTCTATTCTTTTAAAACTTTGTCAGGCTAGAACTGGCATACAATATTATATTAATTTCAGGTGTACAACATACTGATTTGACATTTGTATACATTGTGAAATGGTCACCACAATAAGTCTAGATACTGTTATCTTACATAGTTGATATAATGTTCCTGACTATATTCCCCATGCTGTGTATTGCATTCCCAAGGCTTATTTATAACTGGAAGTTTGTACATATTGATCTTCTTCACCCCCCACACCAACACCCTATCCTCTGGCAACCACTAATCTGTCTCTGTATCTACTGGTCTGGTTCTGTTTTGTTTTTTTATATTCTACATGTAAGTAAAATTATGCCATTATTTGTCCTTCTCTATCTTATCTCACTGCATATAATACCCTCAAAGTCCATCCCTATTGTATCAAATGGCAAAATGTCATTTTTTATGGTTGAGTAGTATGCCACTGAATATATATAACCCATTTTCTTTATCCATTCACCCATCAATGTACACTTAAGTTTCTATATCTTGTATCATAAATAATGTTGCAATGAACATAGAGGTGGCATACATGTTTTCAAATTAGTGTTTTCATCTTCTCTGGATAGATTATCAAATAGTGGAATATTGGATCATAAGGAGGCTCTATTTTTAATTTTTTGAGAAATTTCCATATTGTTTTCCATAGGGGCTGCACCAGTTTACATTACCATCAACAGTGCACAGGATTTTTCTCCACATCCTTGGCAAACCTGTTATTTCTTATCTTTTTTATAATAGCCATTCTGACAAGTGTAAGATATGATATCTCATTATGGTTTGATTTGTATTTCCCTGATGCTTAGGGACACTGAGCATCTTTTCATGGGCCTGTTAGCCATCTGTATGTCTTTTTTAAAGGAAAAAAATGTCTTACTGAGACTGCCTGCCCATTTTTTAATCCCATGGAAGCAACTGACAAAAATACTTTGGTAAGTATTGAGATTTTTGTTGTTGTTGTTGTTGCTGCTGCTGTTGTTGTTACTGAGTTGTATGAGTACTTTATACATTTTGGCTATTAACCCCTTATCAGATATATGATTTGCAAATATCTTCTCCAACTCAGTAGGTTGCCTTTTCTTTTCTTTTTTTTTTTTTAAGATTTTATTTATTTATTTGAGAGACAGAGAAAGTGAGAGGGAGCATGAGAGGAGAGAAGGTTAGAGGAAGAAGCAGACTCCCCATGGAGCTGGGAGCCCGATGAGGGACTCAATCCCGGAACTCAAGGATCATGACCTGAGCCGAGGCAGCTGCTCAACCAACTGAGCCACCCAGGCGCCCCGCCTTTTCTTTTTGTTGATGGGTTTCCCTCACTGTGCCAAAGCTTTTTAGTTTGAGGTAGTCCCATTTGCTTGTTTTGGCTTTTGTTTCCCTTGCCCGGGGAGGAAAATAAAAAAAAATAATAATAATAATAACTAAGACCAGCTTACTGCCTATGTGCTCTTGTAGGAGTTTTACAGTTTCAGGCCTTATCTTTTAAGTCTTATTCAAGTCTTTAACCCATTTTGTATACTAAAACATAATAACCCAGTTTCATTCTTTTGCTTGTGGCTTTCTGTTTTCTCAGCATCATTTATTGAAAAGACTATCCTTTCCCCATTGTATATTCCTGCCTCTTTTGTCATAGATTAATTAACCATATATGCATGGGTTTTTTCAGGCCTTTCTATTCTGTTCCATTGACCTATGCATCTGTTTTTATGTAGAAACCATACTGTTTTGATTATTATAGCTTTGCAATATATTTTGAAGTAAGGGAGCATAATACCTTCAGCTTTGTCTACTTTCTCAAGACTCTCTTGGCTATTCAGGGTCCTTTGTAGTTCCATACAAATTTTAGAATCATTTGTTCTAGTTCTGTGAAAAATGTCATTGGGATTTTGATAGGGATTGCACTGAATCTGTAGATTGCTTTGGATAATATGGAATTTTAATTACATTATTTCTCCTATTCCATGAGTGCAGAATATCTTTCCACTTATTTGTGTCTTCAATTTCCTTTACCAATATCTTATAATTCTCAATGTAGAGATCTTGATTAAATTTATTTATCTTTGATTAAAGGATATTCTTAATTAAATTTATTCTTAGGTATTTTATTCTTTTTGATGTGATTATAAATAGCTTTTCTCGATTCTTCTTTCTGACAGTTGGTTATTAGTGTATAGAAACACAACCGATTTTTGTATATTAATTTTATAACCTGCAACTATACTGAGCTCATTTAGCAGTCCTAACAGTTTTTGGCTGGAGTCTTTAGTTTTCTATATATAGAATCATGGAATCTGCAAACAGTAAAACTTCTACATCCCTTCCAATTTGTATGCCTTTTATTTTTCTTGCCTAAATGCTATGGCTAGGACTTCCAATACTATGTTGAATAAAAGCAGGGAGAGTGAGCATCCTTCTCTTACTCCTCATCTTAGAGGAAAAGATTTTAGCTTTTCAGCAGTGAGTATATTAGCTGTGGGTTTGTCATGTATGACCTTAATTATGAAGAGGTATGTTCCCTCTCTACCCACTATTTAGAGTTTTTATCATAAATGGACATTGAATTCTGTCAAATGCTTTTTTTTTACCTATTGAAAAGATCATATTACTTTTGTCTTTCATTTTTTAATGTAGTATATCACACTGATAGGTTTGCTGATGTTCAACCATCCTTGTATCCCATTGAGTCATGGTGAAAGATCCTTTTAATTTGTTGTTAAATGTGGTTTAGTAATATTTTTTTTAAGATTTTTTTATTTATTTATTTGACAGAGAGAAAGAAATCACAAGTAGGCAGAGAGGCAAGCAGAGAGAGAGCAGGAAGCAGGCTCCCCGCCGAGCAGAGAGCCCGATGCAGGGCTCGATCGCAGGACCCCGAGATCACGACCCCAGCCGAAGGCAGAGGCTTTAACTCACCGAGCCACTCAGGCGCGCCGGTTTGCTAATATTTTGTTGAGGATTTTTGTGTCTATGTTTGTCAGGAATATTGGCCTATAATTTTTTTTCTTGTAGTCTCCTCATTTGGTCTTGGTACCTGGGTAATGTTAGCCTCATAAAATGAGTTTCGAATCAGGGTACCTAATGGCTGCTCAGTTAGTTCAGTGTCTGCCTTCAGTTCAGGTCATGACCTCAGGGTCCTGGGATCACGTCCCCCAGCAGGCTGCCTGCTCAGGGGAGAGTCAGCTTCCCCTTCTTCTGCCTCACACCCACTTGTTCTCTCTCTCTCTCTCTCTCAAATAAATAAATAAAAATCTTTTTTAAAATATGAATTTGGAATCCTTCCCTCCTCTTCAATTCTTTGGAAGACTTTAAGAACAGTATTAAATCTTTGAATATTGGGTAGATTCACCAATGAAGCCATCTGGTCCCAGACTTTTGCTTGTTGGGAGGTTTCTGATTACTGATTCAATCTCCTTGCTCATAACAAGACTATTCAGATTTTCTATTTTCTTGGAAGATTGCAAATTTCTAGAAATTTACCCTTTTCTTCCAGGTTGTCCAATCTGTTGGCATATCACAGTTCACAGGAATCTCTTACGACCCTTTATATTTTCTTCATATCAATTACAACTTTTCCTTTTTCATTTCTGATTTTATTTGAGCCCATCCTCTTTTTTTCTTAGTGAATATAGGTAAAAGTTTGTCAATTTTGTTTATCTTTTCAAAGAGCCAGATCTTAGTTTCATTGATCTTTTCTACTGTCTTTTTAGTCTCTATTTCATTTAATTCTGCTCTGATCTTAATTATATCCTTCCTTCTATGAACTTTGGGCTTTGTTCTTCTTTTTCTACTTCCTTTAGATGTAAATTTAAACTGAGATATCTCATGTTTCTTGAGGTAGGCCCCAACGCTATAATTTCTCTCCTAGAACCACTTTTGCTGTGTCCCATAGATTTTGACTTGTCATATTTCTGTTTTCATTTTTCCTTAGGAATTTTATTTCACTTTTTATTTCTTTTATGACCAGTAATTGTTTAGTTACACGTTGTTTAATTCTCATGTATTTGTAGTTTTTCTACTTTTTTTTCTAAAATTGATTTCATACCATTATGGCTGGAAAAGATGCATGACATGATTTCAGTCTCCTTGAATTTACTGAGATTTTTTGTGTGTTCTAACATGTGATCTATGCTAGAGAATATTCCACAGATACTTGAGAAGAATATATGTTCTGATGCTTTTTGATGTAATGTTCTATAGGTATCTATAAGTCCATCTGATCTAATGTGTCATTTAAGGCCAGTGTTCTTTGTACTGATTTTCTCTCTGAATGATCTTTTCATTGATATAAATGGGATGTTAAAAATCTCCTATTAGTGTATTTCTGGTAATTTCTCCCTTTAGGTCTATTAATATTTGCTTTATATATATTAGTGGTCCTATGTTCTGCATATATACAATTTACATTTAAAGTAATTATTTAGAGGTACATACTATCATTTTGTAAACTGTTTTCTGGCTGTTTTTGTTTCTCTCTTTCTTTCCTTTTTCTCTTTCCTATAATTTCACAACTTTCTTTAGTGTTATGTTTAGATTCTTTTCTCGTTAAGGTTTTGCTTTGTGGTTACCATGAGGTTCACATATATCACCCTATATGTATAAGTTAGTCTAATTGTTAAAAAAAAAAAAGATAACAAAAGTTGTTGATAGCAACTTAAAGTTGAACACATTCCAAAACTCTACATATCTACCCCCCTTCATGTTTTATGTTTTTGATATCACTTTTTATATCTTTTTATTCTATATATCCCAAACTAATTCTCATAGCTTTAGTTAATTTTCCTTCTTGTCTTTTTATTTTTCTTTGTTGTGGAGAGGAGTTTATCTAGCTTTCAGATTTTTTTCAGAGGGAAATGATACATATGTAGCTGCAGATTTAGTGCATCCATGGAAAGAAGTGAATTCAGGATTTCCTATGCTAACCTGCTACTCCCCCCTCATTTATTTATTCTTTTATATGCATGGATATATATATCCTTACAGTTTTCAGTAAGTATTTATATATATGTATTCACAGATAAGTACCATATTCTTAAAAATAAAGATGATAGGTACAAAGCATGTGTTGTACAGATATGCAATTTTCTTCATATGTCTCTGTAAGTTATGTTTTATAGTTTAATTATAAAAAGAAAAACTTTCATTAATTTCAAATCTTTCATTAACTGTGATTCAAACTTCATCTGGGACATGGAAAGAAGTAGGAGAACAAATTCTCATGTAAATTTATGACAAAATCACCAAAGGATAGCTTAATATATTGTAAGAGATGTATAGCAGGCTTATGCAATTCAAAACATCGTAAGATTTACAAAGTCCCTCGCATACCTGTCAGCTCAACCATTTTATTTTGTGAATGAAAGAAAAACTCAGAAAGAATGACAGACTTCTTCAAAGTTATTTAAGCAAGTTCTTATTACACAAAATATAGACCAGTATCAATATCACCCAAGAATTTAATGTAGGAAATTCAGAATCTTAGTCCATACCCCAGAATTACTGAAAGAGAATGTAGTTTAACATTACTCCCAGATGATTTATCATGCACTTAAAAACTGAGAAGCACTGTAGTAAGCAGTAACAAGTTTGACCTAAAAATCAGGTCTCCTGACTCTTAGACCGATTCCTCCACCTCATTACACCATACTCTCTAGCAAGAGGATGAACTTCTAATCATAACAACAGGAAGATTAAGTTTCCCTTATTCTATTTGTGTCTTCCCTCATCTAGATTATGTTTGTACATACATATATGCATATCCTGCAGAGACATCAAAGACTTTTGCCAAGTTTTGCTTCCTTCTTTCAGTCTTAGATTGACCATTTCATAAAAAGACCATGTCGGTATTGTGGAGTTATCAAACACAAGAAGAATCATCAACAGACACAGCAATGATCTGCAATGATGATGACAGTGGTAAGAAAGATGTCTATATTCTGTATGACAGAGAGTCACATAAATTCATGAAGTTTTATACAGTAATGAGTTTGAGAAAAACTGAAAATGCTGAGCGAATAGCCCCATACTGCCCTTAAATGAGTGTATATTTTTTCCTCTGACCTCAATAGCATGTCATTGGAAGAAAAAGTGCAGCGCGTGTGAAACGCATTTGGTATCAAGAACAGCAGAGCTTCTCGGACAGTGAGTCTCTGTAGTAATGCAGATGGGAGTAAGCTGCCACAGGTTAAACCAATTACCCTACACTAAACTTAATTGAGGAATAATTTATAGAAGGCAAGAAATGTTAATTGAACAATGAATCACTTAGACTGAAAGGATAAAATACATGTGGATTGATCACTAGAAAGCAAACAAAAGATTGAAAAGAGCTTAGGAGGACTTGAGTACCTTGAAACTTAAAGCCACTAAATAAAGAACTTCATGACAGGACTATCAAACATTGGAGCAAGAAACTGAAAGTAGGTTGTCAAATCCCCGTGCATGGCCTATATATAATAGGTATTTGTGTTTATGTACAACTATTTTACGAAAGAAGGGTATTGGACTAGGAGAATTCTAGAGTATTTTTTAACAATGTTTTTTAAATAGCTTTTCCCCTTATGTATGTTACCACAAGAAATTAATGCAGCTGTCATTTCAATGGTTGATACACAGTAATGTGATGTGCGTTACTTAAAATTTCCTATAAGGTTCAAGAAACTTTCAAGCTACATTCAAGTGAATGGTTGATGAGAGACAGGAGTCATGCCTGGTCATCAGATCAACTGAAATTAGTACAGAATTAAACACAAATCTAGTGCAATGCCAGAACATAATTCTGGTCAAATAGTGGTAATGCAATTATGCCAAACTAAATTGTGCAGCAGTAAGAAAAAGAAAGTGAGGGCGCCTGGGAGGCTCAGTGAGTTAAAGCCTCTGCCTTCAGCTCAGGTCATGATCTCAGGATCCTGGGATCAAGCCCCACATGGACTCTCTGCTCAGCAGGGAGCCTGCTTCCCCCCACTCTGCCTGCCTCTCTGCCGATATATAAAATCTTTAAAAAAAAAAAAAAAAGAAAGAAAGAAAAAGTGAATAGCAAAACAATTAACTTAGGATCTGCCATCATACCTGTATGTCATTGAAAATATAATTGTATTTATTTAAGAAAAATCTTTATTACTTTTGGAAGCAGATAATTATTCAGAAACTGATATTTTTGTTCATTTTTAAAGTAATATGGTATTGGGGCACCTGGGTGGCTCAGTGGGTTAGAACCTCTGCCTTCAGCTCAGATCATGATCTCAGGGTCCTGGGATCGAGCCCTGCATCGGGCTCCCTGATTCTTGGGGAGCCTGCTTCCCCCTCTCTCTTTGCCTGCCTCCCTGCCTACCTGTGATCTCTCTCTCTGTCAAATAAATAAAAATCTTTTTTAAAAAAATTTTTTAAATTAAAAATAAAGTAATATGGTATTGTTATTTGGTCACCATCTTCTAGTTCTCTAACTCTGTAAGTTCTACAGTTTCTGGTAAAATAACCTGACAGCCTTACTTCTGTCTTTAGTTGATGTTAGAAAGGAAGATTTCTTGAACCTTGTTGTACTTCCCCTGGGAGATAGTAGAAATAGCTTCACAGTCAGACAAAATTCTGGCTCTATCTACAAGCGATACTACCTACAAGCAATACTACCTCTAATTTTCAGCTTCCTCAAACCCTTTGCATCTCGGATTATCCTTCATCAGTTTGTTGTGGAGATTAAATGGAGCAATAAAAGTAGACTATTTCACACAGTGCCTGTCACATAAAAGGAAAAAAAAAAAATACCCAGGAGCTCTTTTCTTCCTTCCCATCTATGATGGAAGATTTCTTCAAACAAAAATCAGAACTGCTAAACAGGAAAAAAATAGTTTTCTCCATTTTGAATAATTTACTACTATAAATTATTGAGAATACATCACTAGTACCACCTAGCTAACTCTTTCAGAACAGAAAGGGACATATATACTCTCATTAAAAATCAAAAAAAGTCAAAAAGGAAAATCCAGAGGAAAAAAATTCCAAGAGAAACAAAAGCCAAAATCACAGAAAATGAAATTTTTAATTATGTGGTTTCTTAAATTTCAGAGTTTGGTCTTCCCCACACCCCGCTCCACTGTATTTTTGAATAAGGCTGGCCTCAATTTAGTGACTGTTCTTACTTTCAGACGTGATGACCTTATTTTTATGGAAAATTGCTTTGAATTTTCTTAAGGTGACAGCCATTCTAGCTTAAACACACACTGTAATTTGTTTTTGGCTTTTGTTTTGCCAGGAGAGGTTGTGCATGCTTTCAGAAAGTATCTTTCCCTTTCACTGCTTGTTTTTCCTAAGAGATCTGACTGGTAGTGCTGTTTTATGTGTTACTTTATGCTTTGTGATTTTTCTGTGATTGACTTCTTGCACTTAAAACTAAAGGGATTTACTGATGTTAACTGAGGTTGTTTCCTTCCTATGAAAGTTCAGGCTTTAACTAGGCAAATCTCAGATTGATAAAGGATGCTTCACACTTTATACTTATACATGAGGATACGCGTAGGACTTTACGGCAAGAGTTTCAGAAAACAGTCAGGAAAAGTTAAATAAATACACATTTGTTAACATTGTTCTTCAGCTTGCTGCACATTTCCAGAGTTTATTGAGAAAATACTTCTTGATCTCTATGAACCATAATGAATTGGCTAAATTTCCTTGTGCATTGTTGCCTCCTAACATGAAAGATCTAAACTAATGAGTAATGACTCAATAAATGTGAAAATTTTCATCTAATATAAAATGTCTTTAATATGTATTAAACAGCCACCAAAATGGCCCCCATAATCCCTTTCTCCTGGTATTCATGTCCTTGTGTGGTGCTCTCCCATAATAAGTAGGACTGGCTTTTTTAACCTACCAGATATTATGGAAAGCATGGTGTGTGACTTCCAAGGTTAAATGATAAAATATATTACAGCTTATGCCTTGATCTCTTTGAGATCATCTGCTCTACAGGAAGACAGCTTCTATGGCATGAGCACACATAAGTACTCCTAAAAAGAGATCCAGAAATCTTAACTGTAACCTCATAAAAAACTGAGCTAGAATTTGCACAGCTAAACCAATCCCAAAGGCATGACCCACAGAAACTATCCAAGGTACTAAATCTTTATGGTTGGCTTAAGCCAATAAATTTTGGAGCAACCTGTTTTGTGACAATAGTTAACAAATAGAAAATGGTGGTTCGTTCATTCATTGGTTCATCTAGTGTTTACAGATTGTCTCATACCAGGCACTGTACTGGAAGACTGGGTACAAAAACAAAGAAATATGCAATTCACTGACACACATACACACAAAAGGTAAAAATAAAAATAAAAAATGCGGGACGCCTAGGTGGCTCAGTTGGTTAAGCAGCTGCCTTTGGCTCAGGTCATGATCCCAGCATCTTGGGATCGAGTCCCGCATCGGGCTCCTTGCTCTGCGGGGAGCCTGCTCCTCTCTCTGCCTCTGCCTGCCTCTCTGCCTGCTTGTGTTCTCTCTCTGTTAAATGAATAAATAAAATCTTTAAAAAAAATAAAAAATAAAAAATGCTTTTCTTGGCATACTGTGCTATAATGACTCTAACTGTAAAAGTTCCATTGCTGTAATTCTTTAATCTATGATTACATAGCATTTATAAAATTCTTAGGCAAACACGAAGTAAAAAGAAAGAAATTTCCCTCAGTGACCTGTATAGATACATTGTGATTATCATAACTCATTTTCTTTCCAAATGAATCTGAGCAAACTAATTAATTTGATCAAAAACATGTCTCACGACCAGAGTCAAATGTCCAACCCTTGGCTTCCCTCTTCACCAGAAAGACAGGCCAAGAGAAGATACCACAATTAGTTAGCAGGAAAAGGAAAACTAAATGCAAACAAAACAGAGAACAAAGACAAACAAAACAAAAGACATGCTAAACAAAACAAAACAAAAGACATGCTAAACAAAAATTTAGCATGTCTTGCTAAATTTTGAAACCATCTATAACAAGTTAAAATAGTTATATAAACCTAAGTTTCAAGAATTACAAAGGATTTTACAGAAAGAAACCATGCTGACTGTTGATCTAAATAATGCATTTTACAGCTATAGCAAAAACTGCAGATAAAGTAACTTACTATTAGTCACAGAATTAGTTACTTCAAGAAGCACAAATATAACACAGAATTTCAATGCAGATTATTTTCCAAACTCTTTAAGTGGCATCTTTGGCAGCTTATGAATCACAAGTAACAGAAATGTGTCTGAACTCACTGCTCTGTAAATTCTAATTTATGTTGATACTATAGACTTCCTGTTGTTCCCTTAGTAGAAATCTCAAATGTCTATTTCATACACAATATATGAAAAAGTAAAATAATTTTTCTTGTCTAATAAAAAAGGATAATCTTGTGAATTTGACAATGTCACTTCAAAAAGCTGTATATTCCTTCAAAACTACACTTTAGGGAGCATAAAGAATACAGATCTTGCCACAGGGCAATAAGGCCCTAAAGTATAACTTTTCAAACAGCAGTTGATCCACATTTAGAGTCAAAAAAAAAAACCAAAATCTGTAAAGCTGCTAAAAATGAGGTGCTGGAACTGGGTGTGCTTTGATATTCAAAACTTTTTCACAGGAAAAACTGGAGTCTGACAGTAGCATCTCTCAGAGTCATTGACTACTTGATATCGCTAGGAAGGTAAGAACTTAGCCTCAAGTAGCCAGGTTTCGCACATTCTTTTCATAGTAAAATTTCATGCCATATCATAGTGTCAAAATGAAATTTCATAATGTTCATGATTGTTTTATTCTTAGTACTATTTATAGTTTCTTAGGTTTAAATTTAATATTCAAGATGTTAAAAATATGGAAACATTACTTTGCTCATAATTTAAATAAAGTGTTATTCCATTTATTAATCTAATAAAAAAGATAATAATCTTCACTTTTTCTTTAACTCAAACTAAACCCCCCTCAGAGAGGTTTATTTACACCCCAATTATAATTCACGTTTCAGTCTACTTAAAATTGAATAATTATACTTTTTTTAAAGATTTTATTTATTTATTTGACAGAGAGAGAGAGCAAGAGAGAGAATACAAGCAGGGGGAGTGGGAGAGGGAGAAGCAGGCTTACCGCTGAGCAGGGAGCCTGATGTGGGGCTCAATCCGAGGACCCTGGGATCATGACCCGAGCCGAAGGCAGACGCTAAATGACTAAGCCACACAGGCACCCCTATACTTTATTTTTATATTCTTTAAAGACATGACTTAATGAGCAAAACTTTACCAAGTACTTAAAAATAACTTTTGAGAATCTAGTAAATTAAACTTACATAGTTACTCATATTTTGATTACCTCAATACAGTTTAGGATGCTGGCCAAACTCCTTTACATTTTTTATACTGATGTCACAAATCTAAAACCAATCGTGCATTTTAAATTGTAAGTTTTAATCTAATAAAATCTCAGATACTCTGTTAAATTCTCTTAAATGTTACAAACATTTAAAATGCCAATTATAGATCTTACTCTTAAACCTAACACCAAAGTGTGAATACCTTAGGTTTAATTTATTTTGTCATTTCTATTTTCAATTCTAACCTTTCCATACTGAAAATATACCCAATTAGGAAACATTTTGATAACCTCAGATGGGTTGGTTGCCGTCTCAATAAGCTGAATTACTTATCAGTCATTGAAGTAGGATATTGGGAGGGAGGAGGTACATACATCTATATATACACTGAGGGATACACTAAGACATTTTTCATACTCATTTTGTTAACTAAGGATTCAAAGTCCATACTTTTCAGATAGGATGTTATCTTTCATGAGTTAAGAGTTAAAATTTTATAATTCAATATTGTACTTCACTATATGAATATCTATGTACTGCTAATATTGCAAATAACTATCTCTATGGAATTTCTGAGTTTCTTATTTTCTCATTTATCTTCATTTTTCATATTTATAATTAAGGTTATGTTAATGACATTCAACTGTATTTTCCATCTGTTTCTTAACTTTGGTGACATAACTCTGATGCCATCAAATGATATGTGGAAGAGAGGTTTATAAAAGAATCAATACAGAAGTGCAGAAAAAAATATACAACTGCAGGATTTTTGTTAGATTTAATACTATCACTGGGCCTCACTTCCTGGAATGATTGAGCAGAGCTGGATGCTTATGAAACAATTTGCCACAATTAAATATGTCAGTGATGATACATTCTTCACATCATTCTTTTTGACTGGATAAAATATATTTCCTTATCTACATTTTTATAATTACAAACAAAGGTTTTTATTAAGCTTGTGAATTTAACCTTCAATGGAATCTTGAAAAGTTGAATACTGTCTCAGTGTTAAGAAGAAAAAATTCAAAATTATACACTAAAGAAAGGTCTTATTTCTGGTGCCATTTTAGTGACAAGGAACAATTTCTTAAAAGAGGTTGTCCTGGTGAGAATGTTACCCTAAGAAATAAGACACTTTAACTACTAACAGAGCACTGAGAAGAGCTATGTTCTTTTGTTTCATATTAGTTTGTTAGGGCTCACAAACTAAGGACTTAAAGAACAGAAATCTTTTCATAGTTCTGAAGACCAGAAGTCTGAGATCAAGATGTCAACAGGGGCATGATCCCTCTTAAAGCACCAGGGAAGAATATTCTAGGTGTCTCTCCCAGCTTGCGGTAGTTCCTTAGCTGTGGCAGCATAACTCCAATGGAATTCTCCTTGTGTGCTTATCTAGCTCTGTGTCCAAATTTTCCCTTTTCATAAGAACACCAATCATATTGGGCTTGGGCCCATCCTAAAGAACTCATCTTCATTAATTATATCAACCTTACCCCAAATAAGGTCACATTCTGAGGTACTGGGAGTTAGGACTTCAACCTGTGAACTTTGAGGGGACAAAATTCAAATCTAACAGAAGGACCTCAGAGCTACCTGAGACTGAAGGGGAGGGAACCAGGGACAAGTCCTCATTACTCTGGGAGTGTAATGGCTTAAAACCTGAAATTTAAACATCCTTCCTAGTGGTGAAAGATCTAATGCCAGCGTGCTTGAGATGCTATTGAGTAACAAGTCATTGACTTGCACATGAGGGGATATTTATGAAAGCCATAAATCAAAATATTTTTTCCCTAAATGAATAAAATGTTTTCATATTATAGAAAGTTTAAGGAGATAGAACGTTTTTCTGAGGATAACCTTACACCTCCAATTCTCAGCCCTGTCCGACAGCTTAGGACCCCTAGAGAAAGAGATCTGTCTACCCTTTTGGCTTATGTAGTTCTGGAAGTAGGTAAATGTGATCACACTAAGAAGAAGAACTATAATTACCTACCATTTGATCTAATAAAGGAGATTACCAAATAACAGAAATTAAACTAAGATCCCTCAGATTTACAGAAGAAGATCTGTATCTAAAGTGTAAATACCATGATTTGACAAAACTGAATTCTGCCATTATATTTTTACCTTACTTTTATTCTGTCATCTATTTTCTCCTGCTAAATCAAGAGAACTGAAAGATATAATACACTTTGACTCGATGGAGTTAGAACATCTCATTCAACCCTTAACCTAACTACTACAGTTCCCTGTTCTACCCATTATCCCCCAAATATGTTTTTTACATCTTTGTCATAGTTTAAGCTGACAACCTTAGCCTTGTTCTATTCAGACCCATTGCATATATTACTACCAAGGCCTACATCAGGGCACGTGGGTGGCTCAGTCAGTTAAGCATCTGCCTTCAGCTCGGTCTTGACCCCAGAGGCCTGGGATGGAGCTTCGAATCCAGCTCCCTGCTTCTCCCTTCTGCCCCTCCCCCTGCTCATGCTCCTTCCTCCTTTCTCTCTCAAATAAGTAAATAATCTTTAAAAAAACAAAGAGGCCTCGATCATGTCAATAAAGAAGCATTTATTCTAGGAAACTCATGAAAGAAGCAGAGTAAATTAAAATTGTTACAACATTGGACTCTCCTGGCCAGCAGTAAAATCTCTAGTATCTAAGAGTTCAATTACTCATGGACTGGAAGAATTAATATCGTTAAAATGTCCATACTACCCAAAGTATTCTACAGATTCAATGCAATTCCTATTAAAATCCAGAGACATTTTTCACAGAACTAGAACAAATGATTCTAAATTGGTATGGAACCACAAAGAACTGTAAATAGCCAAAACAGTCTTGAGAAAGAACCAAGCTGGAAGTATCACAGTCTCTGCTTATAAAGTGTACCAGAGCTATAGCTATAGCAACCAAAACAGCATGGTATTGGCATTAAAAACAGACACACAGATCAACAGAACAGAAAAAAGAACCCCAAAATAATATATACTTATGTGGCCAATTAAGTTATAATATATAATACATTTATATATGATACATATACATTTAATATATATTTATTTATATATAATAAATTTATAATATATAATAATGTAATGAAGCAAGAATAGATAATGGAGAAAGGACAGTCTCTTCAATAAATTGTGCTGGGAAAACTGGACCGTCACATGCAAAAGAATGAAATCAGATCACTATCTTACATCATACAAAAAAAATCAACTCAAAATGGATTAAAGACTTGAACATAAAACCTGAAGCCATAAAATTCCTACAGCAAAATGGGCAGTAAGCTCCTTGACACCAGTCTCAGTGATGTTTTTTTGTATCTGTCTCTCCAAGCAAGAGAAACAAAAGCAAAAATTAAAAAAAAAAAAAAATGTGACTACATCAAACTAAAAAGCAAAGGAAACCAATAAAAAGAAAAGATGACCTATCGAATGGGAGAAAATATTTGCAAATTATATATCTAATAAGGGGTTAATACCTAAAATATATAAAGAACTCCTACTAGTCAAAAACAAAAAAACCAAACACCCCAATTAAAACACTGGCAGAAGATCTGAATAGATATTTTTCCAAAGAAGACATACAGATGGCCAAAAGGCACATGAAAAGATGCTCAACATCACTAATCATTAGGGAAATGAAAATCTAAACCACAAGAGATGTCACTTCACATCTTTTAAAATGGCTATTTTCAAAAGGATAATAAGTGCTGGAGAGGATGTAAAGGAAAGGGAGCCCTTATACAATGTTAGTGGGAATATAAGTGGTGCAGACACTATGGAAAACAATATGAAGCTTCCTAAAAAAAAATTAAAATTAAATTAAAAATAATACCACAAAATTAAAAATACCATATTATCTGGCTATTCCACTTTAAGGTATTTATCTAAAGAATACCCAAAACAGAGTAATTTAAAGAGATATATGCACCCCTGTATACACTGCAGTATTTTTAACAATAGCCAAGATATAGAAACAACCGAAGTGTCTCTATATGGATGAATGGATAAAGAAACGTGATACACACACACACATACAAACATACAATGTATGTATGGAATGGAATACTACTCAACCATAAAAAAGAAGGAAATCTTGCCATTTGTGACAAGATGGAAGGATCTTGAGGCTACTGTACTAAGCGAAATTAAGTCAGAGCAACACAAATAGTGTATGATTTCACTTGTTTATGGTATCTAACAAAGCAAAACTCAGAGATAAAGAGAACAAATTATTAGTTATTAGAGAAGGGGTTGGGTGTGGGCAAAACAGTGATGAGACTCAACTGTATGGTGGTGGATGGTAACGAGATTTATAGTAGTGATCCCTTTTGTAGGATACACAAATATAGAATTACAATGTTGTATCCATGAAACTTATATAATGTTATGTACCAATTTTACCTCAATAAAAAAAACTTATCAAAAAATAATAAAGTTAAAATACTATGAAAAAAAAGTATGTGCACAGTAAAAGCTTTACCCAGAGAAACACAGATTAAATTTTGCTTGTTTCTAGGTATGACAACTTTCACGTAACTCATTCTATTAGGTTTTCTTAAATAGTTTTTCAATAACTGAAATGGCTATGTTAATAAAGGTTGTATCAAAATTTGAAGAATTTCTAAAGAACTTCTGAACAACTAAGTGGTATATGTTAACCATCTAGTCTGTATTAAATCTGGTCCTTTTTAAATCTAAAATAAAATGAGCTGGGAATCTATGGCTTCTCCTCAGGGTTTCCCAGCTTCTTACCTAATTTTACTGATAATGCTTTAGTAAGTACAATGGCCGCTCCAAACCTGAAGCACCTGTACAACGTAGGCTGGGTTGAGGAACTCTGACATACTGAACAATGCAATAGCCATATCCTCAAAAGAGCAAAGTGGAGCCCTATTCAGAAGGATACAAGCTCTTCCAATACCACAAGAATCTTTTTCCAAAGAACTGAGAATATGATCACATCAACTTCAATTTCATTCTTGCCTCTTATTAACTGTTTTTATGACCTTACTGTGCAACTGGATGTAGCTTAGCTGACACTGCTTTTTCAGTTGGCTTTCCAGTCTTTGGTTTGGGTGTCTGCTTTGGCAAACATAAGCCTGTAAGCTGTGTAAGTCCATTTAGTACAGATCTAGCTCTTTTGTCCTTTCCCAACCAGTTTGGATCTCTGGGAAAGTCAAGGGTTTGTCTCACCTGCACTGTAAAACCAAGAGGCTGCCGGAATTTTGGATTTGGGACTGGTGCTCTGCTGCCCCCTACTGGCCCTAGGCCACACTTTACAAAGAAAAATTGTCAAAAGCCAAGAATTTCTCAAGGAACTATTCTTTCAAGAACTCCATAAAAGATCTACAAAGTTGACTAATAAAGAAAAAATGCCTAATATTTACTGAGAACTATTCCTGGAATTTTGCACATAGTTATAATTTAATTATCTTTACTTCTTTGTGAGGTAATTTTTACAACTCACTAGATAAATTGAAGAAAGAATTGAAGAGATTAAATGATATACTTAATAAATTAGGTATGTCATGCCTAGGTTTTACCTTTTTTACCGCTGTTTCTGTCTGTTTTGCTCTGATGCAGGACACATGTTCACCAATTCCTTTGGCTCCAAGTAAATTCTCAAATGCCCAAAATATCATTTTATCATTCTCAGTAACAGGATCAAAATTTAAGTATCTCTGAAACTGGGCAGCAGTTCAAATTATATTTTTTCCACTATTCTTAGGATATAGAGCAATGCTACAACAGAAAATAAACATTGGATGTGAAGTTAAAAAGCCTGGGTATTAATTTCAGGGCTGCTCCTTGGGCAAGTCATGTAATCAGCTGGAGTCAGTTTCTTCAAGTATAAAAAGGAGAGCACTGCTCTTTCTATCCCAGCAGGGGAGTGTGTGGATCATACACATACTATTGAAAACCTAGCTCTACAGAAGTATGTGGACTTCTTATATATCCCATTCTAGATCCCTAGAATATATGCATAATGATTTTATTAAAATCACAGATTACACAAAAGAGAAAGAACACCAATATTTCCTACAGAACAGCATTACATTTATATTTTAAAACTCAAAAAATTACACATTATGTTAATATCATATTAGTATAGTAATATATTAATCAATACACAAAGAAAAATGTGAACAGTAAAAAGAAACACAAATCTTGATGTAAGAGCTTACTCAAATGAATACATATGAATCTAAGCGTTTTTTAACTTTATTATTTTAATTCAAATATAATCCAATTCTCCTTACCAAATAAGTGATAAGAACACTACTACTCCTACCACTGTTACTGTTACTATCATTCCAAGGTAGAAAAGGGAAGAAATGATGGTATTAATTTTGCATCTATCTGTATAATTATCACATAGGGTGTTTACAAACTTCTTACAAAAACACACAGAAATCTTTGTAATGGTTATATAATAGCCAGTCAACTTTTTTTTCTGGGAAATATTATTAGTAAGAACGTCAACTTTCTTCTCACATTTATGCTATTCCCATGAGAGCTGGTTCACCTTCCTCTCACTTAAACTTTAAAACATAAAATAAAGAATATTATTTCAAAAACAGAACACCTGTAAATTAATCTTTAGACAAACAACTTAATCTATATTATTGAGTAGCATTTTTAATCGCCTGCTTTCTGCCTTCCATCCTTTTTCACTCAACCTACTGCACCCAGAGAAACCTATGCAAAATCCAATCTAACCAACTCACTCCCTTTTATTTCTAATTCTTTTTAAGAGAGAAAGAGAGTGCATGCCTTGGGGGGAGGAACGGGCAGAGGGAGAGAGAGAATCTTAAGAAGGCCCCATGCCCAACACAGAGCCTGTTGCAAGGCTCATTATCACGACCCTGAGATCATGATTTAAGCCAAAATAAAGATTTGACTGCTTAACCGACTGAGCCACCTGGGTGCCCCTCTAATTGTATTTTTTAAAGTTTATTTATTTATAAATTTTTAGTAATCTCTACACCCAACATGGAACTCAACCTCAGGACTCTGAGATTAAGAGTCACATGCTCTTCCAACTGAGCCAGCCAGGGGCCCCTCACTCCCTTCTTGAAAAACACTTTTAATTTATATCCATCACTTACAAGTTAAAGTCAAATCTCCTTTGAGGTACATACAAACCTTTCATGATCAAGTTCCTGCTTATCTCTTTAGTGTTCCTTATTCTACTCCTCATCTTACACCTTATAATTCTATCATATAAAACTGATAACATTTCAAGATTATAACATAACATCCTTGTCAACTTCTCATTCTTCTCCATCCCTGAATTTCTCTACAATCCCCTTCAAGAGAAGTTTTTAGTCTTCAAGAACCAGAATCATCTCTGCAAGAGAGCTTCCCAGAAAGTCATCCCCAACTTTTCTCACCAATCCTGGCACCACTAATCAGAATGATAAATTATATTTGATTAACAATGTAATTCTAGCTCTTGGCAAAACATGTAACTTACACTAATTATGTAATCCAGACAACCAGCATATAAAGTAGTATTATTATTCCTTTATGCATAATGAAATAGAAAGACAGAAAGGTTAAATAACTTGCCAAAGACCACACAGCTAGTCAGTCACAAAGCTGAGAATCCAAATTCAATTAGTCTGGCTCCAGAGTCCATTAGCTTTAACAACTCTGCAAATACTATTTCTCATGTACAACACTCTACTGAAATGATCCCCTCAAATATTCATCTCCAACCAAGTTTTACCAGAGGGGAAAAAAAAATCTGGTCGTTCATATTTCTGTCTATACCACATAACCTGTTACAGTGCTCAATATGTTTGTTGAACATAACCATGCCCAATTTTTTTAATTATGTTATTTTTTAACTACGTAGTGCTTTTCAAGAGGAAAATGTACACTTATAAAGAATAAAGAATATATAATATAAATTGTTCTTCTAAAAGCATCTGAGATAAATCAATAAAAGCCATGCACATAACAAGGCTATTAAACTTGCAGATAATAAAACACACACACACACAAATAATAAATAAAATAAAACACACAGTTTTCTCAACCTTTTTATAAACCCATGCAATAATATGATGAAAAATTTCATGAACACAGAGATTCTAATACACCTTCCCAGAGGAGGCTTGTCTTTCCTTGGCTTTTAAGAATCAATGGCACAGAATAAGCAATAGATCAATCCTTAAGACTAATGATTAAACATTAAGTCTAACTCTGAACTTCCTGGCAACAAGCAAAACTATGAAATAAATGTATCTATGTGTTTCTACTATAAATAGTCTTAATTAAATCATAATTTTAGCAGTAATTTAAATAGTAACCATAATCCCAACATTTTAATAGCAGATACCTATATTGATTTTTAAATTATATATTAATATATTTCTAACTTATTTGGAGAGAGCAAAAAGAATTCAAATAGATCTTTTCTTCTTAAATAATATAACAGAAAAGATTACATACTACACGTGTACACTTACTTATATAGGCAATGTATAATTGTATAAATAGGTAGATCTAACATATATAAACAGAAAAATTTACCTACTTGAGAATATACTAGATTACAGATTTCTATATTTGTTTGTTTTTGTTCACTTGAAGAAGATATATCCAGAGTTATGCCTAATACACAGCTGTGAACACAAGGTAAACAAGTTCTTTGAATATGATTCTTATGTTGACTATTTTAAACAATTTCCAATTATTTAGAAATATCAAATGTAATGTTCATATCTAACAAATTATATCCATATGAGTTTTTCTTCTACCATAATATTCTACCATTAAAATGTAGTTTTCTTCATTGTTAATACATTGTGTTACAGAATTATATCAAGATTTTTAATGTACTGAACACTCAGACAGGCATGCTCCTTTGCTACAACTCTGAATACCAGAAAAAAAAGTAAAATTCCCTTGAATATAATTCTTACACTGGAATCAGGCACTTACCTGTTCATCTCTATAATGAGTCACAGCAAAAGAATGGTTTCCTCTGGATTGTAAACAATTGTCACTACAAGGAAAAAAAAAGGGCAAAAGATAGAGAGATCATTGTAGAGACCTGAGCAGTTTCTTTTATCTGACTGAGATGGCCTGAACATTCCTCTGAGCTGGACTAAACTATAAACAAGTTTCCTTCTGACTATAGGCCTCTGACCTACCTTTCCTTAGAATATTTATTTTAGAAAACTTAAAACTTTACATTCTTTCTCAGCTCCTTTGAGATATAAATCTTCGTAGACTCATGTCAGTTTTACAACCCCAGAATATCTTTCTCAAGGCCCTGGGAGCCAATCTCTAAAAACGTAAACCTCAAGAAAGATGGAGTCCCTATCAACCAATCTCTAGGAGGATAGGAGCCTAATTTCCATGAGCAACGAGGAGCAGAAAAGGTATAATCACACTGCCAACCTTCTCCCTAAAGCCCTGTAGTACTTTTCTAGTGGACCAAAGTAAGCTTAAAAATTCTCCCACTTTTTCTTAAAGTAGAATTTGGTTGAACTTCTCTCCCCTCTAACTTGTCCAGTGCAGTTTTTCTTGAACATATCAAACACTGTCCATACCAGTAAAGCAGTTTAATTTTTCTCTCTTCATATCACTCCTTCTAGAGGTAGAGACTGCATAGAGTACGTTTTTCAAAAAGTAACTTCTTTGAGCTCCATTACTTAACCATATTAGTTTATAGGAATTGTGGATATAGTACAATTATGAATATTGTGGGGCAGTTATGATGAATATGCCTAATACATTATGCTCAACATAATCTTTTTTTCTTAAATACATATTTTATAAGACAAGTTATTTTGTTTCTCTGCTTCCCATTCATTTTTTTCTAGCTTGCCTCATCTAAGTAATTTCCCTACTCTAATTTGTTTTGCTGATTTTAAGTAGACTTTCGTATCAATTTACACAAGGTTTTCTCTCCCATCTGCTCTCTCATTCTTAGTTGTTCTGATGTTATAAAATTGTTGCTATTTCTATCTTTTTAATGATGACAATATTAATATAAATTGGGTTGCAAGGTAAAAAACTGTTTAAACAATTTCCTTAATTGTGCCTTGCCTCCCAGAAAATTAAACCAGGAAAAGCAGTAAATAAAAATAAATACAAATAAGTAAAGTACACACTATGTTAGAAGGTTTTAAGTATCATGTAAAATAACAACAAATTAAATCAGAATAAGATATCTTGAGAGAGGGTGAGAGAGGGATTTTGAGATAAAGAGAGAGAGGTTAATTCATCCGTGTCAAGGACATTTTTGGCAAAGGGTCAACTATTGACATATCCTTGCCCTCATGTGTACAGTTGAAGAATGCAGAGCAGTTCATCACATTTTAGATGAAGAAAATTATGTTATAAGCTAGAACTCCATAATATTAATTATTTTTCTTAAAAAGGCTTCACATTATACACACCAAAATAGTTGAAATATTTAGTCAAGATGATACTGTATTTAAAAGAGAAAAATCAAAATATGTAACCAATAAGACATGATATTAAGTCAATATAATTAATTTTATACTCTTTTTGACAAAACAAAGATATTTTAGAAACATATGAAATCAATATGCAATGGCAGTGTCCTAAATCACTAAAGAACCAACTTCTAGAAGAAAATGTCAAATTAAGAACTGTTCTATGTTCTTATTTTGATAAGAACTGAATGGCATTAATATTTTCAAGTTTTAAAACTTATAGATCTTTAATTTAAGTGACAGAAATAACTTTAGGGTTGGGGTGAATTTTTTCCTCTCTTTTTTTTTTTCAAATGAACTAAAGATAATTCTCCTTTTGATTATTATTCCAAGGTCTTAGGTATGGTGATAACTTTATTCCTGAAATTTAATATATTCACTCATCTTTATGCACAGATGAAGCTAGTTAAAATTTCTTCCATTTCTTATACTTTTCAAACCAATTTAATTTAAAAATATCAAAAGAATTCAAACTATATACAGTGAGTAATTCTGAAAAGGAGAGTTCTGCTTTATTCTTTTAAAACAAAAAAGAAATATAAATACATAGATATCACTGAAAGTACAGAATAAGAGGCTATGTTAAATAGGAGTCATTGCATATATGTGTGAGCATGTATGTATATACATGCTTGGAAGAGAAAAACCACAGATTTCTGGAACATATTCACAGTTAAAGCGAAGTAATTCAGTAAGGGAAAGAATGCCCAACAAGAAACCATGATTTTGTTGTTACCATAAGCAGATCACTCAGGAATCATAAAACCCTTTAATAACTGAATTTCAGAGAAACAGTCAGTCACCAATGACCCAGAGTCTTGGAGGGCAGCTGAGTCACCCAAAAGCAAAGACCTAATGCAGTAAAGAGGGAGAAAAGAAAGGAATGGAAAAGACAGAAAGACAGACCAAATAGTACTAAAACTACCATGATAATGGTTGTCTATTGTGCCTCTCCCCTTGACCAACTTAGACTCCCTAAATCTACTTTACTTTGATAACCTCTCTCAATTTTGGCAACTGATCAATAAAAAGAATTCTAAAGTAATGTGAATCAAAAACTTAACAAAATTATAGTTTACTGTAAAATACACAAGGCCAATTAAGTGTCCTATAAGAATTATTCTCTATATATTCTTAAATTCCTCTAATATTCTAAGGTTATTAATATGATGAAGCAACAGTCCATTTTCATCAGATTCCTTTAGTCATATGAATGAGATGAAATTTCCTGGAAATTCATATATAAATATCTCTGAGGACACAATGAGAACTAACAACCATGAAGCTACTATGTGCTGGAGAATAAAATTCATGCATTTAATCACATGACACTTTAGGAAGAGGAAAAACTTGAAAATGTGTGAAAAGACATTTTCTGCTATTTTTTTTATTTTGCCCACACATACACTAATTCAAACTTTTATCAAGAGGGTCATAATCTTTTCTTTTGTCACAAAAGAAGCAATGAAAACAGTAAGACTAAAGCAGTGTATTACCACTTCCCTGAGCTAGATAGGGTCAATCAGTGTCAAAAGTGACAAGAAAAGACACCAAGGCAATATAGCTTATCAGAGCTGATCTTTGGGGCCCTCAAATGAGAAAATCCTGTGAGACCAATGAAAGAGTTAGTGAGAGCCAGAGTGAAACACAAAGTGGAGGAAATCACAGTATTGATTTGAATTTTTTTTAAAGTAAATAATCAGTCTGCAACATGAGCCTTAGTGGAAACACAAGACCAATAAGTCTAACTTTTCCAGCGTATGTCTGTTAATCTCAATTATCGACTATTTCATTTTCTTTACCCCTCTTTGGTCACTTATTGACACAGCTGTGCCTTTATCTAGTAATAAAGTTGAAAGACTTTTTTTACAACCACATTATTGAAATATGAATGATATACAAAAAGCTGTACATATTTAATATATCTGACTTGATCAGTTATAAGTATATTCACATGAAACCACCACCACAATCTATGCCATAAACATGTCTATCACCTCCAAGTTTCCTGATGCCCTGTTTTATTTTTTGTGACAAGAACACTTAATATAAGATCTATCCTCTTAGCAAATTTTAAAGCATACAATACAGTATTATTAATTATAATATAATCTTGTATATTAGATCTCTAGGTCATATATAATTGAACCTTGTACTCTTTGATTATTAACTTCCTGTATTGTCCCCCATCTCCTGGGAACCACTGTTCTAGTCTCTGGTTCTGAATTCAACTATTTTAGATGCCTTATCTATGGTATCATGCACTATCTATCCTTCTGAAATGGCTTATTTCTCTTAGTAGAATGTCCCGTAGGTTTATCCATGTTGCTGCAAATGGCAGAATTCACTTCTTTTTTTTTAAAGATTTTATTTATTCATTTGACAGACAGAGATCACAAGTGGGCTGAGAGGCAGGCAGAGAGAGAAGAGGAAAGAGGCTTCCCGTCGAGCAGAAAGCCTGATGTGGAGCTCAATCCCAGGACCCTGAGATCATGACCCGAGCCAAAGGCAGAGGCTTTAACCCACTGAGCCACCCAGGTGACCCTTCACTTCTTTTTTTAAGGCTGAATAACATTCCATTGTATGTATATACCACATTTTCTTTACCCATTAATCAGGACATGTCTCCAAAGGCAAAGGAAACAAAAGCGAAAATGAACTTTTGGGACTTCATCAAGATAAAAAGCTTCTGCACAGTGAAGGAAACAGTCCACAAAACAAACAGGCAACCCAAAGAATGGGAGAAGATATTCACAAATGACACTACAGACAAAGGTGTGATATCTAAGATCTATAAAAAACTCCTCAACCTCAACACTCACAAAACAGGTAATCACATCAAAACATGGACAGAATACATGAACAAACACTTCTCCAAAGAAGACATACAAATGGCTAACAGACACATGAAAAAATGTTCATCATCTTTAGCCATCAGAGAGATTCAAATCAAAACCACACTGAGATACCACCTTACGCCAGTTAGAATGGCCAAAATCAACAAGATAGTAAACAACAAATGCTGGAGAGGATGTGGAGAAAGGGGAACCCTCCTCCACTATTGGTGGGAATGCAACCTGGTGCAGCCACTTTGGAAAACAGTATGGAGATTCCTCAAGAAATTAAATGTAGAGCTACCCTATGATCCTGCAATTGCACTACTGGGTATTTACCCGAAAGAAGCAGATGCAGTACAAAGAAGGGCCACATGTACCCCAATGTTCATAGCCGCAATGGCCACAATAGCCAAACTGTGGAAAGAACCAAAATGCCCTTCAACAGATGAGCGGATAAGGAAGATGTGGTACATCTATACAATGGAATATTATGCCTCCATCAGAAAGGATGAATATCCAACTTTTGTACCAACATGGACGGGACTAGAAAAGATTATGCGGAGTGAAATAAGTCAAGCGGAGAGAGTCAATTATCTTATGGTCTCACTTACGTGTGGAGTATAAAGAAAATCATGGAGGGCATTGTGAGAAGGAAGGGAAGGGTGAATGGTGGTAAATGAACCCCCATGAGGGGGCGATGAACCAGGAGAGACTGTGGACTCTGAGGAACAAACTGAAGGTTTTGGGGCGGGGGGGAGTTGGGCGAGTCTGGTGGTGGGTATTGAGAAGGGCACGTATTGCATGGAGCACTGGGTGTGGTGCATGAACAATTAATCTTGTAACACTGAAAAAATAAAATAAACATATTTGGGGAAAAAAATATAAGAACACTACCTCACAATTTAAAATTATGCTTACGCATTCCATTTGACAAATCTATGTGTTTGTCTATTGATTGCTGAAGAATTGCAACAGTCATTGCTGGGAACATTTCTGACTTATGAATCACTCTCTTACAAGTGCTATTTGTAAACTGAGACAGTAAAATGATTCTTCCCCATGACAGACTAAATAATAAAAGAAAATGTATGTTTCTTAAAAGTAGGATGCAGGATTCTGCTTCTTGGTGAAATGCCTGACTTCCTTTCACCCTTATATATGTGTGCATATATTCATGAGTTTTCTTTATTAACAAAACAGTGGATATATGAAGAGAACAATACACTGAGAATATCTATAGTATTTTTCCATGTCAAGAGATTAAAAAAATCAGTCATAACTTCCCAAAGATATCTTGAATGTATGTTTATATATTTTTTTACCTTCTAAATATTTATCAGATAAAATCATTTATGTCTTTATTATAACCATTTTATTACACATCAACTTTGATTTCATAACTAATACTTCATCTCCCTAATTAGACTTGTCCATTCAAGCATTTGTACCAAATAAAAACACTCAACCATATTCTTACTAAACTGCATCTCTGATTCTATTACATCTTTGCCCAAATTTTTTTAGATCTTTTCCTGAGAATATAGTCTAAGTCCTTTATGTGCTATTCAAGGCTTTTTTTTTTTTTAAGATTTTATTTATTTATTTGACAGAGAGACACGGCAAGAGAGGAAACACAACCAGGGAGAGTGGGAGAGGGAGAAGCAAGCTTCTGTCAGAGTAGGGAGCCTGATAGGGGGCTCAATCCCAGGACCCTGGGATCATGACCTGAGCAGAAGACAGACACTTAATGACTAAGCCACCTAGGCATTTCATAATCCAGTCCCTACCTGTTTCTCCAACTTATCTACAACACATCTTAACCTTAAACTTTATCCTCAAGGAAACCATGCTGCTTATAAATTTTCCTACATCTACTATCCCTTCTATCTCTTCAGGTTATCCTCTTTACATGAAATTCCTATTGCCTAAGTTCATTATTGGCTAATTCTACTGATGCATAAGTCTACCATTTTTCATATCACATGAAGTTGCACTTTTCTATTCATAGGTCTGATTAGGAACATCTGAAATGCAGGATGATTTTACTTTAATTGTATTCATTGTGTATTTCTAGTACATATATAGGTGATAAGTGTCTTTTAATTGTCAATTGTAGAAGTAAAATGAAAATACATTGGTTATTTTTGGGAATTGAGAAAAATAATGAGAGACGCAGAACTGCAGTGTTTCTATTTTTTAGTGGCTATAGTATGATGTTACCATACTCTACATTCAGAAAGATAGAAGGAAAATCACATCTGAGGAACTGTTTGAAACTAAATTCAGTTGAACTAAATAAAATTCAGTATGAACTAAATTCAGTTTAATAGAGAGCTATCCACACTGTACCCAAATGGAGATATGCAACAGAAAGTGGGATACAGAAGCCTACACACCAAAAAAGTAAAGTGAAAAATGGTATAGGGATATAAATGTAAGACTTTTCACTGTAAAGTTGACATTAGAAGCCTCCTAGAAATATTTTGTAGGATGAAGATGTTCATAAGGCAATCTTATCTGTTTTCTAGATAGGAACACCATCACTGAAGAGATGTACAGATGATAAGTTTAAATAAGAACTCAATATATACAACTCAGAAGTAGGAGTAAGTGATGTAATCTGGTGTCACAAACCAACTGCCTAGGGTAGACAGGCTTATAATACAAAGGAGGAAAGTGAGCCTCATGTAAGAATTTTGGTAATAATAGTGTCATCATATTTTGTTCTTAGTTCTACAGCTGACACTGTTTCAGTGTCAGGAAGACACAAAGGACTGAATTACTGAAAACAGTATCTTCTATCAAGGAGGCAGCAACTCTTTAGCACTATTTGATGATTTCCATAAAGAGACAAAATCTTTGTTACTCAATATTCCCACTTTTCAAGAGAAGCTTGGAATCCAGATATTTATGCAAATTTCCTGTTTTTAAATATTAAAACAGTACATGAGACAAACGAAAGACATCTCTAGATTAGATCCAGGCCGCTGTCCAGAATTATGGATCCTCTGTCCTATTCGGCTAAAATCGATGTTAAATATGGCATAGAAATAACTGATTTAAACAAATGAAGCTCCAAATATAGGCAATGATTTCACTTAATTTCAGTGAAACACTAAAATATATGTAACAACAATGTAACTGAAAGTTGGCCAGATGGGTTTCAGAAAAACTATTTTTTAATCTTGATAATATTACTTAATAAATACATATGAACATCATTTACTCATCTACTTGATGAGAATAAGAAAAAGAAATGCTTGATAAGTCATAGTTTTACAAGTCACAGCATCCTAATTAAATTGTATTAGTAATCATGGTTAATTTGAAATCAATAACTTCAATACTATTCATTGTAAATCATGTCAATTTACATATAGTAAAAACAGCATATGCAGAAGTATACAGCAAAAATTCATCTTTTTCCACCCTCCTATATAAGCAGCAGGCTCAACATAATGCTTCTTACTCAACCTCACCACTTAATGAAGAAAGACAACATCTCAGGGATGAAGGGAAGGGTGGTATGGCAGGCAATTTGTAATAAATACTCTCTAATATATAATAATTTGTATTAATATGCTTAATCCTAAATAAGTCATATATACCAATGATCAATTAGATAAATGAAGATGATTCATATTGGATCATTTCTACTTGACATTTAGGAGTATAATACACCCATATAGAATTCATTCATACAGAGAATGATTTCTATATGACCTCAATGTCATGTTTAGTAAGCCAAAACTAGATGGGAAATATTCTCAAGTTTCATAAAAATTTAAAAAAAAACTTCAAAGAGAAAATGTAATCATCTGAAAAAGTGTGATAAAGTATGCTCAATGGAATTGAAATAGTCCTTCGTTAAAAAGTTTAAGAAAGTAAATTAAAATGCCAAGCACAATGGATAACTTTAGCAATAAAGAATATGTTTCACACTCACACTGTAAGAGGGAAAGAGTTCAATTAAATATTCATGAAACAAAAAAATCAAGGCTTCAAGTCTTAAATCAAGTTTAAGACTGGGCATGAACTAATGATCCAATAGTTTATGTAACATTAAACATTAAGTAAAGGAATAACTCAGAACTACACTATGGAATGGATTTCATTTTAATTAACTGGTAGTTAATTTTACAAATCCTAGGTAAGAAACTGATTGACATATAACATAGTTATATCCAAGATCATATACTGAGGGTTAGTCAGTTGATGAGTTGCCCTAAGTTTCTGTAGTAATAGATGTACTGAGTTTTTATTATACTGTATAATAGTTGTTCTTTCCCCAAATCTTTTAGCTTCTTACACATATAAAAAACTAAGTATGAGCTGATAGTCAAAATCCATTTGCAAACG
This sequence comes from Nasua narica, assembly GCA_028533885.1. Lineage (NCBI taxonomy): Eukaryota > Metazoa > Chordata > Mammalia > Carnivora > Procyonidae > Nasua > Nasua narica. The sequence goes on along the minus strand of CM052798.1, from coordinate 122,230,593 downwards.
TACTATGCTTTGCCCCAAAACTTGCTGTAAACTTAGTTTAAAGGGCTATTTCCATGTGTTATTTTTAGTTCTTAGTGAGGAAGACACTGCATGTATTAATCATTTGAAATGAAAACTCCCTCCTGAAACCTCTCTAGAAACAGGTGTAAGCAATTCCATTTCAAAAGATTGATGGAATAGGAATACACCGAAGGGAGCTCTGACCAATTTGACATCTTCCTTTTAAAGATCCAGGAAAAAGTGAGGTTAATCCACCCACAGGCAGAATGCCTCCTCTGAGTTTATATAAACTGGTAAAATGTGCAGGAGGTCTGAGAAACAGCTGAGAGGTCCAGCAAAAATAATCATCTGCTCTTCATGCCAAGAGGCAACAAGCACTGCAGGTAAGATAAAGTTCCAGACTTTAAATCCATCCTCAGTGCAGCAGGCCTGCGGCCATGTTTCCCTCGAGAAGGGGCCTTGTCTGTCACTACAATCAGTTCAACCAAAGCATTTTATGCATTTATTTATTTTCAAGTTGTCAACGACGTTTTAGAAGGCAAAGGCCGACAAAACTTCTTCCAAAAAAGCCAAAGGGATTTGTTATTCCTTTTGAGAAAAATGACCTACAGACATTTCTGCAAAACTACTAATAAAAAACTGAGTGCCAATATGTTGGCTGAACCAAAATAAAGATTCTTAAGTATGTACCAGTGTAATATGATGAAATATAGTGCAATTTAGAAAAGAAAAAACTAACGGGAGTAGAGAGGCTAAACAGGATATAATCATTTATTATTACATGAACTTGTTCTCATTTGCCCAGCACACTGTTTATTCATATCAGGAACTGCTACACTGTAACAAAGTAGTATTTGAAATTCGATTGTGCACTTTCACTAAAACACTTAAAGAAGTCACTGAGATAAGAATTCATATATTCTCCTCAAAAGTCTCATTTACCATATTTTAACATCTACATTAGTTTATGTTTTATATGATGAGGACGTAGAGCTCATGGGTTTCAGTGTTCTCTTTTCTATACACCCAGTGCATTTTAGTCATTGCCATATAAAGGGTAGTCAATAAATGTTTCTTGAATATTTTAATGAATAAAATTATTTTATACCAAAGGGTCTTAACTTTGAGTCAATAGAGGATATTTAACAGACCCATGAGCCCCTACACTTGTACACAAAGTACTTCTGTTGATGTACAAAAGTCCATTTTACTCTTGTGGAGAAAATCCATATATCTTCTCATATATTCAAAGGGCATCATTGACTTACCTCCCATAAATGATTAAGTCTCTTTTCTCTCAAAAATGTAAAGACATAATCTTTTAAGGCAGTATGGTATAATAGAAAGGTATTAGGACTTACAAAACTCTCAGAAAACCTCATACTTCACAGTGATTTGTTAGAAACATTTCCATTAAAAAAGACAAAGATATTGATTAGGTCCATTTTTTTAACACATTATATAATGAAGTCTTATCCAATGCAGTAATAAAAAAAAATTTTTAAAATAAGAGGTGTAAAGTTAAAAAATTGTAAAGAGTGTTATTATGTATAGATGATATTATCATCTACATAATAAACATACAGATAAGAATTAGAATATAAGACTTCAACAAGATTGCCAGATAACAAGGATCAATATTCTAAAACAATGGGAGTTCCAATAAGATGGAAAAAAAGGAAATAACACATAATTTAAAAGAATCATTTGCTAGAAGCTTAAATTACAAGAACTCTTGGGGGCCTGGGTGGCTCAGTTGGTTAAGCCGCTGCCTTCGGCTCAGGTCATGATCTCAGGGTCCTGGGATCAAGCCCCGCATCGGGCTCTCTACTCAGCAGGGAGCCTGCTTCCTCCTCTCTCTCTCTGCCTGCCTCTCTGCCTACTTGTGATCTCTCTCTCTGTATCAAATAAATAAATAAAATCTTTTAAAAAAATAATTACAAGAACTCTAGACTATATCTAGTATATTCTATAGAAAAATGCAAAACTATATTAAAGAATATAAATACTGAATAGAAATTTCATAAAATAAGTATTACTAGAAATCTCACATAATTTCTTTTAACAAAGCACAAAAATACAAATTCTAAAAGAAAATAATAGGGTTGCCTGGGTGGCCCAGTTGGTCAAGTGGCCAACTCTTGGTTTCAGCTCAGGTCATGATCATGAGTCCTAAGACTGAGCCCTGCAATATACAACATTGTTAAATGGAAGTTTCAAACTGGAAATTACAACAGTTACCATATCCTCACTTTTTGAAAGTCAACATTTTGATAATTTAGAATGCTGTCCTATGATACCATTGGTCCTGGGCTCTTCACACTCAGTAATCTGATTATTCTCCCTCAACCTCTCCCAAACACACAGTGAGATCAACTTGCATTAAGCAGCATTTCCTCTTCAGACCAATGGGGTAACATCCAAACTTTTTTTTTTAATATTTTACTTATTTATTGGCCAGAGAGAGAGCACAAGCAGGGGGAGCAGCAGGCAGAGGGACAAGCAGGCTCCCCAATGAGCAAGGCCCTATGAGGGACTCGATCCCAGGATTCTGGGATCATGACTGAGCAGATGCTTAACTGAATAAGCCACCCAGGCGTCCCAATATTCAACCTTAATATCTGAAATTATGACCTATTCTCTAAGGCTGAATCTTGTTTTATTTATTCTAATTTGATAATTTCATAATAAAAAGAGTACATTGTGCTGATTTAGTGAATATAATAACTTAATTAGGGTGTAAAAAGCAAAGTGAAGTAAAAATCCAACACCAAACACAAATGCCATGTAGTATCTAAAAGCAAAAATATAAATACCACAGAATTTGAATAATATTTAGGCATGTCTTAAAAACAAATCTTATGTGTGTGTTCCAAAACAAATAATGTTCTCTAACTAAAGTATTTTTTCTCTTTGTTTCTTAAAAAAATCTACTTAGCTAATTCGGGTAGGTTAGGTTGAGCCAAAGAATGACCTCAAAATCTTATATAGTTAAAATCATATAAAGATTTCTGTACAGAGAAAAATGGAATGTTGTTTTAGGGTGTACCCAAAAATAATTCACATATACAGAGATAATTAAAAACATTTACATATTTTTTATGTTTTAAACTTTTAATCATTGGCTGTTTTAACCTTTATGAGGTATATGTGCCTGATACCTGCATGGTTTGGAAATACTGACTTGGCGCATCTGCATAGACAATTTGAGTCTAACAAAATAAGACAATCATTTGAATTGCCGTACAAGAGTGATGGCTCTGTGCAAGATGTTTCCTCTTTTTCTACCCAATAAAAATCTGGGTGCATTATATAATTTTTAGTCAACATGTCATGAATCAGTGGGGAGGCTTGACAGATTTTGTGAATATCATTCTGCAACTGTTCCCTGGGCCATACTTTCTCCTTCATATTCCAAAGAGGAAAAGAGAACCAGGGAGCAGTTCTACACATGTGTTCTTATTAACTTAGTGCTAAAACAAGTAGGTAGTTAAATTAATAGCTATGCAGAGGAATGAAGTATGTGTGGAAGAATCCATCTCTGTCTCATAATTTAATAATTTAATGTCATATAGAAAGGACATCCTGATGTTTATCTCACTTTAATCACACTTCAACCAGATTTTTATTTATATCCACATTTTATACTTTGCTATGTAATTATAAGTCTCAGAGTGGCTTTCAAAAATACGATTAGCATACAATTCCCAATGAATTTAAAATTTGAAAATCTGAGACAAAGAAAAATATGGTTGCACAAGTAGGATTGAAAAAAATATTTACTATGAGATTTCAAAGGCGGTCTCTATTATATACTAAACAATATCAACAACTCAAAATAAGTACAATGACCTTCACAGAGAAGTTTCTTCTAATATCTCTTAGTATAGGATGATGACAACTCACCAAACAATTCAGTAACAAGGAGCTGGGTAGGAAATCAGTGTGATCCACATATACACAACTCTCTGAAGCTCTTGACAGGTACTTAGGATGTCTAGAGAAATAGGTGGATCAGCTATGCTTAAGCAAATAAAGTTGTTTTTATAGCTATTGAGTTTTTATAGCTATTGAGCAGCTCTCAGGTCCATATTTTACTCTCTGGTAAGTATCTAAAATACAACTATATTTCTTTTTTTGTACACTGCCATGTGCATCAACAATCTGGAAAAGACAGATATTTTCTTAGGTAAAGTATTTAACAAGGATAGTTCACTTCTAGAGTACTGTCAGGAAATGTTTTTCCTACTTCAACACTGACAAAAAAGGTCATCAATAATTTTAACTATTTGTAGAATGTAAGTTTTGTGTTCTACTGTAGAGAATACTAAAGCTCCATATAGCAGTAAAGGGGCACAGAGAACATACCCAAATTCTTTTCAGGAAGGTATATACACCTAGAACTCTTCTATAAAGAGTTCAGTAGAGACAGAACTCATGCATTTGACTTCAGTATTCTACACAGTAGACTATAGAATCTTGAACCTCCGTGCTTCTGTAAAAATAAGATATCCATATCTATATTATATGTAGATAGATGCAATTAACAAGTAAAGTAAGAAGAGACTACTAAGATTAGTGTTTTCAGTATGGTGTCATGTTTGGATAATTTTCCAAATGTAGAAACTATAAATGGAGACACATACTGACTTAGGCTATATTTTATCATGAAACATATATCAAGAATATCAATAAAGAATGAAATTTGTAACGTACTGAATGAGGGAAATATTCACTGTCCCAACATTCTAGTTCTAAAATATATCCCTCACATAGGCATATATGTAGTAGCTACTACCACAAAATACTCTGTAACAAACCATTCTAAAATTCAGTCACTTGAAACGAGTAATTTAGGCCCCAGCCGCCAGACCGGAAACACCACGCTTGAATCCCAATCTCCTGTCTAGCTTGAAACCTGGGCGCCACCAAGATCCCAGCTTACGACTCTTCTCTCATGGACCCTGACACCAAACTCAATGGAAACATGGCACTGTTGCCTCTCAGAAATCAGTTCAAAGGACCCATCCCTAGATAGACAAAAGATATAGATATTATGGATGAAGACATCGATTACTTCAAGGCCAATGTCTTCTTCAAAAACAATAAGATTAAGAATGAAGCTGACAGAACCTTGATGTATATATAACTCTTTACAGTTTGGAGTGTCTAAAGAAATTCCAAAAGTGCAATTCCAAAAGCCAAGTTGAAAAAGAAATGTATGTGCTGGGAATCACTAATTTTCCCATTCCTGGAGAGCCTGGTTTTCCACTTACTGGTTTATGCCAAACCAGCAAACAAACAGGAAGACAAGGTGACGGGGGCCTACTTATAGCAGTTGAGACAAGAGAATGGATAGAGACTTCGTGAGAAAGTTTTTTACCCTCAGAATTATAAACCTACCAAGTGGTGGGCTTGCTTTGTGAATAGACAGTTTGTGAACAAGAGTCTTTCAGGATATAGACAGTGAAAAGAGCCTGGGCAGACACTTTCCATAGGTGTGGGCAGCATTTTACAGCAAGATGTACACAGTTCTTTGCCTTTATTTGATAAAGTTTTACAGAGAAGAGAGAAGAGAGCATGTCCTCACTTGAAGAGCTCTTTCTTAAGAATTTGGGTGGAGGAGAAAAGAATGGGTTATTGAAGGATGATTTGAATTTTCTGTAGTATTAATCTGGTGCTTAACAAAAATAAGTAAGAATAAAGAAATTTCTAATGAAACAGGAATAATTTACTCTCATCCATCTATTAACTGGCCTAGACTGAGTTTATCTGAGCAGCTCTACTGATTAAGGCGAGGCTTACTCATACATCTGAGGGTCTCTTTCTCTGATGTAGGCTAGATCTAGCTACAGAACTTTGGCTCTTCTTCACATATCTTACCCTCTTTTCCTGAATCCAAAGTGCTGGTCTGGGCTACATTCCTTCCAGGTTGATAACAGAAGCTCCAGGGAGCAAGCAAAAACATGCAGAGCTACTCAGGGCCTGGGCTGAGAACTAGCAAACAGTTATTTCTGACGATTCTATAGACTAAAGGAAGTCATATGGCTGAACCCAAAATCAAAAGGGAGAAAATATGCTGAGCCCATGAAGATGAGAAGAAGAAAGTAAATATGTTTTAATAATTATCTAATCAAATATAGTTAAATATAAAACATATTGGAGCAGTTTGTTAACAAATACTTGAGATGTCTATCAATGTCAAACATTCTATAAAACTGAATGTTTTCATATAATAAGCAAACTATACTATTTTAAAAAGTGTTATTTTTATAGGTTCTGATAACACATAACAAATATATCTTAAACAGAATAAAAGAAACACGTAAACAGTGAAATAAGAATTATAAGCAACAAATCTTCAATCCATTATACCCTGTACCTGGGAAGAGATTTTAATGTGGGATACTCCTAGAAAAGAAAGCAAGCCTGTGTTCCTTCTCACCATCTCCCTGTAAATATGCTAAATGTATTTTTGCTGCCAGTAGATTCCTTCCCTTCATCAGAATATAAGTAGTTTTCAAAGACAGCTATGGTAAAACCTATAATCTATAAATTTATTAGCCATGGCTCCCTAGAAAGTATCCCCAAAAGCAGTATAACTATATGAGCATGTATTAGCCTTCTAGGACTGCTGTAACAAACACTACAGACTGAACTGCTTAAAAGAACATTAATTTATTTTCTCACAGATCTGGAGGCCAGAAGTCCATGATCATTGGTACCAGCAGATTCAGTCCCTGCTGAGAGGTCTCTTCCTGACTTATAGTAGGCTTCTCTCTTGCTGGATTCTCATAAGATCTTTCCTCAGTATATGTATGCAGTGAGAGTTTTCCGGTGTCTTTTTTTTCTTTTATTGTTTCAGTGCTCCAAGATTCATTGTTTACGCACCACACCCAGTGCTCCATGCAATACGTGCCCTCCTTAATACCCACCACCAGGCTCACCCATCCCCTTGGCCCCCTCCCCTCCAAACCCTCAGTTTGTTTCTAAGAGTCCACAGTCTCTCATGCTTCACCTCCCCCTCCAATTTATCCCAATTCACTTTTCCTTTCCTTCTCCTAATGTCCTCCATGTTATTCCTTATGTTCCACAAGTAAGTGAAACCATATAATTGACTTTTTCTGCTTGACTTATTTCACTCAGCATAATCTCCTCCAGTCCCATCCATGTTGATACAAAAGCTGGGTATTCATCTTTTCTGATGGCTGCGTAATATCCCATTGTATATATGGACCACATCTTTATCCATTCGTCTGCTGAAGGGCATCTTGGCTCTTTCCACAATTTTGTATTGTGGCCATTGCTGCTATGAACACTGGGGTACATATGGCCCTTCTTTTCACTACATGTATCTTTGGGGTAAATATCCAGTAGTGCAATTGCAGGGCCATAGGGTAGCTCTATTTTTAATTTCTTGAGGAATCTCCCCACTGTTTCCAAAGTGACTGCACCAACTTGCATTAGTACTAACGGTGTAAGAGGAATCCCCTTTCTCCACATCCTCTCCAACATTTGTTGTTTCCTGTCTCATTAATCTTCGCCATTCTAACTGGTGATATTTCAATGTGGTTTTGATTTGAATTTCTCTGATGGCTAATGATGATGAACATTTTTTTTCATGTCTGTTAGCCATTTGTATTTCTTCTTTGGAGAAGTGTCCATTCACGTCTTTTGCCCATTTTTTGACATGATTATTTGCTTTTTGGGTATTGAGTTTGAGGAGTTCTTTACAGATCTTAGATATCAGCCCTTTTTCTGCAGTGTCATTTGCGAATATCTTCTCCTATTCCGTGGGTTGCCTCTTTGTTTTGTTGACTGTTTCCTTTGTTGTTCAGAAGTTTTTTATCTTGATAAAGTCCCAAAAGCTCATTTTCGCTTTAGTTTCCTTTGCCTTTGGAGACATGTCCTGAAAGAAGTTGCTGTGGCCAATGTCGAAGAAGTTACTGCCTATGTTCTCCTTTAGGATTTTGATAGATTCCTGCCTCATGTTGAGGTCTTTCATCCATTTCGAGTTTATCTTTGTGTATAGTGTAAGAGAGTGCTCGAGTTTCATTCTTGTATAACATAAGATACCTTGGAATAAACCTAACCAAAGAGGTAAAGAATCTGTACTTGAGGAACTACAAAACACTCATGAAATAGATTGAAGAAGACACAAAAAGATGGAAAAGCATTCCATGCTCATGGATTGAAAGAATAAACATTGTTAAAATGTCTATACTGGCAAGAACAATGTATACTTTCAATGCCATCCCGATCAGAATTCCACTGGCATTTTTCAAAGTGCTGGAACAAACAATCCTAAAATTTGTATGGAACCAGAAAAGACCCCGAATCAGTAAGGAAATGTTGAAAAAGAAAAACAAAGCTGGGATCATCACATTACCTTATTTCAAGCTTTACTACAAAGCTGTGATCACCAAGATCACTTGGCACTGGCACAAAAACAAATAGACCAATGGAAGAGAGTAGAGAGTCCAGATATGGATATTCAACCCTATGGTCAAATAATCTTTGACAAAGGAGGAAAAAATATCCAGTGGAAAAGACAGTCTCTCCATTGTCTCTTCTTGTAAAGACACTAAACCAACTGAGTTAAGATCCCAGTATTTTGACCTCATTCAAACTTAATTACTTCTTTAAAAGGCCCATTTCCAAATATAGCTATACTGAGGGCTGGCTTCAACATATGAACTTGGGAAAGACCATTCAGTCCATAACAGATCATAAAATTAAGATCTTCCCTTACTTAAAATGTTCTAAGTAAAATATCAATATATACTTCATCTGTTAACCTGAGTCAACGTGTCTTCCAGTGAGAATAAAGGGCTGGGAAATAATACTGGGGGATATGAGTATCTTCTTGCTTCACCCGTGCCCCTTGACTAATAAATAGTTATTAATGAGGTATACCCTGAGTAAGATCTTTTCTTTGAATATATTTGACTTGACAAAAGAATCTTTTGCGTCCTATCCAGTGTATATAGTGTTTTAAGAACTCTGGAGGATTTTTAAACAAAACAAATCAAATAATGAATAACAACATAAATTACTTAGCATATTTAGTCAGCTACTTAAAGATATTTGAATTTACTAATGAGTAAATCTAACATCAAAATGCAACTTCACACAGAATGCTTGTGCATAAAGGGCCTCGAAGAATTAATTTTAGTAATCTTAAATTAACAAAATTAAATTTATAACTTAAAAATATAGTGCCTAGCACTTAATTAAAAAAATAAAAACTAAAACATAGTTGAAAAATAACAGAAAAATAGATTGAAAAAGAAAGAATCATAATGGTAGCAATAATCTTCACTTTTAATTAGATTTTACAATGCATGGCATGATGTAAGCCCCTCCATTCACAAAATGACAGGGTTTGAATTTTGTTTGTTATATTTATCTCACCTACTGTGGTATTTTGGCAAGTGCTAGTATCATAACCAAGTGTTAATTAATAAATCATAATTCTCACTGTGGGATGCATTTCTTGACACATACACTAATTCCAAAGAAAAATATTAAAAAATGTAAAATCTTTTCAAATCTCTAAGCTGAAACTTCTAATTAGAAGTACTATAATATGTTCCATAATAGGAAGATCTCAAAAAAATCCCTGTACATAGGTTAGAAGGATGCAAAGCTCTTGGTGAAAAATTCTGCTCTCTGCCAAAGGAGGTATTTATAAAGATCAGCAGATCAAACTAAAAAATAGAAGCTTGTCTTTTAAACTGCCCAAACTTCTCAACCCCTGAAAAGTCTTGTTGGATCATATTAGCATACACTAATTATTATTTAGTCATTTACACTTTAAGATTTTTATTATTTTTTTTCTTTAGCCCATAAGAGAATGTCTTTTTGAAATATTTTCTCAAAATATCATTCACCATAACCCAAAGTACTAAATATAAAGCCCACTTTATAAATTGTTTAACTGAGAGTTCTTTTGACATATGCTTCCTCCCATCTATATCTTTTGTACAAATATAGATTTTCAAACCAACAGATAATCAAACTGTGTAACTTCTATCTTATATCCCCAAAACAAACAAACTGTGCAGTTAATAAGCTCACTTTATAGACCTCTTAAGTGATCTAAAATCCACTTTTATTAAAATTGGATTGTATATGTGCTAATTCATTTTATCAAAATTGGACTGTATTTGTGCTACTTGAAATATTTTTTCAGTGCAAAACCAAGGTAAAGACACAATTTTGCTTTAACATTTGGGTACAAGATATAGTTTGCTCTGATACAACAGGAGAACACCTGGCTTGAGGGATGTGACTCAGAAATACAACTCTGCTCTGTGATTATCAACAGTAACAAGACAGGGGACACAAGAGAAGATTTTTAACTTATAACAAGTCTCTATTACTTTCTTAACAATCCACAGTAAGCCTATGATTTATTTGCCAAAATAAATTAATTTATATGCAAAACACTTTTACATCACAAAAAAATGTTATTCAAATTTAAAGAGTATTTTTTCCCAAATATGTTTATTTTTTCAGTGTTACAAGATTGATTGTTCATGCACCACACCCAGTGCTCCATGCAATACGTGCCCTCCTCAATACCCACCACCAGGCTCACCCAATCCCTCACCCCCTCCCCTCCAAACCCCTCAGTTTGTTGCTCAGAGTCCACAGTCTCTCCTGGTTCATTGCCCCCTCCAATTTCCCCCTATTCATCCTTCCCTTCCTTCTCACAATGCCCTCCATGATTTTCTTTATGCTCCACACGTAAGTGAGACCATAAGATAATTGACTGTCTCCGCTTTTCTATTCCCAGTGAGTTCCAAGAATTAGCTCCAATCTGGACCCTAAGCCCCTTATAGACATTTTGAAGAGGCCACTGAAGAGTAGCTCCACAAGTGCTTGGCTCTATAACATTGATGACATAATGTAATCTCCACCCCTTTGCCTCTGAGAACAATAATACCCAGTTTTCTGGTATAGTTTTCCTTGAACTTGTACATCCTGAGTCTAAAAATACCTGCAGCATCTCTTCTGCCAATAAACTTCAATTTTAGAGGGCAACAAAGTGAGCTTTTCTAAGTAAAAATTGTTGCTAATTCACTGCAATTATAATTCCAGCTATTTAAAAATGTAAATTGGGTGATTATATGATAAATTTTCAATGAAGAAGTATCCTATATTTTGATGCCGGCCTGTGGAATTAGGATACCATTGCCACTGAAGCACTTAAGATCAAATATTCTGACATCGGGAAATTCCTGGAAGCAACACAATACAAAACAAAGGGGAGAACTGTTACCACTTTTCATTGTTTGGTGTGGTTTTTTTTCTTTTTAAGATTTATTTATTTATTTGGGGGGGATGGGCAGAGGGAGAAAGAGAGAGTATCTCAAGAAGACTCCCCCCGTTGAGCATGGGGCCTGATGTGGGGCTCAAAGTCAGGACCCTGAGATCATGACCCGAGCCAAAATCAAGAGAATCAATCAACCTGCTTTGCAGTTTTTTAAAAAGTATTTTTGATAACTTTTTGATATTTCATGTGAAGATTATTAGTTGCAAATTCTCAATGAAAGAAAATATTTGGATAAAGTGTTTGGGAACGTCTTTCCGTTTGATTTTAATGCCACTATGATCTAGTGTGCATCACGAGGAATTTTTTTAGCCACAGATGGAGGGGGGAATAAGAAACAGCAGGAATTAGGAGGGACTACAGAATTATGAATGGAATAAAAATAAACAATGCTCTGAAGAAATATGTTGCATTTGAAGAAGGGAAATATTTATTTATACAGAAGATTTCATTTCATTCTCATAAAGCATTTTTTAATATTTTTTAAAATATTTTATTTATTTATTTATTTATTTATTTATTTATTTATTTATTTATTTATTTATCAGAGAGAGAGAGAGAAGGAGCAGCAGGCAGAGCAAGAAGCAGATTCCCTGCTGAGCAGGGAGCCCAATGTGGGACTCAATCCCAGGACTCCAGGATCATGACCTGAGCCTAAAGCAGATGCTGAACCAACTGAACCACCCATGCGTCCCAATACAAAGCATTTTTAAGAAGAGACACTATTTGGTTTAGGATTCCATCTAGCTTTACCTATTTTCCAAATTTCTAACAGAATATTAAAACATTTAAAAGAAAAAAGCATCATGCGCCAGCATGACATGGGGACTTAATACCAATATTTATCCATATATTCCTAATTAGCAAAACTTGTGTTTTTAATGACATATGAGCATCATTAAGTTAAATATATTGAATATTTAAAGACTTCTTTAATATTTATCTTATATGTACCTCATCTTGATATATATTTGTATCTCAAAGGGGTAAACTGAGAAAAGAGAATTAAGGAATTACTATAAATGAAAAAACATGAGAGGAAAAAAATCTTTAAAGCATCATTTACAGGCTTAAAAATACACCAAATCAAAAGCACCTACAACCCTGACAAAGCAAAACTCAAATTCCAATTGAAATAAACCACTTAAAATCATAAAATGATTTTTACTACTCCCAGAACATATAAAAATCCAGTAGAGTCATCAATCAATTTTTTACATGTAGCATTTGAGGAAACCTCATCAAAATCATTTTTCTGAGTTTATTATTTCAACAAGAAGGAATGCTTCCACAAGGCTTTCTTATTAAAGAATGTGCTTATAGTATGATAATTTATGTCTAGTTCATTAAGCAGGTGTTCTGGGCAAGATAATATAGGGGAAATGGCAAATATGACACACTGTTTTCCATTAACCCCTCTGGCACTAACAGTCTGAAGCTTCCCTTCTGAAGACTAATCCATTTTGCTTAATGCTTAGCATTTTCAGATCCTAGCTCTGGGTGCCAGAAAGGTTTTATGTTTGAAGTACAAGAAAAGTACATGGCAATTTTGAGCACGTAGTTAGTTAACCCTTATGAAAATCAATTGATAAAAGCCAAAAGCATCAAAAGTAGAAAGGTTCTTTGTACAACTGGAATACACCAAACCAGGATGCTTTATACATTGTCATTGGAACAGATGTTATAAATTCCTTTTCATCAAATAGAAGGAAAGCTTTTTTTTTTTTAATATAACTGCTATTGCCCACTTCAGAAGGCTCCCTAACCGCCCCCCCACCACCTCAATCACATTCATTTCAAAGACTGTTATTTAGGAAAAGTAGAGTTTAAAAAAAGGAAAGATAATGAATATGATTATTTACTATATCTAAACCAACGTCTCAGGATCACGAACTGCCTCCCTCCACTCCATGGCCAAGTTTAAGCTCACAGTCTGGCTTTATCACTTTGGATTTAAATGGATTTGCACATTGTACATGAGCTCCAGTTTGCCACAATTTCCACCAATCCTGCTAGAATGATCCCTAATCTGTTTTATTCATTTATTTGATCTGCTTAATCCTCACAGGCATTTAAATCCCATCTAAACATTTTTCTCCCAAAGTTAGGGTCCACTTTCTCCTTTGGTTTTATACTTTCCAGGATTCAATATTGCAGAAGTTAGTATTGTTCATCGTTGGGAGCACTCTGGTATCAGATGTCCTAGATTCAAATCTGAGTCAAGTTCTATTTGGCTAATTACTTAACCTCATATGTGAAATGGCAATCGTATTATCTGCAGTAATACTGACCTCCTATATCCTAGATCTAACTATCAGTGCCGGCTTCACAGGTATCTTAGTGAAACAGATAACACTTAGAGTAGTGTTTGCTGTACTACATCAGCCTGTGCACAGGGGATCCCACTCAGAAGGGCTAATGCTTGGGTGAGTGTTCTATTGTCTCTAGCTTTAAATTCCTAACCATTTTTTAACAAAGAGCTTAGCATTTTCACTTAGTAGGCCCTGCAAATTATATAGCCAGTTGTGCCAATCACAAAGACTAAACCCTTAACCACTTATAGAGCTTTCTCTAAATAACATCTTAAAACAGATCAATGTGATTTGAAAATAAATGGACTTACAATGATATGTAAAGATCCACATCCTATGACTCATTTTTTTCTTTTTATTGGTTCCATCTTCTCAGTTGTATTTTTCTTAGGTATATACTGACTCAAAATTATAAACATTTTTATTCTATAGCATTTGGAAAGATTTAACTTATTCCTCCGGGTTGCCAGATTTAATAAATAAAAATACAGGATACACGGTTATATTTGAATTTCAGATAAACCGTAAATAATTTTTAATAAATACATGCCATGTAATATTTTGGAAACACTTATATGAGAAAATAATTTAACATGTATCAGAAACAACAAAAAATGATACTGCATTATATTTAACCAACAATGTCAGTAAAATTCTGGAGTATTTCTCCAGATTTCTAAGGAAAGAAAGCAAATGAAAATGAAGAACTGTGTGAATATATAGAGAGATATAAAAAAGGGATAAAGTCATACTAACATGTTTCCTTGAAAATACAGACCTATTCATTATGCCCCATAAAATATTCAAATAAATTATAAAGTACTATGCTTCTAAAAATAGACGGTATATTATTATACTATTCGTCCCCAGGGTACATTAGTGGTCAGGCTACTATCTCCCCATGTTTCAAGCACAAAAATTAGACATAAGCTTTGTAGCCTCTACTGCGCACTGAAGGGTTTTCACTCCTACCATAGATGGAATCTCTCAGGTACTCAGAACACCTTTCTCCTGATTCTATCTTCTAACCAGCCATCTTGCTTTTCTCCATGAGCAAGGTATATGCTTTCTGTTTATTTCAATTATTCCATTAAATAAGGAAAGTCATATGCTCTTATTTTTTAAAAAATCTAAAATATAGTAGCAAATCTCCAAGCTATAGAAGACTAATGTATCAAGAAAGTAATGAGATCAAGGCTCCAAATTTTGGCTCCATATGATTGGGATCGCTCTGATTCCTCAAAACCTCATGAAGATAGCCAAGACGAAACAACAGTTTTCCTATCTTTCAATCTAGACCTACAAAAGTAAAATGAAGCACATAACTGCTGAAATTATTCAAAGTATTCAGGCAAATACCCCAAAATAATCTGAATTTATCAACAAAAATGTTTCCTATACACGCTGGTTAATAATATTTCTAAAAATATTATATTACCTTAATGTCCAGGGATGTTACACAAGTAACTCAAACATGATACAGTCCCTTTCATTTACTCACCAGAGTTAAAAATAAATTATCTTATCTATATTACAATTTGGTTAAGTAGACTGTCACCATATGAATAACCTAAACTGACTAAAATTAAAAAGTCAAATTTGGAAAATAACAGTAATCTCAAATACTCTTTTTTTTTCCCAAAAATGAAATAATATGATGTGAAGAGTATATGCTAGTGGAGGTTCAGACTTATCTATTATGAAAAATAACCATAAAAACTGACACAAGAAAATGACAGTAATATTAGCAGTTAGTTTTAAGCAGGATTAGGTAGCTTAAGCAACAGAAATTATTTTCACAGTTCTGGAAGCTGGGAAGTATTAAGATCAAGGGGCAGGCATCTGATGAGGGCTCTCTTCCTGGTCACTATAAATGACCACTTTCCCACTGTTTCCCCACACAGCGGAAACAAGAGAGAGTAAGTTTTCTGGTATGTCTTCTTAAAGAGTACTAATGACCTCATCTAAACCTAATCATCTCCCAAAGTCCCCGCTTCCAAATACGATCACATCACACTGTTGTTAGGACTTCAACATGTAAGTTCTGAACAAACACAGTTCAGTCTACAGCACTGGACTTTACACTGTGAAACAGAAACTGCTTTAAAATGACAGGAAGAAAAATAAATAATAAAATAAAATAAAATAAATAAAATAAATAAAATAAAATAAAATGAATAAAATAAAATAAAATAAAATGACAGGAAGATGCTGTGCACATCCTTCACGATATAGTCCCTAAGTCAAAGATGTACGTATATTCAAGAAAACAGGGCACCTCACCTTCTAAATCCCTGAAAAGCTGTTTGTGGTTATGACAGAATATTATTTCTCTGACCTTTATTCTACCAAGTCAACCTATCCTTCTGCTCTCACTAATAATTTTCACCATCAATGTTTTCCATGTAAAATCATCAAATCT
Organism: Nasua narica; assembly: GCA_028533885.1. Lineage (NCBI taxonomy): Eukaryota > Metazoa > Chordata > Mammalia > Carnivora > Procyonidae > Nasua > Nasua narica. The sequence continues at coordinate 122,214,521 of CM052798.1, read as the reverse complement.
GTCCAGAACTTAGAATACAATTCTCAGTGGCCTAATACATACTGACAGGTACATTCTAGGAGACAGAGATCACAGTGGTAAAAAACTGCATTCCAGAATCAGCCTGCCTAGGTGCAGAGCCAAGCTCCACCACTCATGGCTGTGTGAAAAGTAGTATCTCAGTTTGCCCTCATGTAAAAGAGGAAGTAACTGTGGTAATAGCAGTACTTGTAGGATTGTGAGAATTAAATGAATTAAAGTATCTAAAGTGCATAGGGTAATGCCCATACACGGTAAATAAATCTACCAGTTCATATAGGTATCATCTGCAAAGGCTGTGAATAATACCTATGTCCAGGACCCATACAAAGATACTAAATTAAAACACCTAGGATCTAGGAATATACACTGGTAAAACCAACGTGCTGGTAGCTAGCCCTGTTTGGAACTGTCTGTGTATTCTCCAAACAAAAAGCTGATTCAGGTGCTTAGTGAAACAGATAACACTTACAGTAGTGTTTGTTGTACTTCCAGCTCTTTATTTACTCCTTAAAATTGGATAGAGTATACAGACATTCAACTGTAGTAAACTGCATATGAGAAGAGTATTTGACTCCAGTATCACTGGACAGAAAGCAGAATCCATCACCAAAAGAAAAAAAAAATCAAACCAAAATAAAAGTTCACAATATAAACAAATGTAACTTGATTCAATTTGAGCCAGGAAAAATAAATGTAGCTTGAGAAACAATATGGAAAACAAGAGGGAATAAAGAACTCTCAAACTACTAAACAGAGAGGAAATTGTTGAAATGAGCAGAAATTCTCAAAAAAGTACATGGAAATGGTTCAAGTATTGTACAACTAAATAAGATGCTATGTAATTATTGAAATCAATACTACCTTAGTATATGTATTAATGAAAATATAAAATGAAATTGTACAAAAGAATCTTTTTTTCGGTGATTCAACAATTCTGTGCTCACCACAAGTATAGCTACCATTTGTCACCACACACTATTACAGTACCATTGACAATATTCCCTAGGCCTGTACCCTTCATTCCTATGACATTCATTCCATAAATATAATATATATAATCTGTTATATCAAGTTATATTTCATTTTCACATATAATATAATCTGTTATATCAAGTTATAATATTTCATTTTCATACATATAACTACTATGGGAAAACCAGAATATAAAATAAAAGTAAATAACCTCTTATCATAGCACCACTCAGAAGAAATTGATATTGAAGTTAAGATACTTAATGCTTGTATTTTTATATATCTATATAGGTATTTATGTGTATGTGTGTGTGTGTGTGTATCTATATATAAATGGACACACTTCCTACTTCCTTCTTCTCTAACTACTCTACAGCCATACTTACTCTACTTGGTTAACTCTCTCAGACATCGCATAATTTTTTTTTTCCCTTCAGGACTGCAGAATTATCCTCCAAGACCTTACTCACCCCCTCCTTTCCTTTTCCTAGATAACTACTCATTCTTCACTCTGCAATATTTTGAGCCAAATGGATCCCAGATTAGACCATTGATAAAAATGGAAATAATGCTTCCAATTCTTAAAAAGAGGCAGCAGAATTTCAATTATTTTTTTCTAGACCCAAAATAATAGATTAGGTGTGGCACTTTGTGAGATTAATGATGAATAAAACATAATCCCAACCTCCAGGCAAGGAGAGGAAAATAAGCAGACGAAACATTTACAGAACATTAAATATGTTTTATATACTTTACAGACAAAATTTCATGTAATTACCAAACAAAATATACATTTACTCTATTTTACAAATGAAGAAACTAAAGATCAAAGAGATTACAAAAGATTCCTAACATCAAAACTGATCTGAATCCAGCAATGTCTAAATCCAAGACATGTATTTTTTCCATTATTCCCAGCACCATAGCTCAGTAGCTTAGAGCCCGCAAATAACTCTAACATAAAACACAATGTGATTGGCATGACAATAAAAGGTATTGTGGCAGTGCTTTGAAAGATGTATCTTCAGGATAACTTTAACTTGTTGTTAAAAAGCAACGTTAGAGAAGCATAGAAGAGGACTCAAGACGCCTTCCTAAAGGAGGTGTATTTAAGTCAGACCTCATATACCAAGGTTTTGAAATGATTCAGAAAAAACTAAGAAATGAATCATAAGTGGGGCACCTGGGTGGGCCACTAAGTTGGGAGTGTCTGCCTTTGGCTTAGGTCAGGATCCCAGAGTCCTGGGATCCAGCCCCAAGAGGGGCTCAGCAGGGAGTCTGCTTCTCCCTCTCCTTCTGCCTCCCCTACTCGTTCTCTCTCTCTCTATCTCTCTTTCTAATGAATAAAATCTTTAAAAAAAAAAAAAAGAAATGAATCATAAGTAGCAAAACCAGAAAGGATCATGTTAGAAACAAAAGGCCACAGAAGGTACCATTCTAATACTTTGATAGGTTTCACACATCCTGCCCAACATTCCCAATTTTCACAGATGGCTTGGCAGAGAAGGTAACTCTGGTGACTTTTCAGGGAAAGCAGTTAATCAAATTCTTAGAGCCTGAGATCTAAGAATTCCCTGAGAAGTTCCCTTGGGGAGATGCAGTATAGACTATATGTATTTCATATTTGGTGAGGACAGAAAGCTTCACTTAAATAAGATTATTGCAATGAATGACAACATTAAGGTATATGAAAACCAAGGACCCTTCCCTAATAGGACAAGTTGCCACATATTGAGGTAGATGGAAAAGAGAGGTTGAGGAATATCTTTGTTATTTTGAATTAAAATTTTACAAATTCTGACACTAAGAATACATCTAAATATACATTTTTTGTAGACTTTTTAAAATGAGATCACCAATAAAAATTCTTATAAAAAGAGTCTAAAGATACTGAACAACAAGTAAATTTAAGTAGATCATGAATGTAAAATAAGTTATGCTCCGAGAAATATTTTCTCAGGCATATCCTGAAATAAAACATACTTCAAAATTGTGCTATTATGTGAATGATAAATCCAAGTTCTACCTGAGAATTTCTTAAAGAGAAATAACTATCCATGATTGTACCAGAAACTTATTTGACATAAACATAGCTAATTCTAACAAATTATAAGCTTTCTCATATTTACAAGTAAAAGATAGCAAATATTTTAGCTGCTTAAGTACTTATAATATACCTTAAAAACTTATATGTTTTAATAATATATCTTAGTAACTATTATATTTTATTGAGTTAAAAAATGGCTAAGAATATACCTTGCAATTTAAATCCTCAAAGTTAGCAGAAAAAGAGGTGGGGAATATCCACATCCCCTAGACTCCACAGGCAGGAACAAAATGGCAATTAAGAAACTAGCAATGTGATAAAATCATATTCTTTATTCTGTCAAACCTTTAACTAAATAAAAATTGAAGCCATTTCAAGTGACTGAAATTGACAAAGGTATCTTTCTATAAAGAGATTACCTAATTATCCGAATAAGCTCATAATGCAGACTCCTGAGCTCCTCTCTGTTCAGGGCACCTGACCTGGCTGCTCCTTTTAGATTTTTTAAAAAAATTTTTTTATTGTGTTGTGTTAGTCACCATACAGTACATCATTAGTTTTTGTTGTAGTGTTCCATGATTCATTGTTTGCATATAACTGCTCCTTTTGAAGACAAGGCTCTTCTCCAAGGTGGCCATGTAGCTGGCTCCTCTTTATCCACTATCTTTTGGTTCAGAGTTTACTTCCTCAGAGCAGTACCACCCTATACAGAATACTGTATCTTCACACACACACACACACACATCCCTATTATGCTCTACTATATTAGCATATTTTATTAAGTCAAGGTTCTCAAAGTATGGTTGAAGGACTATTTGAGAACCAGCAGACTTTTTCAAGGGGACTAAATTTCACAACAATATTAAGATATTATTTTGCCTTTTTTAAGATTTTATTTATTTGACAGAGAGAGAGAGAGAGAGAGATCACATGTAGGCAGAGAGGCAGGCAGAGAGAGAGAGGGAAGCAGGCTCCCTGCTGAGCAGAGAGCCCAATGCGGGGCTCAATCCTAGGACCCTGAGATCATGACCTGAGCCGAGCAAAGGCTTTAACCCACTGAGCCACCAGGCGCCCCTTATTTTGCCTTTTAAACTCTCATTCCATCACGACTAGATGAAGTATTAAAGTTCATTGCTTTGGTTTCAGATTCCACATTGCAACTAACCTTTAATTATAAGTTTCTTTTTATGTTATAAGGCACACTTGTTTTATATATTCAGGATATGCTATTTTACCTGCTCTTAAAAACTTTAACTGCTATATATACACACATATATGTGATATATAATGTATATACCTTAAATGTTATACAATATATGTAATTATATGAGCATGTGTATATATACACATAAATATTTAAGGTTCTCTAGAGCATGTAGATAGCATTTTAAGAGGTTTGAATGAATTCAGATAATAGTAGGTTGAACCACATGAAGTTGCCAATACTAGATTGTGTTTGACCTACAAAAAATTGCTATTTATTATGATTTGAGACTAAGAAAAAAAGCTTATGGGAAAGTTAATGGGAAAAGTTTACCTTGTCATATAAACTAGCATATCCATTATAATCAAACCTACTATCCAGGTCTTTCTTTCCCCAAGAATTTAACCTTGGACAGATAGTTCAATCAAACATCGGCCATAAAACCTTAAAACAAATGTTGATGTAAAATCAACAGTCTTTTCAGCCAATAGGGACAGGTGTACCAAGAAGAGCAGGCTAGTTAGTTCTATCATCTCAGGAAATGAATTGATCCCAAACGCAATGAAAGGGAGACTTGACCATCTGCAGTTCCCAAGAAGATAAATAAATCAGATTCAGATGTCTGTTGCAACTCTGGACATGATCAGAATGTCCCGTAATTCTTTACAGCATGGAACAATGCCATATAAGATATTGTTGCCAACTGGTACAAATTGCTCTACTTGGCAGTCCGTCAAGGGAAAGAGGTTTCCCCCAACATGCCTTCAATCATGCTTTCATTTTAGAAAATAAAACAAAATAAATAAGGGAAAATAAGTATTATCTGCATATTACAGGGTATCATATAAATATTGTTAGATAAAATAAGTGTTGCTTTTAAGATGGAATAACCTAATGGAGATTATTTCAACATGCATGGGGATATGGGAAATGCCCTATTCTTAATATTTCTCTCCATGGAGAAGAACTTCACTAGCTCTAACAACCCTGGCCTATCTCCACTCCCTCTCTCATTTTTCACCTCATGATGAGTTTGAAAGGAAAACTGCATATGAGAACAGAGCTTGCTTCTGGTCTTCTTCAAGGTGAGGTGCTTTTAGGAAACATGTATCTCAATCTGCTCCTCCATGCCACCAATTTTAGGGAAGACTCCTCCCAGACTGGCTGGAGAGAGGCCTGCTCTGGTCTAGCCCTGTTAAATAGCTAAGTTGCTACTTTTTGGGTTCAGAATCACCCATAAATATGTAACTTTCATAAAATAAAGGTGAATATTCTGGCCTCCACACACTAAACTTTTCACCTTATTTCTCAATTGGCTCAAGATCTCAGTCAAGAAGAAAAATATTATTAAAGACTTTCAAGTACATACCAACTTCACCGATAATAAACAAACATTTACAAGTCAATTTTTGAGCACTATTATCTCTTGAATCTCTACAGGCTTGGAATTAAAGAAATCCCTGGTCATCACATTGCACTGCAGCCCAGTGAGCCTGGGAAAAAAGAAAATGAGGGAACCACTGGCTTAGAGATGTTAGTGACTTGCTTCCTCTCTAATAGATAAACTGAGGACTTATCTTCTGACAAACAGCAAACAAACAAGCTAAAACAAAAAATCCATTGAGCTATCCTGCCTTTTAACACCAGGTGAATTCTAATGTATTAAAACAAATGAAGGTTGGTAAAATCTGTCTACCGTGGCTGGCACCGCCAAACTACAGTGAGAACACAGTGCACCCAGTAAAACTGCAGCCAAGACTATAGTTACAAGAACACAAAACTTCCCTCTACTTCATTTTGCTATTGTGAGAAGACAGTTATGAAGAGTAACTTTGTTCAAATTAAATAGCACTCTATTTTTACATAAGATAGATGACCATAATAGTTGATGACACTTTTTAAGGGAAATGCTACTGGAAAAATTACAAAGCAAAGCAGGCCTAAACAGCTGCATCTGTTGGACTGGGTCTTTGCAGCTGCAGAGAACCCAGGATAAATGACAAGCAATTCTTCTCACTCATTCCTCTATTACTTCTCAATCTTCAGACTCATATTTCATACTTCAATGTCATATTATTTTTCTTATTGAGCTGCCAGGGGAAAAAAAGATAATTTCACTAAAGATGATAAAATAAAGGGGACAGACTCTTTGTCATAGGTATGAATGAGAGGAAAAAAGTCATCTGATTTTAAGCCCTGGTTAAAGAAGTATTTTCAAGTGTTTTACCTGGGTCAGCATGTGACCTCTGGAAGAGATAACAACAGACCTAAGGTTTCATAACCAAGAAATGAATTGAGAGGTCACATTAACACTGTCAAAGCAGTAATGTCATATTACAAAAAGAGTACTGCTGTGTCCAGAGTTCCTGATTCCCAAAATTAAGCAATAAAATGGACTATAGTCAAGTGAATCTGACTACAAATCAGAAGATAATCCTGCCACTACAACACAAACTCTTAGAACTCAAGTACTGTCATCTGTAAAATAAAGCTGCAAGAACTGCTGAAATTTAAGGTTGCTTTTAACTGTAAGATTTTCTGTGTCTATTTTCTATGTTTATTATAAGAGAAACAGATGGGTAACAGGCACTCCTGCTGAAGGAAATGTGAAAGAAAACAAAAAGTCAGTACTAATGATAGCTAAACATTATATGGAAGAAGGAAATCTAGTTATTCTGCTTTTAGGTTCTGTGCTGTTTCTTTTAAGTAATTATACTGCCAGTTCTTGATTCTAAAACACTCATTTTCATTGCTGTTACTTAAATGTGCCAAATAAAAAAGGATCCATTTTTAAAGAATCATATTTATTTTCTCCTTATTAGAAAATTAGTAAATGTGGTAAATGTTCATTGTTTTAAATATAAAAATTCACAAAAGAAAAATAAAAACGATCTATAATCTTATTGCCTAGACATAACCATAACTAATAATTTCTATATAGGAATATTTGTGTGAAATAAGTTCTCAGATATTGGCTTACCAACTGAGGTACTGAGGAACTTTAAGAATGGGTCCCTGTTTAGAACTGTTCAGATACACATTCTCAGTGGTCAAACTGAAATTGGCACCATGAGAATAAAGAAATCACTTTCAAACAAGTAATTATTAAGGTCCAAGAATCCATACTGGGAAAACTGGTACAGTGAGGGAAGATAAAAATAAACTCCTATTGGCTGAGCAGAATGGACCAAGAAATTGAGTGCCCCGATTAAGAGAATTCCACTTATTCATTACCCTACTAAATGGCATGCCTGCTTAATTGGAATAATCAGCAAGACGGAGACTTAGTTCAGTACATTTGAATGACTCCTAATAATAGTTAACTGGCATGCCCATCTCATTAAAATGGAATACCTGGTGTTATCACTGAGCCCTACTCCCAGGAGCTGGCTCTATAATATTTACTCACATAAATGTCTATGGAGCAAAGTTTTTATTGTTTCCTTACTGCTACATCATAGGGATTGCTAACAAAGTTTTATTCAGGTTTAGTTTCCTCAGAGACCTTAATCAAGTAATAGCATATTTGACACTGAAAATCCAGAGTGGTAGACTGAGGTTAATGACACACTTAGAGCTTTCCTAAAAAGTATATTCTTAAAGACAGTACTTTCAGTATTATGAAGTATTTTATTCTGCAGTCTTATAATTATATATTTGGTGTCACAGTCAGCTATTACATTAAAATTTAACTGAATAGAATGACAAGGAAACATAAAATGTCAACCTCAAATGAGTTTAGTTCAAATTATCACATTAAATTTTAACTGCTAGAAGACAGATTCTCTACTAAATCTGCTTCTTTAGACAAATAACCACTGAGGCTACTTTTTTGGTGGAGATAAATAATGCAGAAATTTCATTCATTTCAAATCTTACAATCTAAAAAAAAAAAGGTTTTTTCATTTATCTCAATACCAAGATCTAAAAAACCCTTAGTATTTTTATGATTTAAGTACATAATATATGAAGGCCTAGTAGTATCTAATAACCATTGAAAGATATGCAGCACTTAATCATTTTTTAACATCACACAGAGCGTTTCTTGGCAAGATGGGAACTAATGCAGCTCACTGGCTCTCTTCTAATCCCAATCCTAGTGAAGTGACAGAATCAAGGAAACTGTTGAATCTAAGAAACTAATAGTCGACTTTTAAGAAATTTTTATTATTTTTTTATGTCCCTTTGCTGGGAAATGACAGCCCAGAGTGGAGAGAAAGCCCAATGGAAAATTCCTAAATATGTTATTTTCCTCCTCCACATTGCACTGAACTGCACATTGTTCAGTGCACTAACACTGTGAGCCATGAACAAGTATGATAGGTAATGTCAGGGTAGCTGTCATAGGTGGGGGGTTTTTTTGAGGCAGATGCTCAGACAGAGTTTGAGCTACAATGCATTTATTAGAGACCAATATCTATGAAAAGAGGGAGGATAAAGCAGGCTTAAACAGGAGGAGAAGTCAAAATATGATGCAGATCTAGCACACTTTTGACCTAATGAGTAGATAGTCCAGGAGCAAATTTTATGTCCTGCATCAAGATGAAATGGCCAGGTATTTACCTACCCCTGACTCACTTGTAACCAGTTGTGAATTTCTCTGGAAAAGGCATGAACTTGTTGAGGCAGCACTGTGCTTCTGAGGGAAACCATGAAGGAGCTAACTACTGAAGGCTCACCATACCTCTAACAGGCAGTAAGTCCTTCCCTGAATGAGGTCTGCGTGGTATATCTCACATCTACCACAGTGGTCTACTGGCCAGCAAGGATGATGAGTAAAGAACAGTATTTACAGACAGACAGACCTATAGTCCCTTAGCACTTCTAATTTGACCCTTATTCTTGATACTGTCAGTATTAAATTATCATAGTTAAGAAAGATATGGAAAAGGAAATACAGACCAATTTTACTAAAGAATAAAAAAGCAACAATTATGAATAAAATATTTTTAAATTAAATAAATGTTCAAATATATGTATTTCACTGCTGTAAATGAAATACATGTGTTAGAACTACTGGTACACAATAACCAAGTGATTTCTCCAGCATTTCTCCTCTAGGGGAATGGCTTTCTAGATAGCCAGAAAAACCACCGGCTATCTAGGCTCCCCAGTGATAAAAAATTCATGTGGCAGCCGTATTTATTATGGGGTGATTCCTCAAAGAATTAATAAAGAGCAAGGTTTGAAACAGATTTCTTCAACCACATACCAGCTGTATGACCTTGCTCAAATTACTTAGCTCTCTTCAGTTTCAACTTCCTTATTTGTGAAACAGTTAAGTAGCATACATTTAGAATTTTATGATTATTAAATTAAGTAACCAGTAATGTTTCTCCATATATCCCATTCACACTTACTCCTATTCCCAAATCACTTGCAAAATTGTATTCTTTACTTGATCATACTGCAATTATATTATTATGATTTACTTAATTATATGTATTACTTCAATATTCCTAGATATAAATTAGCCAATTCTTAACAAACTTTTTTAAATTCTCAGATTATTACCACTTAATGGAAAAAGAGATATATAGATAAGAGTCTTAGCAAAAATCAGTAGTATATTATATAAGAAAAAAATATCTAATATCTATATCTAAATCCAGTAGAGCTAAAATTATACTTCAAAAACCTAAGAAATGAAAGCTCTTTTGTAAATTATTAATGAGAAAATTAATATTTTTAATGACTCCATTAGATTCATGAAATGTAGGATGTTTGCAGTCTGTTATAATTTTAGGAGAGTAGTGTGAAATAACTCATTGTAATAATTTAAAATTCACTTTTATATGTAAAATAGTCCCAAAGACAGAATACTGAATCCAGTTGTATTTACCTTAAAGAAGCAGGAAAATTTATCAGATATATGTAAGTTGAGGCACTGAGTGTTAAACTAGCATTGTCTGTACAAGATAAAAAGCAGTATAATTTTCTTTTTTCATCAAAGATTAAGTTGTGCTATTAATAACTAATGCTAAGTATAAATTAAAATTGTCTTTGCACTTATATATCAGTGTTATTTCTTTACTTTTGAATAAGCTGTCACTTGGAGTTATTCCAAAATAAATAGCAAATAGACCCCCAGCATTAAAATAATGAGATCACAATCCAACTTTCCAGAAAAATATATAATGCCATTTTCCAATAACAGAAGAAGCCTAAAGAGCAATGGAAATAGATTTCCCTCGCAATATATGTCACTCAAACCCATTATTAATTTTGTGCCTTACCCAGCACACAGGGGTATAGTTAAGATTAGAGCTCATTGGATAATTTAAAATTCATAAAGTTTCCTGAGCTTCTCAGAGTAAGGTGCTATATAAATATTAAATAGCAATAATCATGATAATGATGAAATTATTATTCTAATCTTCATCTTGCACATGCTGTAAGTAATTCTCAAGCACTTTATCACTTGGCTATGTGCACGTACACACAGCCAGGGAGGTTTTTGGCGGTATGGAATTCCCTTTGAAATCAATGGGAGCTCTACAATCAATTCAACTCAGCAGGGGAGTGGGGAAGGGAGGGAAGAAAGAAAAATCGCAGTGTAACACTGAATAGAATCATAGCAAACAGAAAGAAAAAACACAGTTCAATGATTTCAAAATTAAGAAAAAAATGAAGCAAGGCTATTTTTAATTAAAAGAAATAAAATTACAAATATTATTTTTCAGGAAAAAGTGTAAATACAATAAAATTTAAATTTAAAAACAGCCATGCAATTTCTTGTTAAGAAATGAAAACTCCACTCTTTTAAATAAGACCCAAATATGCTCATTTATGTTTCTTAGAAGTTCCTAAACCTTATTTTAGATTTGAAAATATCTTTTCTGTATCATATTTTAAAATCTTCTTTGTGTCTGCTAAAATTGGCTGCTGTAATAGTCCTGAAAAGAAGGTGATAAATTATATTTAAAAAGACAGTCTTCTGCATTACTGAGAACTACATCAACACCTGTGGCCAAGAAAATCATAAAATGGATGCCTTCAGAAAAGATGTGATAAAGTGTATTTCCTTATAATTAGAATAGTAGAAACCACAAATATTGTCATATTTAATACATATTTAATACATATTTAATAAAAACATGGTGGAAGATGCAGGGAAGGTATCTTTATGAACTGCTATTTATATAGCTTAAAAGCTGTCTCTTCCCTAATTTTATCCTCAGACCCATATTTAGCCAGAGATGGAAACCATATTTATAGAAACAATCTTCTTAAGATTCTTTAAGATAAGAGGGCACAAACCAACACCTACAAATTTATAGTTTACTCAGCCAGCCTGTAACCATGGAAACACATTGACCATTTACACAGAGCTAGCCCTTGCAAATTCAACCCTGCTTCCCTGTCTTGAAAACTGCTAACAATGTAATCTGATTACTTTGTCTAAGAATGTATTATCATTCAACCAGCCAACCAATCAAGAATGTATATTAAAAAGTTCTTGCTACATTATTGTATAAAAAGGCTTAAAATCTGTCTAACACAAAAGTATAACAAAATCCTTTCTACAGAATCTTTTATTGGAGAAAATGATACTGCATCAATAAGACTCTTGATTATGTGCCATCTGCCCATGTTGTTCTACACTTATTTTATCCCACACTTTATTGCTCTGTGCATCTTCAACCTGCAAACTCTGCCATGTATATGTCCTTTATAATACTGACTTCACATCAGCCTCAGCCACCATGTAAATGTGTGAAGAATGACTATTGACAACTCTTGGAGAGATGAGATACATCATGAGTCTTTGCTCTTAAACAGTGACAATTACCTATTTTTATTTGATAACATTATTACAAATAACCATAGTATTATATCTGCTATTTTGGCATATCTTAAGCATAAAATGAAATCTTATATATATTATTAATATTCAATCTCTTAACAGCCCTGACAGAAAAATGTCATCATTGCTGCATGAACAGAGAGAGTTCAAGAAGAGTTCCAAGAGAATTCAAATATCTTATCCAAGGTAGAAGTATATAAATAAACAAAAAAAGATAAAGTTAGTTTATGTCTGCATCAGGATTCACTTTGATCTTTGGAATCTAACCCTGTCCTTCACTCTATTCCTACAATTATTTAATGCCCAGGTAATATCTTAAGACAAACTAAACTTTTGTAATTAACCATACCTACTGAAAAATCAAAGTTTCTCTGTACATTTAACTTTCATCATATGTCATCATTTTTTCTTCTTGTATGACTTATAGTGATTATAAAATTTTTTATTATGGCATAAGCTATGAATCAAATATCAAAGGTTAAAAGATCACACTAACAAATATCGAACAGCTCCCCTTTTGTTGTTAAAAATCTCCTATTGAGATAGATTATATATAATAAAAACCTTTGAAACTTTCTGGCTTATGGTAATAAAAGCATAATTGACATATTAGAAAAATTAATTCCTTAATTTTTTTTAAAGATTTTATTTATTTGAGAGCGTGAGAGAGAGAGAGAGCACAAGCAGGGGGTAAGGGTAGAGGGAGAAGCAGACTTCCCCCTAAGCAGGGAGCCAGCCTCACAGGGGACTAGATCCTAGGACCCTGGGATCATCACCTGAATTGAAGACAGATGCTTAACCAAATGAGCCACCCAGGCACCCAATATTTCTAACAATATTATAAATCAAGTGCTTTTATTTTCACTATTTTAAAAATCACAAAATGCAGAAAAGATAAATGAAGAGTAATATACCTGTTTCAGTTTTTGCTGGAGAGTATTAAAAATTAAACTTGCTGTTTATAATGAAGATGGAATTCAGGAAAGCATTACCTGAGGCATTTAAACAAATGCAGTACAAATAAAATCTCTTTAGTACCCTCTACTACTATTTATTCCTTTATGCAGTGAATCAAAATTCTTTATTACTCTGCCATATTTCTTAAAAAATTTATCACATTTTATGGTTTTCATCTGTTTCTAAGTAACTCCTGACAGGTACAGACCATAAGTTATTCCAGTATATACATAAAATCACAGCACGGGTCATGGCACTTACTTGATATTCACTGAAAAAAATTACGAATAATATAACTTAACATAAGTGTTAGCCACAGTCAAAAATGTCCATGAGGTTAGGATTACAGTTGACCCTTGAACAACATGGCTTTGAACTGTGTGAGACCACTTATATGTGGATTTTTTACAGTACAGTACTATAAACGTATTTCCCTTATAATTTTCTTAATAACATTTTATTTTCTCTAGCTCACTTTATTGTAAGAATACAGTATATAATACATATAGCGTACATATAGTATGTTTATGTTATCAATAAGGCTTCCAGTCAATAGTAGGCTATTAGTAGTTAAGTTTAGGGAGAGTCAAAAGTTATATGCAGATTTTGACTATGTGGGACATCAGTGCCCCTAGCCCCCATGTTGATCAAGGATCAACTGTACTTTGAGGTCTACAATAGATTATATACACATACATATGATATACAGAGAGATTATATACACATATAATATATGCACATATATATTTAACATGAGGAAAAGATATCTCCCTTGATATCATTTAAGTAAATAAATTTTATTGGCATAGCACTTTCAGACTTTTTAAAATAAAGTTGAAAGTTGAAAAGTGTAAAGAATTTCAGAACTCTAATTTAGGTATAACACTGCAAGTTATTTACAATTATGATTTATATTAAGCCAGTGGTAAACTGATCCCACATGTAAAATGAGTCAAACTCTTCCAAAACATTAAAACTGTATTAAAGGAGAGGAAACAGTACTAATAGTTGATGCTGCTCTACAAGATTTAATTTTTCACAGTGGGAAAAATTTATTTCCTCCAAGACAGTGACTTACTTGTCAAGGCTCACTATATTATCAGATATATTTGTATTGGACCTAAGCCTAGAAATATGGTTTAAGAACTTAAGTTTACAGAAACTGCTTCATATGTCTCCTTGTATATCCAAGGTCCTTTACAGAGGCTCTTAAAAAAAAAAAGTACTTTTACTGCCTATGATGTAACCAAAATAGATATTTAAAAAGATACTAAATCATTTAGAGCATTTTCATTAGTTAAAAAGAAAACAATAGGGACACCTGGGTGGCTCAGTTGCTTGAGCAATTGCCTTTGGCTCAGGTCGTGGTCCTGGCATCTTGGGATCGAGTCCCGCATCGGGCTCCTTTCTCCGCGGGGAGCCTGCTCCTCTCTCTGCCTCTGCCTGCCTCTCTGCCTGCTTGTGTTCTCTCTCTAATAAATAAATAAAATCTTTAAAAAAAAAAAAAAAAGAAAACAATATTTTTACAGTTTTTAATGTTTTAATATATTAGTTTCCTATTATTGCATAACAAACATGGCACTTTAAAAACCATTTATTACTTCACTGTTGTAAAGGTCAGAAGTTTGACCTTAGGGTATAAGAGGCCAAAATCAACGTGTCAGCTGGCTGGCTCTTATCTAGAAACTCTGGGGAAAATCCACTTCCAGGCTCATTAAGGTTGTTGGCAGAATCCTGTTACATGTGGTTGTAGGGCTGGAGTACTTGTTTCCCTGGTGGCTATCGACAGGAGGGGCTCTCAGCTTTTAGAGAGTGCATTTCCCTTTTGCCATATAGTATGGTAATATAATCATGGAAGTAACACCAAAGGGTGAAAGTCATGGGAGCCAGTTTAAAATTTTGATGACCACAAACATGGTATTAAAATCTTAGTAGTTAAAAGAGCAAGTGTTTAAAAAACACTATAATAATGTTAGTTTTAAAAAATAGCAAAGTTTAGTTTAAAAATAAAACCCAAATGAAGGCAAAAAGTTATTAACAGCAATTTTAATTATGTATAAAATTTCAACATACAATGATATACATACATATATAAATGGTAATAGCTTCATACGAAAGGTATCAAAGATATTAATCTACACAGCTAAATCTAAATAAACCATCTACATTTTAATCTATAAGACAAATACTGTGGATTAAAAACTAAAAAGTAAAAATGGTTCTACCACATTAATTTTTTAAATTATCTGAAAGTATCAGTTGTATTTAATAGCAACTATGCTAAGATAATTTAGTGCTTAGGTAAAATTTATACATAAGAAAATCTAAAAAGATTGCATTCTGACTTTCTATACAAGCTGTCAAAATCTTTTTCATCCTGCAAGACATAGATAGAGTGGAGAATATAATGCTAAGTGAAATAAGTCAGTCAGAAAAAGACAAATACCATATGATTTCACTCATATGTGGAATTTAAGAAAAAAATATGAGCAAAGAAAAAAAAGAGAGAGACAAACCAAGAAACAGACACTTAGCTATAGAGAACAAACTGATGGTTACCAGAGGGGAGGGGAGTAAGGGGATGGATGAAATAGGTGATGGAGATTAAGGAGGGCACTTGTTGTGATGAGCACTGGAAGATATATGGAAGTGCCAAATCATGATATTGTATACCTGAAACTAATATAAGATTGTATTTTAACTATACTGGAATTTTAGAAAATTTTAATAAAGGAGAAGTCAAACAAAAATTAAAAGAAATCTTTTTCATCCATTTCTTTCTTAGCATCCTCAAAAAAATCAATAAAATTAAAAAATAAATTTAAAAACTCGATCTTTAATTATGCAATTTAATATCTGTAATTAAAACAGTATGAATATCTACAAATGGAAGAAATACAGCCCAAATCAAGAAAAATACCAATTACCACATATACCAGCCAAAGCGTTAGACAAGATATATTATTCTTAAGCATTATGACCTAAAAATAATTTACATAACCCTAAAAACTTCAACAATACCCCTTTTCTGGAAGCCATGTACAAAGATCATAGACAGGTCAATGGCAAAATCAGGGAAGATTCCCTCCCACTAGTCCTCAGGGAAAGTGGAGCAAAGGTGCTAAAACTCAAACATGCTGCCCTTTTCAATTTTTTGTGTCTCTCCCTGCAACTGAGGGTAGTAGCAAGAGCTTGAAGAGTGAAAAAGGAGAAGCCACAATCACCATATAGCTATTAACTAAAGTCAGTTCAGCAGAAACAAGCATAAAACCAATAGTTCAAAATACTGCTGGCTATCCTGTAAAGTCAAGAAAAATGTCAGCTTGAGATGCTCTTCCTCTAAATTTTCTTGATTTTTTTCATTATTCATGTCATTCAAATCTCTGCTCATACATAACATAGCTCATAGCTACCTTCCCTGACCAATTTATCAAAACAATACCCCTCACAATACATACACACATCTCCTCACCTTTTATTCCCTCAACTGCTTTAATTCACATAAGATTAATTATTCCTAAAATCATGTTTACCACCTTTCTTACTAGAATATAAGTTCTAACAGTGGAAGAAGGAGTTTCTCCTATATTTTTTACTCTTTTCCCCTGGGAATTACAATAATGCCTGGTATGTGCTGAGCATTCAAAACATATTTAGTGAGTTAATGACTAGGTGACAAATATTAAAATATTTTAATGGGTACTTGAAAAAGAAACATCAAATTCATAACAGCAGCTATGATCAAAGAGATAGGTACATAGGTAGACAGATAATTATTGGGGGGGAGAGAGACAGACAGAGAAGGGAGGAAAAGACATGGAGACAGAAAGAGTAAGACTGAAAGACAGAGAAAGCAAATATGTTCCCATAGGCTATGGTTTGCCTCTTAACTTTTTTATGGGAAAGATCCAAAGAGGACAATAACCTTGAGACAAATTTATATGTCTTTTATCAAAAGTTTGAGGCTAAAAATAACAAAATAGTAACAAATGTTTATTCTGAATGGTAGTTACACAAGTATTTGTAATATTCTATATTTTGCTTGGCAGTTATAGAAAACTTTAAATATTTCTAACTTTTAAATATGCATGGCAAAGCAAACCATCAACAAAACAAAAAGGCAGCCTAATCAATGGGAGAAGACATTTGTAAATGATATATTCATTAAGTATATACTAAGTACATAATATCCAAAATATGAAGAATTTACTCAACTCAACACCAAACAAACTATCCAACTTAAAAAAGGGCAGAGGACCTGAATAGACATTTTTCCAAAGACACTCAGATGGCCAACAGACACACAAAAAAGATGCTTACCATCACTAATCATTAGGGAAATGCAAATCAAAATAATAATATAGCACCTCACGCCAGTCAGAATGGCTAGTATCAAAGAGACAAGAAATAATGGGTATTGGCGAGAACATGGAGAAAAAGGAATGCTCATGCACAGCTTATTAGAATGTGAACCAGTGCAGTCACTACAGAAAACAGTGTGGTGGTTCCTCAAACGATTAAAAATAGAAATCCCTCAAGATCAAGAATTTCCACCACTGGTTATTTACCCAAAGAAAATGAAAACGCTAACTCAAAAAGATATATGCACCCCAAGTTTATTGCAGCCTTATTTACAATAGCCAAGATATGGAAGCAAACTAAGTGTCCACTGATAGATAAATGGGTAAGGAATATATGGTATATATATATACAATAAAATATTAGCCATAAAAAAGAATGAAACCTTATTATTTGCAACAACATGGATGAACCTTATCATAGTAAATGAAATAAGTCAGACAGAGAAAGACAAATACCACAGGCTTGTATGTGAAATCTAAAACAAAACAAATAAACAGAGTCCGAAATACACAGAACAAACTGGTGGTTGCCAGAGGAAAGGTGGGTGGAGGGATGGGCGAAATAAATAAAGGAATAAGGTATAAACTTCCAGTTATAAAATAAGTAATTCAGAAGGACGAAAAGTATAGCATAGGGAATATAGTCAATAGGACTGTAATAAGACTGTATAGTGACAGATGGCAACTACATTTATTGTAGAGAGTACTGACCATTGAATGAAATACTATCTTGTAATGAAAGAGAATGAAGTGATGATATATACTACAGTGCTGATGAAACTCAAAAACATTACAATAAGTCAAAGAACCCAGACAGAAAAGGTCAGGTATTTTAAGGTTCCATTTATATGAAATTTATTCTTAACGAGACAGAAATTAGAGCAACGTTTACCTAGCAGTAAGGGTACTGGTGGGAAAAAATGAAAACTGCAAATGGGTATAGAGTTTCTTTTTTGGAGGGCAAAAATATTCTCATATTAGACTGTTTGGTGATAGCTGCATATATTGTGAATGAATACTAAAAAACACTGAATTGTATACTTAAATGAGTGACTTTAAATTGGTGAATTGTGTGTATGGTAAATAAATAGTTTCCCAATGAAGCTGTTGAAAAATATTAGTAGAATTAACTTATCTATTGGAAGGAAAGGGATCTGAGAATGAATCAAGAAACAATAATCATTTTTTATGCAGTATTTTAAAACTGCATCTAAAAGAAAATGGTTCAGAAATGTCACAAGGAACAGATTATGCAAATATACATCAGAAAGGAAGAGTTCATGAGATCAATACCATCTAAGATTGAACTCAAGGCAGAAAGCATTAAGAAAACAAGAAGCTCTTTCTTATACATGAAACAATCATGTAGTATAATATGAAGAACAGCTTTGTGCCCTTTGCCCAACTTTTGCAAATTTAACTGTATGTGATATTTGCTTCAGATTTTTTTTTTAGTCTATTATTCTGTATAAAACTCCATGTGTCCTCCCCTCATCCTATTTCTTTGCATCCCTCCTTCACCTTTCCACATACCTTGTCTCTAAAGTAAACTAGATGCAATGTACTATCACAACAGTATTTATAGCCACACTGTTCATAAAAGGAAGAAAAAATTTTAAACTATATAAATTTATATCAATGTGTATGTATATTGAAGAATATCCTTGCAACTCAATGTTAGGAAAATTAAAAATAAACTAAAGGGGCGCCTGGGTGGCTCAGTGGGTTAAAGTCTCTGCCTTTGGCTCAGGTCATGATCTCAGAGTCCTGGGATCGAGCCCCGCATCGGCATCGGGCTCTCTGCTCAGCAGGGAGCCTGCTTCCCCCTCTCTCTCTCTGCCTGCCTCTCTGCCTACTTGTGATCTCTCTCTGTCAAATAAATAAAAAATAAAATCTTTTTAAAAAAATGAACTAAAACTACGTCTACCATCTTAAAAAATACAAATATATTACTAAATGAAAAGAAAAACCAAGTCAGGATGTTATTTATGAAATGTTCAAAATTCTGCAAAATACCGTATAATGTTGGAAAATCTCTAAATACATAATAAAGTATTAAAAAACGAGTTGAGGAATAATAAAAAACGAAGTCATGTAAATACCTTTTGCTGCACAAACTTAAATTTTATTTATTTATTTTTTTAATTTTATTTATTTATTTGACAGAGAGACAGCAAGAGGGGGAACATGCACAGGGGAAACTGAGAGAGAGAGAAGCAGGCTTCCCGCTGCGCAGGCAGCCCAATGCAGGGCTCCAGGTGGGGCTCGATCCTGGGACCCTGGGATCATGACCTGAGAGGAAGGCAGACATTTAATGACTGAGCCACCCTGGTGCCCCAAATTTTAATGAAGTCAATGCACCAACTGGTTCCTTTATGGATTAAGCTTTTTCCTTCTCAGAATTATCCTTGTCAACCACTAGATCGTAAATATGATAACCAATATTTTCTTTTAAAATTTTTTAAAGGCTTGCTTTTTTTTGCAGTAAGGTTTTTCTTAACTCAGCTAGAATTGATCTTATGCATAGTGTAATTAGAATCTACATTTAGGGGCACCTGGGTGGCTCAGTTGGTTAAGCATCTGCCTTTGGCTCAGGTCATGATCCCAGGATCCGGGATCAAGCCCAAGTTGTTGGGCTCTCTATGCAGTGGGGACTCTGCTTCTCCCTCACTCTCTGTCTGCTGCTCTTCTGTTTGTGTACATGCTCTCTCCTTGTCAAATAAATAAATAAAATTTTTTTTTTAAATCTAAAATTTATTTTTTTTCTCTAAGGTTGGTCATGGTCCCAGAACTATTTACTATATTCTTTCTCTACTGTTGTGGAATGCCCTATTTATCATATATCAGGGATCCATATATTAACAGAGGGTTTGGAAGCTCTTTATTTTGTAACACTTATCTATTTTTATTTATCTCCATCCTAAAACTACTGTCTTTATTATCATAGACTTATTGTGAGCTTACATATGATAAGGAAAGTTCCTCCAACAACATGAATGTTTGGCTCTTCTAGGGCCTGAGATCTTATGTATAGATATTAAGATTAGATTGTTAAAGTTTCATTAATCTTATAATCCCTAAATGGCTTATCACTCATTTTTTCAGATTTTCTTTTCTACCCTTAAATACTGTTCTATAATTTTCTCCACATACACATTACCATCTTTTATAAAGATTACTCCTAGATATTTATTCATATCTTACTTGGGACTATGTAAGGCCTTAATCAAAATGGTAGGCAAACAAGTGAAATAAGTCAGACTGAGAAAGACAAATAATTTCACTCATAAAGGGAGGAAGGAAGGAAGGAAGGAAGGAAGGAAGGAAGGAAGGGAAAGAAAGAGAAAGAAAAAGAAAGAAAGAAAAAGAAAGAAAGAAAGAAAGAAAGAAAAAGAAAGAAAGAAAGAAAGAAAGAAAGAAAGAAAGAAAGAAAGAAAGAAAGAAAGAAAGAAAGAAAAAAAAGACAAGGCAAACAAAAAGGAGAATCAGGCGTGTAAATATAAAGAAAAAACTGATGGCTGCCAGAGGCGAGGGATATAGGGGCTTGGGAAAGAGTTAGAGATACAGGCTTCAGTTATAAAATGAATAAGTTGTAAAAATAAAGGCACAGGCCTCTGTCCCTTTCCAGTGTTCAAGATGTCAAAGTAAGGATGTGGTGGGTCCTCTGGAGTAAAACTCCAGACTTCTCTGGGTCTTCTGGTAGAAGTTATGATCAACAGTGCTGACAACACAAGAGCTAAAAATATGTATATCATCTCTGTAAGGGGATCAAGGGATGACTGAACAGACTTTCTGCTTGGGGTGTGGGTGACATGCCAATGGCCACAGTGAACACTAACCAGAACTCAGAAAGAAGGTATCTCCAGCAGTGGTAATTGACAACAAAGTCAAACCAGAGAAAAGATGATGTGTTTCTCAATTTTGAAGATAATGTGGGGGGTCATGGTAAACAATACAGCTGAAATGAAAGGTTCTATTATCACAGGACCAGTTGCAAAAGAGTGTGCAGACTTGTGACCCAGGATTGAGTCTAATACTGGCAGCAATGCACGATTCTTTGGTGTATTTGTTTAAAAAAACTTTTTAAATTATTTCTTCCCCAAAAAAATAAAAATAAAAATAAAGGCACAGCATAAGGAATACACTCAATGATGTAGCAGCATTGTATGGGAACAGATGTTAGCTACACTGTGGTGAACATAGCATAATGCATAGAGTTGTTGCATCATTATGTTCTACATCTGAAACCAACATAATATCTTGTGTCCACTACACTCAATTTTTTAAAAAAATATGATATAGTTTTTACTAATAAAAAATACTGGGCAACAATAAATGTAAACTGTTAAATGTCATTATTAATGTATATTTTAGTATATTTTCTACTATTTTTTTAAAAGAGCTTTAAGATTTTATTTATTTATTTGACAGAGAGAGAGAGCATCCACAAGCAGAGGGAGCAGCAGACAGAGGGAGAAGCAGGCTCCCCACCAATAGGAACCCGATAAGGGACTTGATCCCAGGACCCTGGGATCATGACCTGAATGGAAGGCAGATGCTGAACTAACTGAGCCACTCGGGAATCCTTTTTTTTCTATTAGTTTTTAATGTTGCATAGGAATGCTTTTGAGCATTTACACATTGATTTAGAACATAAGAAAACCTGCTTCACTTTCCCTTTTTTCTTTGAGATTTATTTTTTTTTACTTATTTTAAAGAAAGAGAGTACAAGCGTTAGGGGGAGGGCAGATGGAGAAGGAGAGAGAGTCCCTGGCAGACTTCCTGCTGGGCATGGAGCCCAGCAGCGCTCCATTTCACTACCTTGAGACCATGACCTCAAGAAAACAACCTGAGCTGAAACCAAGAGTCAAATGCTTAACTGCCTGTGCCATCCAGGCACCCCAAAACTTGCTTTACTTTCTTATGAGTTCCAGTGCTCTGTGGATTTTCTTAGATTTGCTTCCAGTTTCAATATCTTATTACTTTATGAATATATTCTTCAAATTTTAGTTTCCTAAGAGATATATCTTGAATAAATGTTTAAATTGTTCAAATGTTTTTCCCGTATATTTTTCTTTAATATATTAATATTATTCTATCACTAGCCAGGTTTCCCAGGATGCAGAATATGAGGTAGGAAGTTCATAGAGAATCAAGTCTTGGGAACATCATCTATGGAAGAGAAAAGAAAGAAGCAGGACTGAACAAAGGGAAAAGTTAGGCTGTAATGAAATCTGAGGGGAAACACTAACCAACACCACAAAAAACTCCAAAGCTAAGATGGGATGGTATACTAGACTTTTCTTAATTGCTAGGAATGGGTCATGTCCTTAAACTTCCTGATGGACTAGTCATTTGATCCAAGTTGTGTAGGAAAGGGGGCTTGACCTTGAACAAGGTGACTCTCTTCATCTAGTCATTTCTTGAAAGTGACCAGTAGCCAAGTGTTATCTGCTAGCAGAATTCCCAGGCACTAGACCATAGTTCTTAAACCCAGAAGAAATATTTAGTGATACATCACAGGGTCAACAAAATATACACCGCAATAAGAGATTTGGGGGTGTTCAACTTAACTACAGAATCAACTATATTGGATTAAATATGGTATTTATATATATATATATATACACCAATAAATTCAGTTTGCTAATACTTTCTATTATTTTATAAACACTGCTGTTTATATTTTCTTATATTTTCTTATATTTCTTATATTTTCTTATATTCTTATATTTCTTATATATTTTCTTATATATATATACATTTAAATATATACACCAATAAATTCAGTTTGCTAATACTTTCTACTATTTTATAAACACTGCTGCTAATATTTTCTTTCCTCTCTTTAAACCTGTATTCACAATGACAATGTTCTACACTTTTTATTCATTTATTCGTGGAATATTTATTGAGTACTTTCTACATAGCATATACTCTTGGAGGTGTTTAAGATATACTTTTCAAGAATATAATTCTTGAGGAGGAGCAAGATGGCAGAGGAGTACAAGAATGAGATATCATTAGGTCCCAGAAGTTCAGCTAGATAGTTATCAAACCATTCTGAACACCTACAAACTCAACAGGAGATAGAACAGAAGAATAGCAGCAATTCTAGGAACAGAAAATCAACAACTTTCTGGAAGGTAGGACATGTGGAGAAGTGAATCCAAAGTGACAGGAAGATAGACTGTAGATGGGGAGGACCTGCTCCCGGAAAGCGGTAGATCAGCGGGGCACAAAATCAGAACTTCTACAAGTCTGCTCTGCTGAAGGACTCCATTCCAGAAGCTAAGTGGGGGGTGGAGCCCTCACGGAGACAGTGTGGTCTCAGGACACATGGGGACACAAAAAGACCAGGGGTGTCTGAGTGTGCCAGAGCTCCCAGGTATCAGAGCGAGAAAGCTAATGATAGAGATGGAGCTGAGAAGTGGGCTCTCAGCTCAGGATTACCTTTAACCGTGATCTAAGGCACAGTCAGGTCACTGCTCTTCAACAAGGGACTCCACAAGGGGCAGATCCAGAGATACCCCCTCCTTCTTCCTTTGAGAGGGACAACATAGGAGCGCACTGCAGGAATCTGCTTGGTCTACAGACTCCAAACAAGACCATGCAACAGAGATACAAATGCTCAGTCATCTGCCGGGTGAGCTCGTAGTGCGCCAGACACCAGGGAGACAGGAGTGATTGACTGCTTTTCTCAGAGGGTGCAATGAAGAGTGGGGCCCTGACTTCTCAGCTCCTACGGTAGAAGATTGGGAGGCTACCATTTTCATTCCTTTCCTCCAAAGCTGTATGGAAAGCATTCAGGGAACAAAAGCTCCCAAGAGCAAACCTGAGCAGATTACTTAGCCTGGCCCCTGGCAAGGGCAGTGCAACTCTGCCTCAGGCAAAGACATTTGAGAATCACTGCAGCAGGTCCCTCCCCCAGAATATTAGCAAGAACATCCAGCCAAGACCAAGTTCAATGATCAATGAGAACTACGGAACTCCAAAGGTAGGGGAAAGCACGAATAGAAATCATGGTTTTTTCCCCATGATCCTTTAGTCTTTCAAAGTTAAATTTTTTAAATTTATTTCTTACTCTGTTTTTTTTATTTTTTGTCTTTCCTATTAATGTTTTTTTAACTATTTTATCCTATCAATACCGTTTTAAAAATCTTTCCTCATTTTCATTGTTACATACATATTTTATCCCCTCATCATATTTAACCTTATTTTTTGTATACATTTAGGTTTTTTTTTTCCTTTAAAATTTTGGGGTAAATTCCTTCTAATGTATCAAAAAATACTCTAAATCTAGCACACGGCTTTGTTCTAGTCTCCAGCCTGAACACATTCTTTCCTCTTTTTTTTTCTTTTTTCAACCAACTTTTTATCTTATCAACTCATTTTTTAGAATTTTTTTAATTTTCAGCTTTAAAGTCATATTCCACCCCTTCATCATGTTTACTCTCATTTTTGTATATATGTAAGTTTTATTTTTTTTTAATTTTTCTAACAGACCAAAATACACCCAAAATCAAGTGTGGGGCTCTGTTCTATTCACCAAATATATATATATATTTTTTCTTAATCTTATTTTTTTTTCCTCCTCTTCTTCCCCCCTCCCCGATTTTGGTTCTCTTTTGATTTGGTTAATGAAAATTTTTTCTGGGGTCATTTCTACCCTTTCAGTATTTTGTTCTCTCATTCACCTATTCCGATCTGGATAAAATGACAAGGCAGAAAAACTCACCACAAAAAAAAGAGCAAGAGGCAGTACAAACGGCTACAGACCTATTCAATATGGACATTAGTAATATATCAGAACTAGAGTTCAGAATGACGATTATAAAGGTGCTAGCTGAACTCAAAAAAAGCATGGAAGATATTAGAGAATCCCTTTCTAGAGAAATAAAATCCCTCTTGGGAGAAATAAAAGAACTAAAATCTAACCAAGTTGAAATCAAAAAAGCTATTAATGAGGTCCAATCAAAAATGGAGCCTCTTACTGCTAAGATAAATGAGGCAGAAGACAAAATAGGTGATATAGAAGACCAAATGAAGAAGAAAAAAGAAGCTGAGCAAACAAGAGACAAACAACTACTGGACCACAAGGGGAGAACTCGAGAGATAAGTGATACCATAAGACACAACAATATTACAATATTTGGGATCCCAGAAGAAAAATGATGGGGGGGGTAGAAGGTTTATTGGAGCAAATTATTGTAGAGATTTTCCCTAATCTGGCAAAGGGAACAAGCATCAAAATCCAGGATGCACAGAGAACCTCCCTCAAAATCAAAAATAGGTCTACACCCTGTCATCTAATAATAAAACTTACAAGTCTTAATGACAAAGAGAAAATTCTGAAAGCAGCTCAGAACAGGAAGCCTGTAACATAAAAAGGCAGAAATATTAGATTGGCAGCAGACCTATCCACAGAGACCTGGCAGGCCAGAAAGGACTGGCAGGATATATTCAGAGCACTAAATGAGAAAAATATGCAGCCAAGAATACTATATCCAGCTAGGCTGTCACTGAAAATAAATGGAGAAATAAAAATCTTCCAGGACAAACAAAAACTAAAAGAATTTGCAAACACCAAACCATTCCTACAGGAAATATTGAGAGGGGTCCTCTAAGCAAAGACAGAGCCTAAAAGGAACATAGACCAGAAAGGAACAGAGAAAATATACAGTTAACAGTTACCTTACAGGCAATACAATGGCACTAAATTCATATCTGTCAATAGTTACCCTGAATGTAAACAGGCTAAATGCCCCAATGAAAAGACACAGAGTATCATAATAGATAAAAAAAACAAGACCCATCACTATGTTGTCTACAAGAAAATCATCTTAGACCCAAAGACACCTCCAGCCTTAAAGTAAGGGGGTGGAAAACAATTTACCATGCTAATGGACATCAAAAGAAAGCTGGGGTGGCAATCCTTAATCCTCTCCTTAAATCACATGAATTAGATTTTAAGCCAAAGACTATACTTTGAGATGAGGAAGGACAATATATCATACCTAAAGGGACTATCCAACAGGAAGATCTAACAATTGTAAATATCTATGTCCCTAACATGGGAGCAGCCAATTATATAAACCAATTAATAACAAAGTCAAAGAAACACATCAACAATAATACAATAATAGTAGGGGAC
Source organism: Nasua narica (assembly GCA_028533885.1). Taxonomy (NCBI): domain Eukaryota; kingdom Metazoa; phylum Chordata; class Mammalia; order Carnivora; family Procyonidae; genus Nasua; species Nasua narica. Next base: position 122,187,998 of record CM052798.1, on the reverse strand, counting down.
TTTAATAACCCCCACACTGAAATGGACAGATCATCTAAGCAAAAGATCAACAAGGAAATAAAGGCTTTAAATGACACACTGGACCACATGGACATCACAGATATATTCAGAACATTCCATCCAAAAGCAACAGAATACACCTTCTTCTCTAGTGCACATGGAACATTCTCCAGAATAGATCACATCCTGGGACACAAATCAGGGCTCAATCAGTACCAAAAGATTGGGATCATCCCTGCATATTTTCAGACCACAATGCCATGAAACTAGAATTCAATCACAAGAGGAAAGTTGGAAAGAATTCAAATATATGCAGACTAAAGAGCATCCTACTAAAGAATGAATGGGTTAACCAGGAAATTAAAAAAGAATTTTAAAAATTCATGGAAACAAATGAAAATGAAAACACAACTGCTCAAAATCCTTGAGACACAGCAAAGGCAGTCCTCAGAGGAAAGTATATAACAATACAAGCCTTTCTCAAGAAACAAGAAAGATCTCAAGTACACAACCTAACCCTACACCTAAAGGAGCTGGAGAAAGAAGAGCAAAGAAAGCCTAAACCAACAGAAGAGAAATAATCAAGATAAGAGCAGAAATCAATGAAATAGAAACCAAAAGAACAGTAGAACAAATCAACAAAACTAGGAGCTGGTTCTCTGAAAGAATCAATAAGATTGATAAACCCCTGGCCAGGGTTATGAAAAAGAAAGGAGAAAGGACCTAAATTAATAAAATCATGAATGAAAGAGGAGAAACCACAACAAACACCAAAGAAATACAAACAATTATAAAAGCATATTATGAGCAACTACACGCCAGCAAATTAAACAATCTGGAAGAAATGGATACATTCCTAGAGACACACAAACTACCAAAACTGTACCAGGAAGAAATAGAAAACCTGAACAGACCCATAACCTGTAAGGAGATTGAAGCAGTTATCAAAAATTTCCCAACAAACAAGAGCCAAGGGTCAGATGGCTTCCTAGGGGTATTCTACCAAACACTTACAGAAGAATTAATACCTACTCTCCTGAAACTGTTCCAAAAAATAGAAATGAAAGCAAATCTTTCAAACTCATTTTATGAGGCCAGCATTACCTTGATCCCAAAACCAGACAAAGATCCCATCAAAAAGGAGAATTATAGACCAATATCCTTGATGAACACGGATGCAAAATTCTGACCAAAATACTAGCCAATAGGATCCAACAGTACATTAAAAGGATTATTCACCACGACCAAGTGGGATTTATTCCTGGTCTGCAAGGTTGGTTCAACATCCACAAATCAATCAACATAATACATTAATAAATGAAAGAACAAGAACCATATGATACTCTCAATTGATGCTGAAAAAGCATTTGACAAAGTACAACATCCTTTCTTGATCAAAACTCTTCACAGTGTAGGCATAAAGGGTACATTCCTCAACATCATCAAAGCCATT